>VZRZ01003360.1:80033-101271 GCA_013398175.1 Climacteris rufus | reverse complement strand
GAATGTGGTGGCTCTGGGCCCTTTTGAGGTGAAGGGGCTGCTGAGGTGAGGTGGGAGCTGTAAGGGGGAGATGTGGTGGCTCTGGACACTTGTGAGGTGATGGAGAGGCCGAGGTGGCTCTGGACCGGTCCCTCTGAGGTGGCTCTGGACAGGTCCCTCTGAGGGGGGAATGTGGTGGCTCTGNAGGGACTGAGGTCACTCTGGACACTTGTGAGGGGATGGAGGGGCCAAGGTGGCTCTGGACAGGTCCCTCTGAGGTGGCTCTGGACATTTGTGAGGGGATGGAGGGACTGAGGTCACTCTGGGCCCTTGTGAGGGGATGGAGGGGCTGATGTTGGCTGGACCCTGTGGCTGTGGCCCTGTAGGTGCCAGGTCCCTGTCAGGGGGGGCTCTGGTGGCTCTGGACAGGTCCCTCTGAGGTGGCTCTGGATGCCTTTGAGGGGATGGAGGGGCTGATGTTGGCTGGAGCCCGTGGCTGTGGCCCTGTAGGTGCCAGGTCCCTGTCAGGGGGGGCTCTGGTGGCTCTGCACCCTCGTGAGGTGCTGGTGGGTGGCCCTGTGGGTGACAGTGGGCTCACTTCATCCCCTGTGCCCACCCTGAGCTGCTGGCTCTGCCTGCTCCTCATGGAGCTGACGGAGGACGGGAGGGACACGGGGTTAAGTGGGAATTAAGGATCTGGAATTACAGTAATGCCTGCTCCAGCTGTAATTCCTTTTACACCTGTAATACCCCGTATCCCTGAGGGAGAGCTGCTCTGAGGGTGCTGGCTTGTGCAGAGAAGGGAGCACCACATTTCTGCCCATAAATAAACAAAAACCTTTGGATTTACCCTCGTTCCAACATCCTTTGATTAGCACACAATAAATCCCTTCCAAGGTAACTTCTGTGTGTTGTACAGGGCTGGATGTTCAGTCCCTCTTCCCTCCTAAAGCCTTCCATGGTAAGATGCAAATATCTGTCTTCTCTTATAAATAACTTTAATTTTATTCTTGCTTTTGGTGTAGGATCAAGCCTGGACTGAAACAACATGTACCAGATCTGCAGCTGGTGGGCTGAAAAGATGTGGATGCAGACTGGAAAACATCCTTGTCCTGGGAATATTGTGCAGCAAAAGGAGAGGAAAAAGAGCCAGGAGAAGACAGGAGTCACCAGTTCTGCAGAAAGGCTGAATTAATCTTATTTTTACGCCTCTGAGAAGAGTAGACTGTTCTAATAGTTTACCATAAATACATCTAAATTCAAGATTCAGCTTAATTGTTAATCCAACAAGCCACTGAAATGAATGGAAGAGAAGGAAAACTTGATTTGGGTGGTGACAGTCACAAACAGTGACACCAGGAGAGGTCAGAGGAGTCATCCTGTTACAGGACAGTTCAGATCTTGAGGCTCTTCATCCCTGAAGGGGACACAGAACTGAGTTAAACCCACCCAGAATTTCCTTGGAGAGCATCCATGGATGGACTAAGCTGGGCCTTTGTTAAACCAGAGAAAAGCAGAACTGGCAGAAAGTGTGAAATCACATTTGAGGATGAAAGTGGAACCGGAGGGAAACAAAACCAACTCCCAAAGCCAGGTGGCTGCTTGCTGGGAACACTTATTTATTAATAAACACAGCACACTTGAAACATTTGGCTGCTTGTCAGAATCCTCCAAAGCCTTGGAAAGGGATCAGAGTTGTGCTGGGCTGCAGGTTCCTGGCCCTGTTCCCCACCAGCACAGGGAACTGTGGTGCTGTAAGGACAGGAGGTGTGGAGAAACTCGGGCTGCAGCTCCTGAGCTCCCCGTGCCAGCTCCGGGTGCCTTTGTCCCCTCCGGGAGGCGCTGGGGACACTTTGCTGCTGCTGTCTGAGGTGCTGAAGCTGCAGATCCCTCAGCACTGCTCTGCTTCCCACCACAGGGAGCAGCGGGGCTGGAAATGCAGCAGGAAAACCCACCGGGCTGGAAGTGCTGGCTGCTGGGTGCTGGGAGTGAAGTGGAGACTGAAATAATCTGTATTTGAGTTTGAATTTCATGATAATTCTGATTAATGGCAACACTGGGGGCCACTTTGAAGCTTTGAAAGATAAAATGGAGACACACAGAGGTTCCAAAGCTCCCAGATTGTGGTTTTTGGTGTGCCAGGCCTGTTTTGTGCAAGTTTTCTCCCTGAAATGCTGCAGAGGGAACTCACTGTGACTCACTGGTCCTGGCTGTCGTGCAGATGAAATTTAAAAAGGCAACACTTGGGGAAAACTGGCACAATTCCCTGAAAAAAATGGTGCTGCTTTGCCATTTTTGGGGGGAGATCCAAAGCTGCAATTCACATCCCAAAGAAGAGAATGCATTTTCAGCGAGATGCTTCCTGCTTGCACGAGGTGAAGGAGTGAAGGTGATTATCCCGAGCTGCTAATGATGATTGGCAAACTGGAACCCTGGAAGTGCTGCCAGGAATCCCAGCCCTGGGAATAACCGGAGGACTTTTCCTCGCACCTCATTTGAATTCCAAAGGCCGGCGGCTCTGGGATTTGCTGGCATCCTCCACTCAGGGCTGGGAGGGGAAAAGGAGGAAGGGATTGGTCTCCAGGAATTGCCAGGCCTGGAGATAGCGCTGGGATTGAGCGTGACGTGAGGGGGGCAGAGCCAATGGAGCCGGAGGAGCCTCGGAACTGAGCGAAAAAAAAGGTATTTTTATCCTGGGATGGAACAATTGGGCTGAGGGGGAAGTGAGGGTGGAGCAGGGAGCAGGTGGGGAGGGAGGAGCTCGGGGAAGCTCCTACAGCTCCTGCAGGGCAGTAAATGCTCTCAGCAAGCACTTTTAATGGTTTTATTTCCCCCCTGCGCTGTTCACATCCCTTTGTTTCGTGTGCAGGGAGCTCAGAGTGTTTCAAAATCCCAGAATCCCAGCAGGGGTTGGGTTGGAAGGACCTTAAAACCCACCCAGTGCCACCCCTGCCAAGGGCAGGGACATTTCCACCATCCCAGGGTGCTCCAGCCCCATCCAGCCTGGCCCTGGGCACTTCCAATCTGTTCCAGTGCCTCAGCACCCTTAAAATAAAGAATTTCATCCTAATCCTTAATTTTCTTCATTTTCTCTGTTTTTTTCCTTTTGCTTGCCTTTCCTTAAAACAAATCCTAAATTAAAAATTTTACTTAAAATTCACTTAAATTTTGCCTCAGTTCACCACACCTGAATATCAACAAATGGAAGAGCAAAAAATATTTCCTTTTTTTTTTGTTTTTTTTTAGGAAAAAAATTCTCCTCTACAGTGCCAAAGTGTCAATAAAATCGGTTTTATTTAAAAAAAGGCACTAAAACCGTTGGAAAAAAAATTTTTGGAGAGATGGGGATGAGATTCCAACGCTTCTCCTGAGTCACCACGAGAGGGACACAGAAGGAAAGCAAAGGGAGCTGGGAAGGAAGGAATCCAAGCAGCAGCTCGAGGTGGGATCCCAGCAGCAAACATTTCCCTTTGCTGAGGAATATTTGGGCTCACAGCATTCCCAGAGCTCCCTCCACCCCCTGGGAGCTTTCCAGAGCTGCCCACCCTTAGAAATTGTGCTGAGAAACAGAAATAAAATGGATTTTCCCCCAAATTTCCATCCCCTTTCCTCAGCTTTTCCCCTTTGGAATGTCTGTGTGGTGCCAGACAGGGAGAGCTTGGCCTGCCTGGGATTTTGTTCCATCCCAAATTTGTGGAGCAACAAATCCTGCACCATTTTGTGGAGTTCTTTTTGTTTATTCCCTGTGATTTTGGCACTAATTAGTGGCTGGTGATGCAAATTCCAGGAGGTCCCAGCTCCTCTGAAATTCCTCCACGGAATAAGGGCAGCAGGAAATCCCTGGGAGTAAATATTGAATTTTTAGTGGGCTCTTGTGGCATTCAAAAGCCCAGTCCTAAAAGGCACTGGATTGAAAATAATGCAGTGTGGATTTTTAGGGATCTGCAGTTAATTAATCCTTAATGGCAGCAAAGCTTCACTTCCAGCCCAGCACTGGGCAGGCTGGGCTTGGGATAAAAATGTTGGGAGGAAGGAAAATGGGGGGAAAAAACTCCTATTTTTTAAATTATAACTTTATAGACTTCAATCTTAACACATTTCTATGGCAGCATTTTAATACCACTTTGAGAAATCTGGGATTTCTGGGACACTGAGGGGCCATTTTTATGTTTTTACATTTTTACCAAGCCCTTTAATGCCCAGAATGTTTTCACAAGCTGAAAACACCTCAAAATCAATGTTATTAAATAAATATAAGAATTTCTTCAGGGTGCCAGAAATCTCAGTGCAGCAGGAGATGCAAATCCAGCTTTGATTTCAGGAGCAGAGAAAATTCACAAAAAAAGGGCTTTAACTCCTGATTTCTTTTTGCTTTTATCCTTCAGCAAATTGTGATAAATCTGATTAATTCTGATTTGCCTGCAGGTTTCATTGTGGATGTAGAAAGTGTTCCAGAGCAAGTCATGGGGATGTGACTTAAAACAATGAAGGGAAAGGAGGAGAAGATTCTGGCAGGGATCTTTGAATTCTCCAGGGATTTTTGAATGAAGAAAGTTCTTAGAAATGAAGGTGGTGAGTGGCATTAAAAGATAATAAAAGATAAAAGATAATAAAAGATAACAGATATTGAAAGAAACCAGCAGGAATGAAAGGCAGGAAATGAAACTCAGTGTTATAAACCAGTCCCACGAAGCTGAGAGGACACTAGAAAGCCAATAAATTGTCCAATTGTCATTGAATATTAAAACAATAATTAAAAATACTGTATTTCACTAGGAAACTTGAAATCCTTCCCTCCAGAAATTGTCTTGAAATCCTTCCTGACTCCCTCTCCTAGAAAACAGCTGAAGTGTCCATGCTAACCAAGGGCCAGGACCTGGATTCAAGGAATTCCTGTAGGGGAAAAAGCTTTTTATGGACAGAAATTGTGATTTTTGGTAGGTTTGTCCTTGCCAAATTCCCATGTGAAGTGGCCACAGAAATTAAGGAGTGCTGGGAAAAAGACAAGAATCCCTAAAATCCAAGAAAAGACAAAAAAGTCTGGAATTCCTGACCGTATTCCAGAAGCTCTTTGGGAATTCCTGTAGGGGAAAAAGCTTTTTATGGACAGAAATTGTGATTTTTGGTAGGTTTGTCCTTGCCAAATTCCCATGTGAAGTGGCCACAGAAATTAAGGAGTGCTGGGAAAAAGACAAGAATCCCTAAAATCCAAGAAAAGACAAAAAAGTCTGGAATTCCTGACCGTATTCCAGAAGCTCTTTGGGAATTCCTGTAGGGGAAAAAGCTTTTTATGGACAGAAATTGTGATTTTTGGTAGGTTTGTCCTTGCCAAATTCCCATGTGAAGTGGCCACAGAAGTTAAGGAGTGCTGGGAAAAAGACAAGAATCCCTAAAATCCAAGAAAAGACAAAAAAGTCTGGAATTCCTGACCGTATTCCAGCAGCTCTTTGGGATCTGTTCCCTATTAAAGGTCTCTGGAAGGAGCAGAGTTGTGAAAACCCCTCAGGTTCTGAAGGGGCACAGACAGCTCTGGAAATGGGAATTCTCCCAGCCAGATGTTGTTGGAGCTGAGCTGCAGAACAAAACTTTGGAGCTCTTGGTGGACTCCAAAGTGTGGCTGTTTTTTGGGATTTCTGGCAGCTTTCCTGGGCAGATGGAGCTGATTGGGGAGTGGAAAATTCAGCCTCCACACAGGGCTGGGCTGTGGGGCTGCTGAGCCTCCCTTGCACTGGGGAAGGAGCAGAAGGGGCAATTTTCAGGTCATTCCCGTGGAAATTGAGGAATTTGTGGGGTTTTATCAGCCTGGGTTTTGCTGTGGTGACAGCTGATTTCAGCTCCTTGCTGTTCACAACAGGGTTTTAATTTTGGGGCAGGCTCAGGGTTAAATAAGAGTTTGTGTCTTCAAAGAACAAAAGAGTTGAAAATCAGGATTTGTGGAGCCCCACCCTGGCTTTTTCTGTGCTTTTTGTGTAAGTGAAGAACTTATTTACATTCTCTGCACATAAAGTAAATCCTTCCAAGGAAATCCTTCTTTCCTGCTGGGGGACAAGTCTGTTCATTTGGCACCTGACAATGAAATAATGGAAGGAATCAGTGATTGGGCTTTGGCTGGGTGTCCCAACACGTGGAAGGTGTGTTTGGCCCCAAAATGTGGCTCCAGCAGGGCTCCAGCTTCCTGCTGGACTCCAAAAAACCCCTCCAATATGACCCATTTCATGTTCTGAAGAACTTCCCTCTCTGCCTTTCAATTCTCAGCTCCTTTTGATGTTAAAAACAGAATTTGCCACCTTGGCCTTCTCTTTTCTTTGCAAATATTCAAAGTTTAGGAAGCAACAAGTGTAAGATCTTTGATACTTTGATACTTTCACAGCCTAGAGGAAGGCTGGTGATATTTTATCAAATTTATCTTTCTTTTTTTTTGCCTGAAAACCCCTCCCAGGTGTAGAAAGGAGGGAGCTGCAAGGTGCTGGGTGTTGCAGTTGTTTTGCCATCGTGGAAGGCCTTGCAAGGAGCTGTGTTTGTCATGTCTGGGGTGATGCAGAGCAAGGAGAGCTCCGTGCCTGAGCCAGCCTGGCTTTAGGAGGGGGGGGAAGCTTTGGGGTGGAAGGAATGTTTTCCTTGCAGAATCTTGTGGATTTGAGGAGGAAGCCAGCCAGGACTGAAGGCAGGTCATGAATGGTTGCAGTGTAGTTTTGTAATGCCTTCCCAGAAGTCAGGAGTTCCTTGGAAATGTCCCCAGGCCCCTGGTGGGATGGCATCCAGCAGCCTGTGAAAGGATCAGCAGGGCTGTGGGCTCCCAGCTTGCCCATGTTCCAGAGAGGGAACATTCCTATTCCATGATGCCACCAACCCCCTAAAAACAGAGGGATCCCTAAAATCCCCTGGGAAGGAGCTCTCCCTCCATCCCAGTGCTGTTCAGCAGTTTTCCACGTGCTGAGGCCTTCTGCTTTTCCCTTTTTCCTGCTGCTCAGGAGGGACCTTCCCAGGCCTTCTGCTTTTCCCTTTTTCCTGCTGCTCAGGAGGGACCTTCCCAGGCCTTCTGCTTTTCCCTTTTTCCTGCTGCTCAGGAGGGACCTTCCCAGGCCTTCTGCTTTTCCCTTTTTCCTGCTGCTCAGGAGGGACCTTCCCAGGCCCAGGGTGGTGCTGGCAGCACCTGGGCCTGGCCCAAGCTGCTCCTGCAGCCCCACTGGAGCCTCTGCCCTTGGCTGCTCCTGGGCTGTGTGAGGAGGCAGAGCTCCCTGGGGGAGGCAGCTGCAGCAGGAAGAAATCCCTGCAAAGGCTCTGCAAGAGGCAGGAAAGGCAGAGAGAAGTGATCTGTCCGTGCTGTCCCTGCAGTGTCACCCTGTGCTGCCAGGCTGGTTCCCATTCCAGCAGGAATTCCATTGCTGCAGGTGCTGGGATGGGAGTGGAGCCTGCTGGAGTCCCTGGGCTGGGAGCAGGGCCCTTGGCAACTCTGCAAACCCCTGGGGGAGGCTGGAAACACTGAACTGGGGCTGTTTGTACTAAAAATGTAATTGCTGGCCTTGATTTATGATCAAACAGAAGTTTGCAAATGGTTTCTGCACCCTGGTCCAGAAATCCATGAGCCTGATGTCATGTGGAGGAGGCCCAGAACACAGAATTATTTTTATGCAGTTGTTAGCAAGTGTTATTTTAAAAAAATGAAATGTTAAACTGGATCCTACAGCCTTTTTTTGGGCCACAGGATGGGGGCAGAGCAAATGTGCCTTGGGGACCTTCCTGGAATGGATGTGTCATCCCAGTCTGGGACAAGACACCCCAATTTTGGGCCACCTTCCTTGGCTCCAGATGAGAGCTGGAGGAGGTGATTGCAAAAGGGGATGTGAGGAAGGGCTGGAGAGCAATAATTTTCAACAGCACTTCAGCAATGATGTCATTTCAACCGAAAAATAATGTTAAAGTTTGGGCAAGGAGCTGCTTTGGAGCAAGAGCAGCCCAGGGCCAGCAGCCAGGAGGGGGAAGAAGAGCAGCAAAGAGGCTGTGCAAAGTGCCAAGCATGGAAGGTCGTGGTGGAAAACAGAATAATCCTGAGGAGAGGCAGGTCAATAACCTGGAATTTCCTGTGAGGCTGTAGGAAGTGGAGGGAGGAAGGGGCTGCAGCTCTGGACAGGGCCAGAGGAAGGGTTTCTGGAAGGCAGAAGCCAAATGTTGGGTGAGCTGGAGCACAGCAGAGCACAACCTGAGCGGTTGTTGTGATCCCAGAGGGATCCTGAGCTCTCCTGGGGCTCAAACATCCCCTGCATCCCCTCCTGACCGAGGCCACCAGGCTGAAACAACCAAGGGAGGTTATTCCAGTGGATCTGGCAGCTCCATGAACATCAGCAGACACCAAAAATATCATCTTTGTGTGGAGTTTTTCCTGTCTAGGATGACTCAATTGGTGGCTCACCCTCAGGCCAAGGTATAGGATCAGCCCTTTCCATGGAGTTTGAGATGAATTCCCACTAATTGAGCCATAAACAGCTGGAGGCCTGGTCAGCCTTGCCTAAAGCTGCACATGCCTTGCACATTTTCTCCTTTTTTTGCTCCCTATTCCACCAGAGGCCACCACAAACCTCAGCTGGGGAGAAAAAATACCAACAAAGCAAGCAGAGAAAGGGGCACCTGCAGCTCAAAATGGCAAAACTGCTGTTTGAGAGGGAGATTGAGGATTTGGATCTCCCCAGGAACAACTTCTCTGTGTTGGGAGCAACTCCCAGCAGTGCCTCAGAGCCAGGGAATGAGCTCAGGCTGTGAGATCAGATTTTGCTGAGTGTACAGGGTTAGGCTTGTTCACTCCTTTTTCCAGCAGCTCCCCTCTCCAGCCCAGGCCTTGAGATTGGATTTCTTTGGGAGATCTTGGCCTCCACGGCAGCATTTGGTGTGCTGAGAGTCGACTTTGCCAGCAGCAAAGTTGCTTTTGTCATTGCCATTTCTTCACCTGAGGCCTGGGGTTCCTGGAATTGTGTGGGCTTTCCTGGAAGAAGGGCTGGAGCCTCTAATGGCTTGTGCAGAAAGCACTCCAAGGCTGAAAAGGTGTCCAAGAGGAGCTGGAATTGAGGGAGAACTCTTGGATTCCTCTCTCCTGGTGGGTATTTCTGTGGCCCTCACGCTCTGGGTGTCACACCCAACGTGCTTTGGATGGAGAAGTTCATGGAAGAGCCTGGCCCCAAAAGCAGCTGGGCTTTTATTGAAGGAAAAATAGAGAGGATTGAACCTCTGGTCTCCATGTGGGATTCAAATCAGCAATCTGTGGCTGTCACAACTCTCTCCCCCTGCAATTTTTGGGTGGGAAGAGATGAAGCAAGAGCTGACTCTGGATCTCTCCACAGAGCATCATCCTGAAAAATATTGTGGAAAAGGGTAGATTTGCTCTTGAGGCTGTTTTTCAGCTTTGGGTGGGGTCAGGAGAAGGCACTGCCAGCACTCCCCAGAGCCAGTTCATTCCTGTGAGATTGCTGGGCTGATATTTTCTTGAAAACTCCAGAGGTTTGGATCAGTCTCCAGGCTCCATCTTTCTGGAGAGCTTCCCACCCCTTCTGAGCCTGTTTTTCCATTTCTCTGGAAGTGAAAAAAAAAAAGAAAAACCACCCCCAAACAACCCCCAGTCTGGATGATGTTGAATTTTCCTCTGAGTTCATCAAGGATGTACAAAGAAGCTCCATTTTTGGATGGGGCCAATAATCTGTAATGTCTCAAAGCTGAGCAAAATAAAAAGTGTGTGAGAGAAGAGATGGGTGATAAGAGGAGCTGGGGGAATGTGAGCCAGGAAAAGGAGGAATTTGGGAGGCAGTGCTTGTTCCCACAAGCCATGGGGTGGGTGAAACCAGCACTTTCCCCAGTGCAGATGTTTGTTTGAGGCTCTTTAATGAATTATTTTCATTATTTCAGGGCT
Source organism: Climacteris rufus (assembly GCA_013398175.1). Classification (NCBI taxonomy): domain Eukaryota; kingdom Metazoa; phylum Chordata; class Aves; order Passeriformes; family Climacteridae; genus Climacteris; species Climacteris rufus. Next base: position 91,397 of record VZRZ01003360.1, on the reverse strand, counting down.
GAGAGGGGAGATCCTCCTGCATGGAAGAGCTGAGCGTTCCCTCACAGGGCTCAGCTGCTCCAGGCTCTTCTTTCTGCTTGGAAATTCATCTTTTTATTGGAGGAAATCCTTCTTTTTAGAGAGACCAAGTGCTCCTGCTGCTGAGGATGGCACCTGTCCTTCCCCTCCAGGTTCATTTTGGTGACAGGCACAATTCTCCCTGATGGAAAAGCTCTGGAATGCCTCAGGGAAGGGGATGGGGAACAGCCCCAACACAGCAGGGCCTGGCCTGGGGTTGTCCCTCTCTGCCCAGCCTGGAGGAGCTGGATTTTGGATTTCCTGAAGGCATGAAAAGCAGTTTTTAGGAAGAAGGTTCATTCTTGTTTGCTTGGGATCCAATGTCAGCTGAAGTGGGGGACAAGCAGCAAAGACTGAGACCAAACTCAGCTCTGCCACCCCCAGAACAGGAAGAATTTTATAATAAACCTGTTTTCTTATTGGAGATTCTCATTTTCTATGGATTATGAGACCACTTTAGAGAACAACCTCAGCAATTTGCTGGTGTTTCCTGTATCCCTCTGTTCCTTGTGCCCTCCAGGAATCCCCTGATTCCACAGCAAAAAAACCCCACCTACCCTTGGGAATTTTCATTGTAACTCAGAAAGGCTTTTCCCCATTTCCCTTGTACAAAAAAACCCTTTTTCTGTACACCAGTGTTAAATGACTCCTATTAAAACCAAATTTAAGTGAATTTAATCTCTTCCTGACATGAAACAGAAACTATTACATTTAACAATCCATTCCTTTCCCCCCTTTCTCTGTCCCACTTGCCATTTGGAGTTTGGAGCAAGGGAATTCATCCAGAGTGATCGATCCTTCCTTCCTCTCCTTACAACTCCCACCTCATTTCCAGCAGGGAGAAGGTTTCTGTCTGCTGCCAACAGCTGGCTGCAAAATCGTTTGTACAGAGCACCTCTTTGATCACTGCTGTCCTGAAAGGACCTGATGGCTGCTTTTGCTTCTTTCCAGCTGTTCAACCATCCCAGAGGAGCTGGAATTGAGGGAGAACTCTTGGATTCCTCTCTCCTGGTGGGTATTTCTGTGGCCCTCACGCTCTGGGTGTCACACCCAACGTGCTTTGGATGGAGAAGTTCATGGAAGAGCCTGGCCCCAGGCTCCTGCTGCATTTGCTGGGCATTTTCTTTTAATGGAAGCAGCGAAACAGGGAAAATGGGAAGGGAAAAGCAGCCCCTGGATCAGTCAGAGAGAGGGGAAGAAGCAAGAGAAGTGTCACTAATGTGGCATCACCAGTGAATTTAAAGCTGCAGCTTTTTGCTGCGTGTGTTCAGCAGAGCTGGGCAGGTTTCCTTCACCAGAGCCCTGGCAGGGAACATCTCCCTGGAGGTGCCCAGAGCAAGGGCAGCTCTGTGGGAAGTGCCCACAGCAGGGCCAGTGAAAAACAACCTTTCCTCTGCCACCCCAAGGGCAGTGTTACCCATTTTACCCGGGTTTGGCAGAGCTCCCCGTGCCATGGAGCCTCCATCCCTTGGCTCCCTGTGGAAAACAACCTTTCCTCTGCCACCCCAAGGGCAGTGTTGCCCATTTTACCCGGATTTGGCAGAGATCCCTGTGCCATGGAGCCTCCATCCCTTGGCTCCCTATGGAAAACAACCTTTCCTCTGCCACCCCAAGGGCAGTGTTGCCCATTTTACCCGGGTTTGGCAGAGCTCCCCGTGCCATGGAGCCTCCATCCCTTGGCTCCCTGTGGAAAACAACCTTTCCTCTGCCACCCCAAGGGCAGTGTTGCCCATTTTACCCGGGTTTGGCAGAGCTCCCCGTGCCATGGAGCCTCCATCCCTTGGCTCCCTGTGGAAAACAACCTTTCCTCTGCCACCCCAAGGGCAGTGTTGCCTATTTTACCCGGGTTTGGCAGAGCTCCCCGTGCCAGGGCTGTCACTGCTCCCTGGGCTGTTCCCTGCTGGAAGGAGGCCTGGGAGGTGTTGCTGTTTGCACCTGGGGCTCTCCAGGCCGGTGCCAGCTGGGGCCAGGGGGCAGCAGCCTGAGGGCACCAACCCCTCGTCTGGGTCAGCCTGGGGCACACAGCAGTGCCAGCATTCCTGCCCAAAATGTGCATTTCTGCACTCAGAAATGCCATGGTTCCTACCCAAAATGTGCATTACAGCCATGCCACCATTCCTGCCCAAAATGTGCATTTCTGGGTCAGCCTGGGGCACACAGACATGGCAGCATCCCTGCCCAAAGTGTGCATTTCTGCACTCAGAAGTGCCGCCATCCCTGCCCAAAATGTGCATTACAGCCATGCCACCATTCCTGCCCAAAATGTGCATTTCTGCACTCTGAAGTGCCACTCTTCCTGCCCAAAATGTGCATTTCTGGGTCAGCCTGGGGCACACAGACATGGCAGCATCCCTGCCCAAAGTGTGCATTTCTGCACTCTGAAGTGCCACTCTTCCTGCCCAAAATGTGCATTTCTGGGTCAGCCTGGGGCACACAGACATGGCAGCATCCCTGCCCAAAGTGTGCATTTCTGCACTCTGAAGTGCCACTCTTCCTGCCCAAAATGTGCATTTCTGGGTCAGCCTGGGGCACACAGCAGTGCCAGCATTCCTGCCCAAAATGTCCATTTCTGCACTCAGAAGTGCCGCCATCCCTGCCCAAAATGTCCATTTCTGCACACACCATGCACCATTCCTGCCCAAAATGTGCATTTCTGCACTCAGAAGTGCCACCATTCCTGCCCAAAATGTGCATTTCTGCAGCAGCCCCGTGCAGGCAGCTCCAGCTCCGTCAGAGGAGGAGACTCCCAGGACCCCTCAGCTCCGGGGCTGTGCCTGAGCAGGGCTCGGTGCCAGATGTGGAGCTCCGAACATCTGGGCTGCGCTCAAACCCCTCTCCTGCAGCAGGGACGTGCTCTCTGCCACCTCCAGGGTGATCTCAGAGCCCTCAGCACTTCCAGTCCTGCCTGCAGCAGCCAAGTCCTGCTCGTTCCCTGCCTCAAACCCCCTGCATTCCAAAATTTGGAGCTTTCACCACGGCCAGCAGTGCGATCTGCATCATTTTGGGGAAAAGAAAAAAAAAAAAAGCTTCGAGAAACTTTGGTTTTTCAGCTCTGCCATCCCTCAGAGCTTTGGGAATGCGGAGCAGTGGAGCTGTGTTATTGTCATTAATGACTCTGGGAGGTGTTTTTTAAATGCAAAAAAAAGGGAGAGCACAGCCAAAGGAGTTTTACTGGGAAAACCTGCGTGCTCTGAGCATTCATGAAAAGTCCCAACAATAATTCCCAGCAAGCCGTGATGGCTTAACCATCCCATCAGTTTGGTCAAAACAGCCCTCAGCCTTCTCCTCTTTCCCAGTACAATTCCTGTTAATTATTCCCAGTTTCCTCAACGTGTCTGAGCTCCTGCTGGCTCCTGCAGCAAGACGAGCTCGTTGTTACAAACGAGCTTCGAAATCTTTATTGTCCCTGCTAGAGAATGGCATGAATAGTAAAGGAAAAAATGCGGGATGTTTCCTGCGAGCTTTTAACGACCCTCCGGGGTGCGGGATTGCGCCATGGGCTGGGGAATAGTTTGGAGCAGGGTGGCTCTGGCAGCATTCCCACCCCATCTGCAGGGCTCCTCGCTGGGGAGGCTGCCAGGGATGGGAGACAGCTCTTCCCAATCCCTGCTGGGATCAGCCCCTGGGATTTGTCCCAGGGATTTTCCCCCAATCCCACACCCCAATCCTTGAGATTTGTCACCCTTTGCCTCTGCCAGGCTCCACATGGGCAAATCCAGAGTTTGTGGGACGTTCCTTGGCCTCCTGCCCTCAGGTTTGTCAGGTCCAGATGAATTCCAAGTGTCTCAATTCTGTGGGAAGGATGGGAGACAGATCTTCCCAATCCCTGCTGGGATTTGTCTCAGGGATTTGCCCCCAATCCCTGAGATTTGTCACCCTTTGCCTCTGCCAGGCTCCACATGGGCAAATCCAGAGTTTGTGGGACCTTCCTTGGCCTCCTTGTGTTTGTCAGGTCCAGTTTAATTCCAGGTGTCTCAGTTCTGTGGGAAGGATGGGAGACAGCTCTTCCCAATCCCTGCTGGGATTTGTCCCAGGGATTTGCCCCCGATCCCTGCGATTTGTCACCCTTTGCCTCTGCCAGGCTCCCCAGGGGCCAAGGCAGAGTTTGTGGGACCTTCCTTGGCCTCCTGCCCTCAGGTTTGTCAGGTCCAGATGAATTCCAAGTGTCTCAATTCTGTGGGAAGGATGGGAGACAGCTCTTCCCAATCCCTGCTGGGATCAGCCCCTGGGATTTGTCCCAGGGATTTTCCCCCAATCCCACACCCCAATCCTTGAGATTTGTCACCCTTTGCCTCTGCCAGGCTCCACATGGGCAAATCCAGAGTTTGTGGGACGTTCCTTGGCCTCCTGCCCTCAGGTTTGTCAGGTCCACGTGAATTCCAGGTGCCTCAGTCCTGCTGGGACAGGACACCATGGACACCATGGCATTTTGGGAGGGCTGGGATCACCAGAGCAGACTCAGGAGCCTCTGGCAGTGCTGAGCCTGCCCAGAGGCACAGAGGAGGTGATGAGAGCCCAGCAGAGCTCCATAAAGGATCATGGCCAGGTCTGTGTCCCTGCTCTGGATGGACCTGGGGCTGGGATGTGGCTTTGTCACCAGTGTCACCTCCTGCTGCTCCTGAGGGCATTCCCTGCCCAGGTAACCCAGCCCACCTGGAGAGCCCCCCCTTCCTTCCTCCCTTCCTTCCTCCTGCTGCTCCTGAGGGCATTCCCTGCCCAGGTAACCCAGCCCACCTGGAGAGCCCCCCCTTCCTTCCTCCCTTCCTTCCTCCTGCTGCTCCTGAGGGCATTCCCTGCCCAGGTAACCCAGCCCACCTGGAGAGCCCCCCCTTCCTTCCTCCCTTCCTTCCTCCTGCTGCTCCTGAGGGCATTCCCTGCCCAGGTAACCCAGCCCACCTGGAGAGCCCCCCCTTCCTTCCTCCCTTCCTTCCTCCTGCTGCTCCTGAGGGCATTCCCTGCCCAGGTAACCCAGCCCACCTGGAGAGCCCCCCCTTCCTTCCTCCCTTCCTTCCTCCTGCTGCTCCTGAGGGCATTCCCTGCCCAGGTAACCCAGCCCACCTGGAGAGCCCCCCCTTCCTTCCTCCCTTCCTTCCTCCTGCTGCTCCTGAGGGCATTCCCTGCCCAGGTAACCCAGCCCACCTGGAGAGCCCCCTCTTTCCTCCCTCCCTTCCTCCTCCTGCTGCTCCCTGAGGCTGCAAGCTCAGCACCACATCCTTCCTTCCACAGAACCCAGACTGCTTTGGCTTGGAAGAGACCTAAACCCCAACTCATTCTGTTTCCTTCTCTCTCTCAGGAGACTCCCAGCAGGTGACCAGCCCAGGATCTCTCTTTTCCATGGCCCAGTCCTCTCCTGAGGAAGGGAGAAGCCTCTGTCCAGCCCTGGAACTGAGTCACTCTGAGGCTCAACACCTTCAGTCGAGCCTGGAAGGCCACAGCTCCTGCCAGCTCTGGAATCACAAATCCATCTCCTCCTGGAGGAGGGGAAGCTCCATTCACAGCCTCTGGCAGGGAAAGAGATGAAAAAAGGCAAAGGATGTGCACATTGCTCCCAAAGAAGTGCTGGCACACATTGTGTGGGTGCTGAGCTCCCTGGAGGGGGCACATCCTGGCATGGGAAGGACAGGGGGCAAGGCAGGAACCCTGGGAGCATCAGGGACTGGAAAAAGAGGAGAAAATCTCCAACAGTGCCACAAATGGGGCTGAAACTGCCAGAGAGCAGGGTTTGGGTGGGATGTGGAGAAGGAATCTGTCCCTGGGAGGGTGGGATGGAATTCCCAGAGAGCAGGGTTTGGGTGGGATGTGGAGAAGGAATCTGTCCCTGGGAAGGTGGGATGGAATTCCCAGAGAGCAGGGTTTGGGTGGGATGTGGAGAAGGAATCTGTCCCTGGGAGGCTGGGATGGAATTCCCAGAGAGCAGGGTTTGGGTGGGATGTGGAGAAGGAATCTGTCCCTGGGAGGCTGGGATGGAATTCCCAGAGAGCAGGGTTTGGGTGGGATGTGGAGAAGGAATCTGTCCCTGGGAAGGTGGGATGGAATTCCCAGAGAGCAGGGTTTGGGTGGGATGTGGAGAAGGAATCTGTCCCTGGGAGGCTGGGATGGAATTCCCAGAGAAGCTGTGGCTGCCCCATCCCTGGGAATGCCCAAGGCCAGGCTGGAGCCCCCTGGGGTGGTGGGAGGTGTCCCTGGGGTGGGGTTGGATGAGCTTTAAGTTCCTTCCATCCCAATCCGTGCTGGGATTCTGTGAAATGGAACCAACCTGACCCATTTCATCAGGAAAGAAATCAGAATTTCCCAGCAGTTTTTTCCTTGCTTTGAATGCTCCTCTCTGACATTTGCAAATTCAAAATACACCCTGGCAAGAGCTGCACGCTGAAGTTGGAGGCCAGGATGCTCAGTCTTGTCCTACCTCCCTACTCCAGACAAAACAAAAATGCTGCCTCTCCAAGTCTGCAAAACAGGATTTTACAGCTTGCTTATGTACAAATCCTCGTTTCATCCGTTGCTAAAACACAATCCCAACAAACAGGATTCCAAAAGGATCCACTTGGAGCTCCTGGCAGTGCTGAGGTAACAACATTTAGGTATGAACTCAATTATATAAACCAGTAGCACCAGTGCTTTGGGCTCATTATTTGATACAAACACCCAGAGTGAGGCAAATATTATAAATAAATGCATCAGGCCGTGGGAAGAGCAGCTCCATTCCCTCCATCCCTGGAAGAATCCATGATTTTCCTGTGGTTTGTCACAGCTTTGAGCAGTCCCAGCCTGCTGCAGTCTGTTTGTGTCTCACTCTGAATTCCTCAGGAAATCAAGGCACTAAAGACCCTTTATAAATCATTTTCTTGCTTTTTTTCCCCCTTTAATCAGTGGCAAAGTGCAATGTCAGGGGGTCAAGCCTGGGGATAACCCCACTGAGCACTTTATCATTAATTTTTTAACTTTATCTTTTATTCCTCCAGCTGTTTCCTTCCCTCTTTATGGAATTTGAGCCAGGCCAACCAGCACAGGGACACAGGGACTGGCACCTTGGGACAAGACATCTCCATCTTCCTCCAAGTAAGGTTGGCCTTTCAAGCATCATTTTTATCAGGATTTATCAGGGTTTATTAGGATTTATTAGGATTTTTCAGGATTTATCAGGATTTATCAGGGTTTATTAGGATTTATTAGGATTTTTCAGGATTTATCAGGATTTATCAGGATTTTTCAGGATTCCAGGCTCCTCTGGAAGCATGGAATGGCCCTGCAAGTTTTCCATCTGTAGTGTGGCTTCAGAGAAGGGACAAATCTGCTCCTCCAGTGCATGGGGAATGAGAAAAGAAGGAATGGGTTTTAATTGCATCCCTTAAAACAGTGGGAATTCCACCTTGGATGCTGCCTGGGGTGGCTGAGGATCCCCCTCACTGGAAGAATTTAAAAACAAGGAGCAATTAATCCCAAATTGTGAGGAAAAGGAGATTTTTTTTGCAAGTCTTTCCTTCTCTCTTCCCTATAATTTGCTTTTTACACCAAAAATGTCTGAGCACCCCTGTGAAACCCTTCTCATCCCATCTCCAGGCTGTAGATGTTTTCCACTTATTTTTAGAACCTGACCTTCCAAGGCTGAAAAATAACTTTTTCCTTCTTCTGACTTTTGTCCTTCACTTGGCAAAGGCCAGTTCAAAACACAGAGATGGAAAATATTTCAACTTTCAACCAGCTTGAGCTTTGCTTTTTTTGTTGTTTGTTTGTGTGCTCCTCTCGTTTGTGATGTCAACTCCAGGCAGGGAAGAAGGTGTAACAAACCTGGCAGTGCCCAGGGTAAAAAACACTTTCAAATCAACATTTTCTGCCCCTTATTTTAATTTTTTAAATCAGCAAAGCTTAAAAAAATAACGTGGGAGGTGTTTCCCTACCAGATCCCTGAGCTCCTTCTGAATTTGGGCTTTTTGAGCAGGAACAATCAAACACTTTCTGATGTGCTGAGCTTGTGCAGGAGGGTGATTTACAGGGATTTCACAGCTCCAGTTGGAAAGGAATCCCATCAATCCAAGGAAAATAAAGGTGGGAATGAGCTCACCCCCTTGTCTTGCTCAGCCCAGGGCAGGAGGAACCAGCTCTGTTGGGCTTTGCTGCTGTCACTGACCACAGCTGATCCCAGGAACTGAAGCAAAAAAACCTCTGGGTTTCTACAAGGATGCAAAAAAATAAAAAAAGAAAGCCTTGATATGCAGACTTAATTATTTAATATCAATTATTGGAGTTGCTTCAGCCTGCAGCAAAAAAAAAACCCAAAGAGAATGATTTGGCTTGTCAATGATAAGGTTTTAGTGAGTTAATTTGGGTGCTAAATAATAGAAATAATAGAAAATAGAGTGATTTTTGTAGATAACATGAGTTTATGGTGTTACAAAATGAGGTTGTGAAAGTGCTGAGCTCTGTACAGAGGCCTCAGATGACTGAGGAAGGGCTTTAAAAGCTCTTATTAAATAAAAATATTTTTTATAAAAGATTTTTAAACCTCTGCTTTACTGCCTGGGGGCCACAAACCAATTCCATTGATCTCCAGACTGGGCAGCCTCATTTCTCCTCTCCAAACCTGGGGGCATTTGGAGCCCTGAAAACTGAAACCCACAGAATTAGCTGGAGACTGGACTTCCAAGGGTTGGTTTAATTATTTTTTTCATATGGATTTATTTAGTTTTATGCCCTGATGCATTTAGATGGCAGAAAACATCATTTCTGTTCTTTTTTTTTAATTTTTTTTTTGTCTTGCATTGAACAATTCGTGGTTGGAGGGGTTTGGAGCAGCCTGGGGTGGTGAGAGGTGTCCCTGCCCCTGGGGTTGAGTTTCCACCCAAACCATTCCAGGATTCCACCATCCCAGGGTTCCTTTTCCTGCAGGATGAGGGGCTGGAGAAGATCTGAAGTCCATTTTTTCCAAGGTGACCTCACCCTACAGTGACCCTTGTCCACTCTTCATTCCGTGGCACTTACATCTCTTTCTTTCTGGAGTTTTATGAGCTCTCTACAATTTAAAAAAACCCCTTTTTTTTCCCAGAATAGTTGGCAAAAAGCTTTTTTAATTAATGGCCTATCAGGCCTTGGGTGAAGTAATGTGCTTTTCCTTCGAGCTCTGCACTGCCTTAAGAGGGACTGCTGGATTGCAGTCCCTGCAAAATGTGCTGCAAAATGTGAATTCTTTTGGCTTTTCCTGCCAGCAGCATCTTCAAACACGAGCTGGATGCACCCCAATTATCACAGCTCTGGGGGAAAGATTTGCCCTCTTTCACCCAGATGTGGGATGTGGGACAGTTGTTGCTAGAAAATACAAATTACAAACCAGATTTCCCACAACATCAAGGGGGAAAATGCTATCTCTTATCTCTAACAGTAATAATAATATTATTAATAATAATGACATGGGTTTGGCATGTCCAGAAATACCAAAAAATGGGGAATCCCATTGTTCTGATGCCAACTAAAGCACAAGGATCAAACCCTCCAGGCTGTGGTTGCCAGCAGAGCCACACAAAAGTCACTGCCTGCAAAAAAACTTTATTTCCAGTGGAAATTTGGTGCAAGAAAATGTAAAATGTGTGTGTTCCAGCAGCCCTGCACCATCCAAGTGGGAATATTCAATTTATTTTCGGGACTGTGTGTGCCCAGCAGCCCACAGGGCTGGCCCCACTCACCACAGGGACAGGCAGCTCTTCCTGCACACGGGAGGTCTGAGGTGAAAAGGAGAGAAAAAAATCCCTTTTTCTGTAAATATCTGAGATTCCTGCTGCCCCAGCACTTGAAAGAGTGAGCTACTGTTTGCTGGGGCTTTCCTGAGCCTGGCCTGGGGGGTTGTGTGAAATCCCATGGATGTGAGAGCATCCCTGGGGATGTGGGAGCAGGAATTTGTCTCCAAACCTTTCTGACAGGGAACACTCGACCCTGCAGTGGGCACTTTCCCTTGGGTGGGTTTCTCAATCCTCTCTTGTGTTTTCTGATGGAAAATTCTGGATAAAACCCTGAAAATTCCTCTTTTTTCCCTCATTTCTTCACTCCATCCTTCCTTCAGGAAGGTTTGCTGTGGGCATTTTCCCTTGGGTGGGTTTCCCAATCCCCTCCTGTGTTTTCTCATGGAAAATTCTGGATAAAAGCCTCCAAATTCCTCTTTTTTCCCTCACCTCTTCACTCCATCCTTCCTTCAGGAAGGTTTGCTGTGGGCACTTTCCCTTGGGTGGGTTTCTCAATCCCCTCTTGTGTTTTCTCTTGGAAAATTCTGGATAAAAGCCTCCAAATTCTCCTTTTTTCCCTCATTTCTTCACTCCATCCTTCCTTCAGACAGGGCTGGGTGAGGAGGGAAATAAAAATCACCCTCTGAGGATGTTCCCAGTCCCTCTGGAGCAGGATGTGGGAGCTGGAAGATGATTCAGTGCTTCTCCCCCTACTTGGGAGGGGTGAAGTTTGCCTTTGGGGAGTTTAAAGAGCTTTTCCTACTCAACTCCAGATGTCTCAGAGCCTTTTGTGAGCAGCTCCAGAAGGAAAATCCACTCTGTGAATCACTGTCTGCCCCGTGTCCTTGAAGGAAGAAACAAACCCCAAAAAGAATCCCTTGAATTCTGGAATTTTCTGACCTATTTGAATGCTAACTGGCCTTAAAAAAAAGGGGAAAAAAAGGGAAAAAAAAAGAAAAAAAAGAAAAAAAAAAAAAAGGAAATTTCAACTCCTCTGCTGATGAGTTTCTCATATTGTTTACTTTTGCAGCTCTCCGTGGAGGAGCAGCCAGCAATGACGTGCAGCATCCAGAGGAAGAAGTTCAGAGGGAGGAATGTGGCTTCATAAATAGCAAAGCACGAATGGGGAGCAGAGAGAAACCTGCAGCTCCCAAAGCCTGGGCAGGAGCAGCAGCTGCAGCCACTCTGCCCTCCCATCCCAGGATGATCCCAGCCCTGGCCGTGCTTTTCCTGCTCTGCATCTCCTGTGCTCCCTCCTCATGTCAGCAGAGAAGGATAGGTAAGGAAATTCTCCTGGATTTCTGCTTTTTTAGGATAGGTAAGGAAATTCTCCTGGATTTCTGCTTTTTTAGGATAGGTAAGGAAATTCTCCTCATTGGTTTTTAGGATAGGTAAGGAAATTCTCCTGGATTTCTGGTTTTTTAGGATAGGTAAGGAAATTCTCCTGGATTTCTGCTTTTTTAGGATAGGTAAGGAAATTCTCCTGGCTTGCTGCTTTTTTAGGATAGGTAAGGAAATTCTCCTGGATTTCTGGTTTTTAGGACAGGTAAGGAAATTCTCCTCACTGGTTTTTTAGGATAGGTAAGGAAATTCTCCT
>VZRZ01003360.1:33758-50521 GCA_013398175.1 Climacteris rufus | reverse complement strand
GGAACGTGTCCTCTGTGGCGGGGTCGGTGAGGACCATGTCGGGGTCGTTGAGCATGTGCAGTCCATCCAAGGTCAAAGGGTCAATTTTGAGTTCATCCAGAGGGAACTGGGAATCCGTGTCGAAGCTGACGTCCCCCACTCCTGCCAAGGAGCTGGTCAGTTCTTTTGATAAGCTGGGGGGGGATTCTCCTGTCACTGCAGGGACACAACACACAGGGGTCGCTTGGACTTGGAGAACAGCAGCCTGAAAGCCATAAAGCAGCTCCCAAAAACCCTGGAGAAATGTACTGAGCTCTCAGGTCAGGAACATCCACCCTCCTTCCCAGCTGGATGGATTTCAGATCCAGCACAGCATCTCCCAAACACCAAACACAAAAAAATCACATTTGGTGTCGCTGGAGTCTCTTCTCTGCCTCAGGTTTAGGAGGAATAACCTGAATTTCCACCATTCCCAGCAGCACTCCCTGGCTGCAGCATGGATAGGAGGAATAACCTGAATTTCCACCATTCCCAGCAGCACTCCCTGGCTGCAGCATGGATAGGAGGAATAACCTGAATTTCCACCATTCCCAGCAGCACTCCCTGGCTGCAGCATGGATAGGAGGAATAACCTGAATTTCCACCATTCCCAGCAGCAATCCCTGGCTGCAGCATGGACTGAGTTATCCCTGGGCAGGGCTTCTTTCCAAACCCCAACTGGGAGCAGATTGGCCACCATATGTGACACTCCAACCCCGGGCTGGCCAGCTGGGGCCGGGCAGGGGAAGGAGTTTGGCTCTCATGGCTTTTCCTTGCTCTGGCCAAGGATCCAGTGGATTCAGGGCAGGAAAAGTCCATAGGAGAAGTGGTGCTGTGCCTGTGTGCTGGGATTGCAGGTGGGCTGGGCACTGGGACGTGCCCCTGACCAGTACCCTGGACCAGCTGAAACAAACCCTCTACAGGAACAATCCCCTTCTTTCCTTCTTGGCTCAACAGAGAGAAACCCCAAGGCTGGATCATGGAATCTTGGAATCCCCTGAGAGGGAAGGGCCCCACAGGGATCATCCAGCCCAGCCCCTGGCCCTGCACAGACACCCCAACAATCCCACCCTGGTGCCCAAACCCCCCGGAGCTCTGGCAGCCCTGGGGCTGTGCCCATTCCCTGGGGAGCCTGGGCAGTGCCCAGCACCCTCTGGGACACTGGGAATTGGGAGAACAAAAGAAAAGGGAGATTTGAAAGGAAAATAAAGGGAATTTGTGCTCTCTCTGAGGTCTCTGCCCATTGGAATTCCCTCTCGGGGCACATCCCAGTTTAAGGATTCCACAAGAACCTTTCCCTGATCTCCATCCCAATGCCAGCCTGTCCCTGATCTCCATCCCAATGCCAGCCTGTCCCTGATCTCCATCCCAATGCCAGCCTGTCCCTGCCCCCAGAGATCAGAGCTGCCCCTTGCACTCTCCCTCAGCCTCCTCTGAAGAATCCAAGCGCCCTCAGCTGCTGCTCAGACCCTTCCCCATGCCCATGTCCCAACCCTGGACATTCTCCAGCACCCTCTGAGGTGCCCACCCACCCCGCAGCAGAGCGGGGCGATCCCTCCCCTGTGCCAGCGCCAGCAGCAGCCCTGGGTGCCCGCAGCGCCTCGGGGACGGCGCTGCCAGGCCGCACCCACCTGTCAGGATGATGTTGGGGATGTTGCCGTGGCTGGAGTAGTTGAGCTGCTGCGAGTCCTGCAGGCTGCCGTGGCTGCCCGTCAGTCCCATCATGGCAGCCTGGGAGTAGTTGAGGGTGGAGCAGGGGCTGTAGAGGCTGTTGGAGCTGATGGCGTTCTCGATCATGTTGAACTGCTCCAGCTGCAAACAACACCAAGGAGCTGTGAATTCCCAGCCGGGAGCAGCGGGAAGGACTGACACAGCTCGAGGACGGGACGAGAGACAGGCAAACAAATTCATCTTTGGGTGTCCTTGCTCAAAGAGGGGCTGCTGGCCCCCAGCGTGGCCCAGGGCGTCCTGCCAGATTCGGAGGAGGGGGAGCAGGGAGGCAGAAACCAAAGCGGGGAATGGGGAGAACGAAAGAAAAGGGAGATTTGAAAGGAAAATACAGGGAATTTGTGCTCTCCCTGAGGTCTCTGCCCATTGGAATTCCCTCTCAGGGCACAGCCCAGGGTTAAGGATTCTACAGTTTGAGGAATCCATTGGTTGGCCAAACCAATGGCAGGTTGGGATTATTCCCAAATTCCAGAGTCAATACTGGAATCATCTACAAGTGACTCCTTCCCAATTGCAACCATGGCCAGAAATGTGGAGCTTGAAATATTTATTTTCATGATTGTAATTTTTCAATGTTTTTTCATTATGTTTAGCTTTTAAAATTTTTGGTGTCTTAAATTTTGTCAAATTTATTTTCATTATTTTGAAAGTTTATTTTTGTCATTTAAAACATTGTTTTCATTATTTTCCTTTAAAAAATTTTCATTTTAGAATTTTTTCATTATTTAAAAAATTTCATTATTTTTCCTTTTTAAAACGGATTTCCATCACTTAAAAATTTATTTTCATTTTTCTTCTTCTTTCAAATGTCATTATTTTTCCTTTTTAAAATGGATTTTTATCATTTTAAAATGTCTTTTCAGTATGTTCCCTCCTTCAATTTTCATTATTTTTCCTCTTTAAAGTTTTCCGTTATGTCAAAAATTTCTTTCCTTATTTTTCCTTTTAAAATTATTTTTCATTACTTAATATTTTCATTATTTTTCCTTTGACATTGCATTATTTTTCCTTTTAGAATTTTTGTTATTTTAAAAATTTCTTTTCCTTCCTTTTCCTTTTTCAAGCTGGTTTTCATTTTAAAATTTTCACTATTTTTCCTCTTCCAGATTTCATCATTCTTCCTTTTTTAAGCGGATTTTCACTACTTTCAAAATTTCTTTTCCTTCTTTTTCCTTTCCACAGTTGCCTGGCATTATTCTCATTTTTAACAGCTTCATTATTATTTTTTTTATTTTTTTTTTAGCACAACACCTTAACAAACATGGGATAGGGACAGGGGGGAAAAACCAAACCAAACAAGAAACTCCTGAGCAGCACAAACGAAAAGAAGGAAAACTCTACAAGGACAAAACGGGATGTGACAGAGAAGAATTGGGAATTAATTCCTATAAATTTGATGTGGAAGTGGCCGAGCCAGGCCCGAGATGAATTTGCTCACCTGGTGGGAGAGGGCATTAGCCTGCCTAGCTGTCATCTGCTGCTCATAATAGGAGTCCCCAAAAACACTGCCCAGCATGGAAGAATGCTGAAAACAAAACAGAGGCTTTATGGTGCAAAATCCCACATCCTCCCCCGGCGCTGAGAATTCCACAGAATCCCAGAAAATCCACACAGGGAGCGGGCGGGGGGCGGCCCCGCTGAGGGCAGGGCCCAGAGCGGGCGGCAGCGCCCGGAGGAGGCGGGAGGCAGCCCCGCTGAGGGCAGGGCCCAGAGCGGGCGGCAGCGCCCGGAGGAGGCGGGAGGCAGCCCCGCTGAGGGCAGGGCCCAGAGCGGGCGGCAGCGCCCGGAGGAGGCGGGAGGCAGCCCCGCTGAGGGCAGCACCCGGGAGGAGGCGGCCCCGGTGAGGGCAGAGCCTGGAGCGGGCGGGAAGCAGCCCTGGGAGGCGGGAGGCGGCCCCGCTGAGGGCAGAGCCCGGAGGAAGCGGCCCCGCTGAAGGCAGCGCCCCGAGGAAGCGGGAGGCGGCCCCGCTGAGGGCAGGGCCCGGGAGGCGGCGGCCCCGGTGAGGGCAGCGGCCACACTGAGGGCAGGGCCCAGAGCGGGCGGCAGCGCCCGGAGGAGGCGGCCACACTGACGGCAGGGCCCGGAGGAAGCGGGAGGCAGCCCCCGTGAGGGCGGCCCCGCTGAGGGGAGCGCCCGGAGCCGGGAGGGAGGCGGCCCCGCTGAGGGCACGGCCCGGAGGAGGCGGGAGGCAGCCCCGGTGAGGGCAGAGCCCGGAGCAGGAGGGAAGCGGCCCTGCTGAGGGCAGCGCCCGCAGCGGGAGGGAGGCAGCCCCGGTGAGGGCAGAGCCCGGAGGAGGTGGCCCCGCTGAGGGCAGGGCCCGGAGCGAGCGGGAAGCGGCCCCGCTGAGGGCACGGCCCGGGGCGGGGGGCGGCCCCGCTGAGGGCAGCGCTCGGAGCAGGAGGGAAGCGGCCCCCTGAGGGCAGAGCCCGGAGGAAGCGGGAAGCGGTCCCGGTGAGGGCGGCCCCGGTGAGGGCACGGCCCGGAGCGGGCGGGAAGCAGCCCCGGGAAGCGGCCCCGGTGAGGGCAGCGCCCGGCACAGACCCCACAGGTTCCTCCCAGAGCACGGACAACACAGCAAACTGGGATTGATGGACACGGACACGGAGCTGGGAGACACGGGGAGGGACAACATCACTGGGATTTCTGCTTTTTTGGGAGTTTTGGGTGGGAGATGAGCCCCGCACGGAGGCGGGAGGGGCTGGTCTGGCTCTGGCTCTGCAGCCTCAAATAAAAATAAAATTCTTGGTTTAAAGTCATCCCATGTGAGCTGCAGAGCAGGAAAGGTCAGGGGGAAGGGCAGTGAAGTGTGGGATCAGCAGGAATTCCAGCAGGAATTCCTCACCCTTACACTGTCCCCTCACTTTTTCTCCATCAATTATTCTAAAGGTGACCAAGACTTTGAGGGCCACGTTGAAATCCTGTCCCAAACAATGCCAGACACAAATCAGCAACATCACTCCTGATTTAAAACTCCCAAATTCTGACATTCCAGCTGAAAAAAAAAACATTTGCTGACAAAGAGAACATCTAGAAAAGACAATTTCCATGGAGTCTTTGAAAAAAATTCCAATTGCTGATTACATGTTAAAAGCAGAAGGCTACAGATTTCCTCCTTAAAAACCCAATTATGGGAAATTAAGGACAAGCTTAGGAAGAATCAGAACAGGCAGAGATTTCAGATATTCAAAAAAATAACCTGTATTGAAAAAAGAACCTAAAACCAACTAAATTGCCCATCCACAAGGGAACTGCCAGGAAAGAAGCACCAAGATATTCCTTAAAGAACCTTCCCACTTTCAGCCAGAGCCCTGAGCTGTCACATCACAAGGATGATTTGGGATAAATGTGGATCAAGGGAGGAATTCCCAGCCTGAGAGTCCGAGGCTGGAATTCCTTCTCCAGAACTCCTGGCTGAGCAGATCCTGACTGATCCCAGAACTGCTCCAAGTGGGGATGCTTTGGATGTGCTGGGAAAAGAGGTTTGGGATTTATTTTGGGCATTTATGGCCTGACACAGCCAGAGCCACAACCACCAGGACATCCCTGCTCCACGTGCAGGCAAAACTGGGAAAAGGCTGGAATTGGAAACAGTTTTCCAATTTATCACCTGCTCATCAACCCTACAGAGGCTGCTGGATCCCTGCAGGAAGGGATCAAGCACCAGGAGGGATCAAACAGCACAAGAGCCACTGATAAGATACTGATAAGAGAAAAAAAAAGCACAACTTACATCAATTTAAAGAAAAATCTGGGGTTTTTTAACCCCTGAGACCTGATTTGCTGCCCTATCACGCTTTGATCAACGACTCCAACTCCACATTATCCAACCTGCTCCATCTGTTCCTCCTGAATAAACTGGAAGCAGAACCCAGAGCTCACTCAAGCCAAGTGGAGCAGGAGCAGCCAAGCTCAGCTCTGGGATGGAAAACAATTCCCAGCCAGAGTGGCAGGAACAGGGATCACTGGCTGATCACAGGATCAATGAGGCTGGAAAAGCCCTCTGAGATCACTGGATGCAACCTAAATCCAGTCCAACCTATGGTTTATAACCATTTCTAAGGAGAAGTTTCAATTTTGGGATGGCACAGACTCGACAGGAAGCAAAGTCAGCACTAAAATCCAATTGCTATTCCAGAGCTCCAAAGGGGGTCAAATATTTTTTTCCTTTAATTTCTGTCATTTCATTCCACAGAATGGCAATGAAAGGACAATTCCTAAAATGAGGACAATCCCTAAAATCTTTGTGTTTCACTAAGCACTGTTCCCATCCTAAAAACTTTGGGCAACATGAGAAATAATCAGGAGAGCAGAACGAGTTTGTTCAAGTCCAGGTCAGTGCCTCCCAAGAAAACCCAGCCTGGATTTGCTCCTCCTGTGAGGTGTGCTGGTTCCTACAACTGCAAGCACTGAAATTCCCCAAGGAAACCCATTGGAAATGTCATTCCTTCAACACTTCAGAGCCTTTGAATTATTTATCAACAACTCCACAACAACATCGTGCAAACACCATCTCCAGAAACACTGACCAGGTGTGCTTGGCCACCAGAGCATCTTCTGGGGCTTCCCAGAGTGACTGTGAGGAAAAACCAACCCCAAACCACAAATCCCTGGCTGGAATGATCCATCTAAAAATACCTACCAGGTTCTCCAGGTCAGAGGCACTAAAGCAGGACTATTTGTGTCTCATTTGGACAGGATGTGAGAGCAGGAAAGCCAAGGCACTGAGGGGGAAAGCCATGCAAACACAGAGCTTTGCCATCCCCGTGGGGCCAGGGAGGCTTGGTGGGACACACAGGGCTGCACCAGGGGAGCAAAGGCCTTGGGAGAGGTGGGAAGATGGAAAAAATCTGGTGGTGAATGAACTGTGTGTGACACAACTCAAAGCCCAGGTTCTGGTTTGAGGAATGGCCCTTGTCCCTGCCCCAAACCCACGGCAGAAAGAGGCACCTGCACGGTCACAGCCACTCCTCAGGGCCACGCTGCTCCACACGGGAATATCCTGCTGCTGGAAGGGATCTGCCCTCACTCAGGGCACACTGAAATATTCTGCTGCCTCAGAGCTGCCCCACCATCACAACCAACCCCCATTTCCCCTCCAAACTGCTTTTTTCTTCCCTCCACATTTCATCTCTGTGACCATCACCGCTCCCAGCTTTTGGGACACTCCTGGAGGCAGCAAATGCACCTTGCATTTCATTGAGCAAAACCAAGGAATTCTGTGGGTATTTAAGAGGCCAATACTACAGAGAGCAGCACTAATAAATGCTCTGCCTTCTACTCAGAGCTGTGGTGTCCCTCCTGAAAAAAAAAACAAAACCTAAGGAAGATTTTCCAGGATAAAACCAGCTGGAAAAATCATAGCTGCACTCTGGTACTCTGGGCTGACCAGTGGCAACAAGTCTGGGGACAAAACCAAGACAGAGTTACTGAGGAGTCAAAAGGGGAAAAAATAAACACAAAGAAGTTAAAAGGGGGAAAAAAACCAGCATAAAACTCAAATTTGGATGTGCTGCCCAGTGAGAACTGAGAGTTTGCAGCACGCTCTGCTCCAGGGGACAGCCTGAGGGTAAGTGCTGGATTTTGGAGGCACACAGAGCACAGCAGAACTCAGAAGCAGGCAGAAAAGAGAGGTTAAGAAGCCATTTAAGCCAGGGTGAAGGAAATCCAGCCAATTCCTGACACTCAGCTCCAGGTCTGAGCTCCCCCTGACCTGGCTGAGGGGGACACAGGGAGCTCCTGCCTGGGAAGCAGGAAGGGGCAGCAGTTCTTTAGCAAGGATCCTCCTTACAGCCTCCAGCACTCAGTGATGGAACAGAAAATGGATTTCCAGACTCTTGTGATGCTCTGCAAGAATTCCCTGCACCTCCTTTCTGCAGGTGGGATTCAGGGCAGCCAGCTGGAGCTCTTTTAGCAGCATCAGCTGGTTTGCTACTAAAAATGCACTTTCCTACACTGGGGCACCCTCGAAGTCTGCTTGTTTTTAATTTCCTGCTGCTGGCAGGTAAAAATCCCCCTTCAGAGGATCACATACTCTCCCCAGCTGTGATTTCCATCCAGGACACGTGGATGTGTGAGGAGATACACCCAGAGGAAGGAAAAGGAGCTGGCATGCAAGGCAGCGTGCTGGGAACCCATTCCCTGCCAGCCACAAGCTGCTCATTTTAAGAGCATTTTCTCCTGTGTTTTCTCTCACAGGGTGTGTTCCCACATAAAAAACCTCCTCATGCAAATCAAGTCGGCCTCACAAGGGATATGTAGTGTAAATATTTAAATATTTAGTGCCCCAGGAGCTTTCCTGCTGCAGGAGGCATTCAAGTGCCCTCCTTTCTTTATTCCATGCCCTCCCAAGCTCACCCCCATCAGCTCCCCTGGGATACTGGGAATGGAGAGGCTTCTGCCTGCAGGTTCTGCCCACCAAACAGACAGCACCCCAGTGTTCAAACAGCAGCTCCATTCTGGGATTCTTTGCTCCTTAAAAAGCCAACTGAGCAGCTACTGCAGCCCTCTGGGAGTGGATGGAGCCGAGATGGGAGGTCGGTGATGCATGAGGCACACACGGAGTCACAGTGAGACAACTATGGGGCAGTGATGGAGAAATTGAGCTAAAAACACACACGAGAAGCAAGGCCTGTGGAAGCACAGAGTCCCTTACTTGAGGGGAGCTGCCAGGAGAGAAGCCTTGATTGGAGACAGGAGAGGTGGGAGACTGGTTGGCCGGGGAGCCAGCATTACTGCGGTACTGCTGGAGTGAGGCCTACAGAACAACACAGAATTAACACCGTGGCAGAGAGGGAAGCTTGCAAAATACAAACTTCTGGAGTGCTGGAGCTGGGAGAAACCATCCTCTTCAGCATTCTGTGTGGGAAGACAGGATTACTGTGAATGATGTCCCCAAAGAGGGAGAGCTCAGGGTTTGCCCAGGAGCAGGGACAGGCACGACTGGGAGCATCTCCTGCCTGCTCTCACTTATGCTCAATTAAAAATATCCCCAAAAATCAGGTCAGCCAAGGATTTAGGGCAAAGAAGTCTTGGAAGCTGGGAATAACTCAAGAAGAATGTCATTCATGCTTCAGTTCCACTTCCCATCTGTGTTTGCACTGCTCTGCCTCCCTGGGTGTGTTACCAACAGCGAGGTGCAGGAGAGGAACCCGGGGTGCAAACCTGCACCCCACAGCCCCAAACACCCTCTGGGAGTCACACTGGGCTTTGTAGGTTTGTATTTGTGATTTTTGCATTGTTATCAGGTGTCTTGAGAAGTGTTTTGTTCAAGATTTAATTTTTTTCCCCCATCAGCAAGAACTCTGGGTTGGAACAAATTAATACTACTAATGGTATTTAAATAATGTGGCACTAATTAACATAAAAGTAGCACAGCTCTCCTCATTCCACTTCCTGTAGAAATTAAGGGATGATTGAGGAAAACCTGCAATCCAGTCAATTTAATCAGCTTTGCAGTGGGGAGAATTCTGCACTACCAATGTTTTTGACCCCAAATTCTCTAAATCTCAAGAAAATTTCCCTTTTTGCTCTGCATTGCCACTTACACCCTGTCAGCAGCCACCCAAACTAGAAATAAATTTCAGTTTTGCTTCACAAAACCCGTGTAGAAGGTGCCAGTGAGGCCGTGACAGCTCCAATGGCTTTTTGATAAAGTGGTTTTAAATTTGTTTATTTAGGAATTACTTCAGTTGCTTTAGAAGATAAGCACAGCAGCCTAAAAGTCAAGGTCATAGAGAGGTTTAGGATGAGGAAAGCAACACAGAAAGCGAAGGATGAGATCAGAATTGTCTGTACTGGTGCTACATGAGGATTAGAATCAAAACACTGGCACACATTTTGAGTGGGGTGGGAACCTTTGCACTGCTGGATTGTCCTTCCCTCTTGCCCTTCCAGTCCTGGGAGGGAAGCAGCTGCTCTCAAGGAGCACAAATGTTAAAAATGTCACCCACAGTGGAGTGCAGATCAATAGAAATGACTTCTCCTCCTTGCCAAAGCCACTCCTGCCAGGACAACCAGGATCCTACACGGGGCACAAGGAGCAGCTGTGACATCCCTCCCTCCCTGGCCTGTGACCCTAATCCCACTCTGCATTTGGGATTTCCAGCTGCTGAGACAGAACATTTCATAACAGACCCTGTTAAAACAAGCAGGAAAAGGGATCTGTCCATAAATCCCTGCTCCAATTCTTCTGGGCACTGGAGGCAGCCACAAATCCCATTCTGGAATATAACAATGCAAGCTCTAAAATTCCTTAAAATAAAAGGGTTCTAAAGAGAAAAATTGTAGAAAATACCTGGTTCCTGACAACTTTTGGAAAATAAATTTTCCAAAGGTGATTTATTGGAAAATGCTTGTTACAGCTGGGTTCTTTCTCAAGGCTCTGGGAGCTCCCCCAGTCTATATCACAGCCTGCTGGGGGGACACTGAACACCCTGAAATACCCCAGGAAAAGCTGATATCTTTAAGCAGAGAAAAAATGTCATGTACATTTTCCTCTAGAAAACACTGCAAGGTGGATTCAACCAAAACCACCCTAAGTTTACTCCAGACTCCCTGAAACCCTCATCACCCCGGGGCTGCCCAGGCTGATCCCCCACCCTGCAGTGCACATTCCCAGCTTTTCCCAAGGAAAGCAGCCCCAACTCACCGAGTTGATGTCTATTCCCATGGAGGGCTGGCTCTGGCTGCCTGGAGGTGACTGGGGGATGGAGGAAGGTACCGTGACAGACAGAGGGGGCAGCTGGGGGCCCCTCTGCAGCCCCGAGCTCTGCAGCAGAGGGGGGGTCTGGGGCAGGGAACTGGCCACTGGTGCCTGCTGCTGCTGCTGGGAAGTGCTCTGGGTGAAAAAGGGGTACGGGGGAAGCTGCTGCTCCAGGGACAATGCATCCATAGCCACGGCCTGGAAAAGAAAGAGCAGAGTCAGCCCCGCTGGCAGGGAATTCTCCTCGGTACTCACGCAAGAGAATTGAGTCAAACTTGGTTTGTGTTTTAAAAATGGTACCTAAAGGTTCAGAGTTTCTTTAAGGGAAGATGTTCCTGCTCGTGGAACATGATGAGCTTTGAGGTCCCTTCCAACCCAAACCATTCTACAATTGTGTATTTCAAAAGACTCCACACCACTGCAGTGTACAATAAACCAATACTTTAAAAACCCAGCTGAATGTTGAGGTCAAAAATCACCAACCTGGGCAGTCACAGAGTCACACTTACAAAACCAACTAGGAAAGTTAATTGAGCTTCTCTCATGAACTAATGTCTTTCAAATGTCACAACTCACTTTGGGACAAAAGAAAAAGAACATGGCCTAAGAGATGGCTTTCACCACAGTTCTAGAAAAGAGGAGGTGAAATCTGTCCCTCTACAAACCTCTCCCTTTTGAAGGCTCTGAATTAAGGAACACCTTTAAAGGAGGAAATTACAAAACAAGAGAGATGAAGTTCATAGAAATATGCAACGATTTGGGTTGGAAGGGACCTTAAAGCTCATCTTGTCCCATGGGCAGGGACACTTTTCACTACCCCAGGATGCTCCAAGCCCTGTCCAGCCTGGCCTTGGGCACTGCCAGGGATCCAGGGGCAGCCCCAGCTGCTCTGGGCACCCTGAGCCAGGGCCTCCCCACCCTCCCAGCCAGGAATTCCTCCCCAACACCCCATCTGGCAGCTTGATTCAACCTCAGAGCCTAAGCAGATTAAAACAACAACCCTGGGATTAGAAAATGTTGATTCCCCCAGGAATTCCTACCTGAGTGATGGGTGAGAGGGGGGACAGCGTGGGGGACATCTGCTGCGCCTGCGGCCGCCGCGACTCCGCGCCCAGGGACAGGGGGCTCACGCTGGGCTGCCGGTGCTGGGACGGGGCCGGCGTCGTCGTCATTCCTGCTGGGAGCAACAAACCACCTTCAGCAGGGCCACAGCAAGGCCTTGTTCATATCTCTACCCCAAAGAATTCCCTCATCCACGAAAAATGAGCAGCTCGGTGGCCAACGCTTCAGGCAAAGCGCTGGAAGCCGAGCGGGCGGGAGCTCGTTAGGTGATTTGTAATTAATTTTGGCAGCTTGAAGAGCATCAGGATGAGAGGAAGATCCCTGTGGTTTATCCTGGATCAGAGCCAGGCACGCTTGGTCAGGTTTGTGCACAGGATGGTTTGGAATTGGAAGAGGCAGAGCAGGCTCAGCAGTTCCAGACACCAGGGGTACCTGCACTCGCCCAGGAAAAGCAGGTTCTGCTCTGTTTGTTTGGGCTCAAACTCTGGGAATGAGATAACAGATCCTGTACCCAGCCTAATCAGAGGGCACTTGAGGTATTAGAAAAGCAAACACCTCTCTAATGGAAAAAGCAGAAGGAAAACTGGTTACACAGGAAGAGCTCCATTTTTCATGGCACACCAGGGCAGGAAATATCCCTCACACTCCCAAGAGCCACGACCCAGCAGGAGGTAGGGATAAACAACCCAAATATTGCCATTTTATTCAGACCAAGACAAAAACCTGGGAGTCCAGAAACCTCCCAGATTCTCTGCTTCACCCCAGAGGAACCGAGTCACCCTGGGAAGTGATTTGAGGCCAGTGGAGCGAGTGAGCTGTTCTGCTGGAGCTGCCAGCGAGCAGGAATTCACAGGAGCCCGTGAGCTCCCAGGCACTTGGCAAACATTCAAGGCTTCCAGGCAGGCTGCCAGGGAGCCAGGAAGCCCAGGCTGCCAAGGAGCCAGCAGGCAGAGTGGCTGAAGGCAGGCAGCTCCCAAAGCAGTGCTGCACACCCAGCGTTGGTTCCTGGGATGTGGGAGAGGGGCCCGGCACCCCCAGGGCACAAATGTTGGGGAACCTGGCACTGGTGGCTTCCCCAGCTCCCCCTGGAGCTGCTGGGGCAGAGTTTGAGCTTCTGTGCCATCCCTGAGCGGGGCACAAGGCTCACAAGGCTTCACTGAGGTTTTCTGCTGAAGAGTGGCAAGGGAAGCTTGGAAAAATGAGTTTAGGAAGCACCAAGCGTTGGTTGTGGCAGTGATGGAAGTGTGGGATCATCTCCACAGAGAGGCAGCAACACCAGCAAGGATTATTGTTTTTAATTTTTATCCCTCTGATAGATCAGAAAATGCTTCCAAAGCACTTACAGACTCACCAGTTTGGTTTTACACCACTGACTTTGCTAATTATGGGGGAAAAAAAGTGGAGACCCAGCCAGGCCTAAATCCTCCATCCCTGAAACTCTGGAGCCCAAAAAACTCCTTCAGGGATGCTGGAATGTGCTGCCCCACTCTGTCCTCCAGTGGTTAAAACCCCTCTTTGCTTCCTCTCAAATTCACCTGCTCAGCCACAACACAACAACCTGGTTACAATCATTTCCTTCTCCCAAGATAGGAGAAGTGGGAAAGGGAATCCTGCCCAACACAGGAAATATATTTGTATTTTTGGATACAACACCTCATTTCTATTCTAGGAATCAACAGACTGCAACTGTCACTGACAAGAAAAAAAAAACCAACCTTCTTCATAATTGAGTATAAACCAGTGAAATTACTTCAAAACTAGCAATCAGTAATTCCAATGTTAATCAATAATAGATTGGTCTTAGGCTATTTGCCTATAAAATTAACAAATCCTGAAATTCCCATCACTCTGGATATTATAAACTGCCAACATGGCAAATCATGTTTGCTTGTGAGTTTTAAAAAATCGAATTATTCACCTTGGCAAAGCCTCAAAACCCCACCAAACTCAACTCAGGTGCACTTGGTGTCATTTCCCCAAGCCCTGAATATTCAGGATATTTTCAAATCTTCTGCAGCCAAACTTACAAAAACTGGCACACCTTGGGAAGGCTCCACTTTATTCCTGATTGATGAGCAGAGAGGATTTGTTTCCAAAAGAATCTTCATATTTAAAAAATGCTATTTTAAAGGAATGGAATGGAAATATGGGAATGGAGTGGAAATATAGGAATGGAATGGAAATATAGGAATAGAAATAAAGGAATGGAATGGAAAAAAAGGAAAGGAAATAAAGGAATGGAATGGAAATAAAGGAAAGGAAATAAAGGAATGGAATGGAAATAAAGGAATGGAATGGAAATAAAGGAATGGAAATAAAGGAATGGAATGGAAATAAAGGAAAGGAAATAAAGGAATGGAAATAAAGGAAAGGAAATAAAGGAATGGAATGGAAATAAAGGAATGGAATGGAAATAAAAGGGCTGCTGGAGATATTCCCATAACACCAGGGCTGCTGGGGTTCAGTACAGTGAATTCCATGTGAATTCTTGTAGTTTTATGCACAAAACCAAAAAACAAATCCCAAAAAAAGCAGATTTGGGCAGCAAAAACACGAGAGAAATATCCCATAAGTGCATACAGCTGCCTGACTTTTTTAATAGACACAAAAAAGCAGTTTGCAAAGGAGACAAACCCATTTCCCTCCCCGAAATAAGAATAAACCCCCCCCAAACGTTGATTTTCCAGCTCACCCTGGCTGGCAGTGCTGATGCCCAGGTGGGTGAGGTTGGCAGCCAAATTGCCGGTGCTGCTGGAGCTGCTCAGGGCTGGGAACGTGGATTCCTCGGGGTCCAGGGGAGTGGGCAGAGGGGAGGGGAAGTGGATGGTGCTCAGGTCGGGCAGGGAGCCGCCCGTGTTGTGCGCGCCGGGGATCAGGGCCGTGCTGTTCTCCTGCTCGGCCGAGGGGAAGATGCTGAGGTGGCACAGAGCAGGGGGAAAAGGGAAAAAAAACCCACAGTTTAATTGGAATTTCAGGCTGCATGGTAACATGTTTTAACAAAAAAAAAATCCAGAAAAAAGCGGATTTTTTGATAAATTTTTGATCATTTTTTGATAGATTTTTGGTAATTTTTTGGTAATTTTCTGACAGTATTTTGGTAATTTTTTTACAAATTTTCGGTAATTTTTGGACAATTTTTCGTTAATTTTTTTACAAATTTTCGGTAATTTTTTGACAATTTTTTGGTAATTTTTGGACAATTTTTCATTAATTTTTTTACAAATTTTCGGTAATTTTTTGACAATTTTTTGGTAATTTTTTGACAATTTTTTGGTAATTTTCTGACAATTTTTCGGTAATTTTTTGACAATTTTTCGGTAATTTTTTGATAAAATGTTGATAAATTTTTTAAAAATTTTGATAATTTTTGACACTTTTCTGACAATTTAAAAATAATTTTGGATAAAATTTTCATAATTTATTGATAAATTTTGATCATGTTTTTGTAATTTTCTGATAATTGTTTGATAATTTTTTGACAAATTTTTTATAATTTTCTGGAAAATTCCTGATAAATTTTTGATAATTTTTTGTAATTTTTTTGTAATTTTATGACAAATTTTTGATTTTTTTTTCATAATTTTTGGATAAATTTTGGATAAATTTTTGATAAAATTTTGATAAATGTTTGCTAAATCTTTGCTAAATCTTTGATCGATTTTGGATCAATTTTGGATCAATTCTGGATACATTTTGCATTTCTGACCCTCACAGAAGGTCTTGTTTTGTACCCAGAGCAGGCTTAGAGCCTCTCAAGCCTTTCCAGAAAACTCCACAGCAAGAGGATGTTCAAGGATATTTATTCCATGAACATTCTGCCTGAAAGGTCTCAATGCTCTCAAAAGAAAAATTGCTGAGAACTCACTTGATTCCTGGAACTTCACAGGATTTAGGTCTCGATGACCCAGTCTAAAATAGAAGGAAGAGAATTTTAAAGGCAAAGATGTTGCTGGAGAGTATTGCCTAGGAGATATTTCAATTAATAACTTTAATTGAATAATTTCTATGCAAGCTCTGGGAGCTCTTAAGAGATATTTATCCTTTTTTTTTTTGCTTTCTTGGCCAAAAAAAATCTCAATTTTAAAGAGTTTCTCCTGCTCTAATCAAGCCTGTGCATCCACACACACATAAAATGCCTTTCTAATTTAATATTTATGATTTGTTTCTAAACACAGCACTTAATCTCTAATCTCTTCAAGCAGTTTGTTATGGCTGACATACTGTAATTAAAGCATTAATTTCTCTAAGTATGTTTAGAAAATAAGATTTCTACACTTTGCAATGTGCAATTCCCACCTTTTTAGTGTCCCAGCCTTGCTTAGAGAGGGTTTTGTCTGCATCAGAGGTGGTTTCTTCCATTCCAGGGACAGTCAGCAACAGAACTAAAGCAGGAGATCAACAGCAATCATTAATAATCAATAATATTCAGCTTCTCAGTCAGATATTTTCAGATTCAAAGTTTAACCCTTGGAAAAAATCTCCTTAAATTGAAATTATTAATGAGTATGAAACAGTTGCACTCTGCTGTTGAAAAACCCCAAAGATTCCAGAAACCAGATGAGACTAAAATCACACTTAATTAATTAATTAACCAATGAGACACCATCAGCTTAAAAAAATCCACCCAAATAATATTAAAAAAATATTTCTGGCCTCCAGTTTGTTCTGCTCAGATGGGGAAGGGTTTCTTTGGGATGCAGCTTGTCCTGTCTCTGGCATTTTGAGCACCCAGTGGGCAGCCAAGAGGACAATTCCAGAGGGGAAAACCCATCCCAATCCAAGCCTTTTTCCCTGGGATACACAAACACCACAAAGCTCTCACTTCTCCAGACCCCAAGGACGAAAAGAAACAGCAGAAAAGCTCCAGAGAGAGAATTGCACCAACACAACCACCCCACACTGTGCCTGTGACTCCCTCTTTATGGGAGACTGCAGAAAGTTAATTAAATGATCATTTTGATCACTTCCCAAGGTTTTACAGCTCCAGGAGCACCTGGAGGAGCTGCAGCACGGCCCAGCCACGAGCCCAGTTTGTGCTGTGAGTTAACAAATCTCCCTGGGGCTGCTCAGGATTCAATCCAGGAGCTTCTCCCAGCACCAGGGAATGCTGCAGGCTGGAAAAGCCCTCTGAGCTCCCCAGCCACGAGCCCAGTTTGTGCTGTGCATTCCCCAATCTCCCTGGGGATGCCCCAGGATTCAATCCAGGAGCTTTTCCCAGCACCAGGGAATGCTGCAGGCTGGAAAAGCCCTCTCA
>VZRZ01003359.1:746-59248 GCA_013398175.1 Climacteris rufus | reverse complement strand
GACCCCCCCCTCCCAGCTACTATGCCGGTTCCCATGCCTTCTAAAACCATACCAGGAATGCTTCCATCTACATACCAGGCAGAGAAAGGGAGATTACTCCGTCTCCAACTGCTTCCAATCCAGCGGGCAATACCCGACGGCAACCTGTTCCCTACTCACTTTTAAAAGAACTCTGTAAATCTGGCAAAGAATTTGGCCGCAATTCCACTTATTTCAAAAGCCTTATTCAAGCCACCTTTGCTACTAATTTCTTAGTATCTTCTGATATTAAAACGATTATATCATGCCTTCTTTCTCCATTGGAATACCTATTGTGGGAAAGAATATGGAAGTGATCACTAGGTGAACTCCTTTCAGTACATTCAAAACACTCTTACAATTCACACCTTACACTAAATCATATATTCAGAGGTTTATTTACAAACCCTCATAATCAAGCTTCTGCTTTAAATTAAAGTTTTTTAAATGACATCAAAGAGGCTGCCATCCAAGCATTGTCCCTGACCCCTTCTGACTCCACCCGTATTACAAATTATACCCAAATAACACAGGCCCCAGATGAAACTTTTATTGCTTTTACTGATAGATTAAGGGAAGCGATTTGCAGGCAAATTAATAGTAAAGAAGCTCAGCAGGAAGTACAATGTTTTGTAGCTAAAGTAAATGCTAATGAGTCCTGCAAACGAGTTCTCAACATACTGCCTGTACACCCTGTACCTTCCCTTGATGAAATTATTGAGGCCTGTATGAAGTCAGCAGTAACAGAACCAAACTCTGTTAAAGTAAATGAAGGGGGGTTCTAGGTGCTTTTCAACATCAGAACAGGGAAAACACAGAGAGGCTGCAGTGGAAGCCACAATGCCGTAAATGTAAAAAAAATTGGACACACAGAGAGATATTGTAGAGAACAAAGGACATTCACTGCACCATCCAAGTTTGTTTCCACAGACTGTCCTGGCAACAACTGCCAACACCAGCAGCAAAAACAGGTGCCAGGAAACGAATAAAAGAGTGCAGGGTAGCCCTGCCTGAGGACAGAAATGCAACGGCCTATGAGCTCAGCCGCGCTGGACAATGCCTGAACTGTAATTCCAAGAACGAGGTAAAGCAGCAAAAATGGGAGCCTGGCAAGAGACTGTCTTTGGTAAGTGCCGCTCCCTTGCAGCTTACAAAAGAATACCACCTTGTTCTGGCACTTGTCCATGACTGCGACAACATACCACCTAACACAACAATTTTAGTTATTGGGGATCCTGAACAGACTCCACCTGGAATACAAGTAACCCAAATAATGCAACACACAAACAAGGAGGGAGGAATTAATGCCTTAATTAACTGCATTGTACCTCCACTCTCCCTTCCTAAAGACACTTTGATTGCCTAGGGGATTATCATCCCCAGAGACAGTGCCAGACCCAAGCACAACCCGGGGGTCTTTTGGACAGAAATAGTGGGACAAAATAAAGCAAATTTATTATGCACATTGCGCAGTGGGAACTCCACCATCTCCATGCTGGGGATGGTGGACACTGGGGCTGATGCAACTGTTGTCTTGCGTGCTGCTTGGTCCCAGAACTGGAAGCTATGGCCAGTGGCTGGGAGTGTCATGGGTATAGGGGGACCAGCAAAAGCTGAGAGGAGCACATCAAACATCTTAATTGAAGGCCCAGATGGGAATATTGCCTCTGTTCAGCCATTTGTTATTGATGCTGGGCTAACCCTATGGGGCAGAGACCTTCTATCACAACGGGGGACACAAATCAATATTCCATCTCCCCATCAGAATTTTTAATAGGGGCCATTTCCGAGTGCCATACTCCATGCCTAAAATGGATATCAGACACCCTGGTGGGGGTCAAGCAATGGCCTTTGCCCAGTGAAAAACTAAGCGCACTTGAATCCTTGGTGGACGAGCAGCTTTCCAAGGGCCATATTGTACCATCCAACAGCCCTTGGAACTCCCCTGTCTTTGTCCTTAAAAGACCTGGCGAAGACAAGTGGAGGCTCCTACATGACCTCCAAAGAATCAGTGAGGTTATAGAAAACATGGGGCATCTCCAACCAGGAATGTCATCACCCTCTATGCTCCCTCAGTCCTGGAAGTTAGCAGTTATTGATATCAAGGATTGCTTCTTCCATATCTCCCTTCACCCTAGTGATGCTCCCCAGTTTGCCTTCTCTGTGCCATCTATAAACTGGCAAGCACCCATACGCAGATATCACTAAACAGTTCTGCCTCAAGGCATAAAAAATTCCCCCACTATTTGTCAGTGGTATGTAAGGAAAGTACTATCTCCTGTCTGGAAAGCAGCCCCCAAGGCCATCATCTATCACTATAGAGATGATGTGTTGGTCTGTGCACCAAAGCAAAGCTAATGTAGTAGTTTGAGGAGTTTTGGGAGGTCTAGCTTTTTGGGTGTGGTAGGGGCCAAAAGATGGCTCCTGTAAGGAGCTTCCAGAAGCTCCCACAGCTGTCCAGTCAGGGCCCGTCTCTGACAGCTCCTGGAAGACTGATGTGCTGTTTTCCACAGTTGGGCCAATTAGGAAGGAAGGTAACACCTCTGTGACAGCATATTTAAAAAGCGATCTCTGTAGCACACACACACATGCCATGTAGTCACATAGGTGTAGGTAGGCAGACGAGAGGGAGTATAGCATGAAAAGGAAACATCAGATATGAGGGCCTGCAAAATCTGCCAGTCTGCCAAGAAGAGGAGCAATGGGGGAGGATGTCGCAGTAACGACACGAAAGGAGACAGAGACCTGTTAGGAAAGTAAGAAGCAACTGCCGGGCGAGGCCCACCCGGTTTATTTTATATGCATTTTAGATCACTGTCCATTGGAGGGAAACAGCTTGTCATCCCTCAATCACACTGGTCAAAGGAAATGTCCATCAAACTTCTGTGCCCAGGAGAAAGGAATGTCAACAAAAAGATACTGTTACAATAACATGACTATGTTTACAGAGAAATGTGTGAGAAACTAGTTACAAAACAATGATAACATCCAGAACTGCAGAAGTCAGGGCAACAGGAGGAGGGTCGTAAATCATCGCACCTGAAGATGTCTTCATGGCCCACTATGGGGCAGAAGGGAGTGATCTCCTACAGAAGGGATTTTGGTCTGGTGAGGAATGGATACAGATAATGATGCTTCTGCTCCTGAAAGACTTGGACTGCAGGAGTCAATGAGGTAAAGAAGCTGTGTGTCACCCCACCCTAAGTATGGATCAGCCTGACCTGGGAGAAAAAACAGTGGTGGCAGGTCTGGGCGGGCTGCTTGCCAACTTCTCCAAACCTTGCCATGGTGCCAAAGGAGAGAGAGAAAGCCTAACTAAGAACTAATTAAGAAAAAACCTTCTCTGGGAGAAGGGAGGGCTGTGAGGCTGTTGAAGGGGGGGAGGGGAATGGGAGGATGGTGGAGAAAGAGTGTTCAGAAGATGTTCCTTGTTTTTCTTGCTCCTTTAACTCTTTAATAAATTCACTTTATCACTTATAAGCACTGACGTTGTCTCGGCCTAACTGTCCTCTAGCTAGGTTTCTTATCTCAGCAATAGATTCCTTCCCCTGTCCACCTGTACAAGGGGGTGGAAGCAGCTCTAGTGGAAGCTGTGGAGATCAGCCAGAGCCAAACCACTACAGCTACCTAGACTGGACTCTAGGCAAAACCATCCATGGCATCGAAAGTGCAGAATTCCAAATCCACCCTGACAAGGTCCAGCACACCTGCCCCCTCACCTATCTCAGCCTTCATATCGGGGAGAGAACCATTGCACCCCAGCAGCTTACCATCAAGGACAACCCACAGACCCTCCACGATCTGCATCAGCTCTGCAGTACCATTAAATGGGTTTGTCCTTTGCTGGGACTGGTGACAGAAGACCTAGCACTCCTCTTCAGTCTTCTCTGAGGCAGTGAGAGCCTGGACTCCCCATGCACCCTCGTTGAAGAGGCCAGGCAAGCCATCAGTAAGCTGCAGGACGCCATGTCGTTGCGTCAGGTGCGCAGGGTGGATCCCAGACTCCCATTCAGATACTTCATTCTGGGTAAGGCACCACACTTCACAGAAAGACCCTCTACTGATAATAGAGTGGGTCTTTCTGTCACATCAGCCATCCAAAACTATCAGTACGCCAGAGGAACTGATGGCTAAACTCATTATGAAAGCCAGAGCATGCCTCCGTATGCTCTCAGGGTGTGATTTCACATTCATACACGTGCCCTACACTATGTCGTCACTGGATCATTTGCCCCAATTCAATGAGAACTTCCAGTTCACCCTAGACAGTTACACAGGCCAGATTTCAGTCAATCACCCTCAACACAAATTATTTAACACCATGTTTAAATTGGCTCCAAAAGAAAAACAAAGCAGAACACCACTCAAGGCTCTGTTTTCACAGATGGCTCTGGTGCTTCCCACAAGTCAGTGATGACTTGGAGAAATCCTCAAACGCAGCAGTGGGAAGAGAACGTTGAGGTGGTGGAAGGGTCACCTCAGTTTGCAGAACTTGCCACAGTGGTCAGTGCCTTTGAGAAATTTAAAGAACCAATTAACATTGTAACAGATTCCGCTTATGTAGCAGGGGTAACTGCCAGGGCAGAACATGCACTTTTAGAGGAAGTCTCCAACCCAAAATTATATAAACTGCTCTCAAAATTGGTACATTTACTCTCCCACTGAGAGCATCCATTTCATGTTATGCATGTGAGATCACACNCCAGGAGCTATCAGAGATAGGCCCTGACTGGACAGCTGTGGGAGCTTCTGGAAGCTCCTTACAGGAGCCATCTTTTGGCCCCTACCACACCCAAAAAGCTAGACCCCCCAAACTTCTCAAACCATGACAGCATGTGAGATCACACACCGAACTACCAGGTCCCATCACAGAGGGGAATAGAAGAGCTGATATTCTGGCAGCACCTGTTCAGGTACCTAACATTCCAAACACCCACGAACAGGAAAAGCTGCGTCATCAACTATACCATCAAAATGTTCCAGCCCTGGTCCGCATGTTCCATCTGTCACGGGATCAAGCCGGGCCATTGTGGCGACCTGCCCTAACTGCCAGGCTTATCAAATCCCATCACTGGGCTCAGGTGTAAACCGAGGCCTAGATAGCTGTCAGTTATGGCAAACTCATGTAACACATGTCACTGAATTTGGGAGATCAAAATATGTATGTTTCCATAGACAGGGGCAATTTTTGCATCAGCACATGCCGGGGAAAAGACAAAGGACATCCAAAAACACCTCCTGGCCTTTGCCACCTTGGGTGTTCCAGCAGAAATAAAAACAGATGATGGCCCCACCTATATTTCCCAAAACCTTAAAAATTTTTTTTTAAAAATAGGGAATTCGGCACACCACTGGTATCCCACACTCTCCCACAGGATAATCCATAGTGGAAAGGGCCCACCAGATGTTAAAGAGGGTCCTTGATCAGCAGTGGGGAGGAGCAGAGATGAAATTGCCTGTAGTGCATCTCTGCAAACCTCTCTTAACCATGAACTTTTTAAATAATTCCTTTGAAGAGCCAGTCCCCCCAGTTTACCGTCATTTTTCTATCTCTGCAAAATCAAAATTAAGGGAGAACCCGCCGGTTCTCATTAAGGACCCAGAATCCCATCAGATTCAGGGTCCCTTCCCATCGATTGTGTGGGGAAGGGCTTATGCCTGCGTGTCCACCGCCGCAGGGCCCAAGTGGGTGCCAGGAAAATTTGTTAAACCATGTCTTAAGTCATCCCCAGACGCTGCAGAAACATCACCACAAACTGAACAGAAACAGAACTCAGAACCAAGGGACATGAGAAGTGCTGCCTGAAGGAGAAAAAGACGCAAAGAGGAGAACCACCAGGAAACTTAGAGTCACCTCCAGGCTGTTTTCCATGAGCCTCATCCCCAGTTGCACTGGCTGAGGGGTGTTGCCTGCACCACCATCAGCACTGCCTACCTCAAATTCCCTTTACCCCCATGTTTTTATAACCCGAGTTTTATTTATGTTATATTCTTCTTCCCATCCTACAGAAAGCCCAGGCTCAACGCCCCAAAAGACAGAACCATGACCTCCCTCCTTTGGCTTCTCCTGGTGGTGATAGCAACATCAACCTCAAAGCATCCATGCCAGTATCCAGGAGCTAAAAACAGCGGCTGAAGGCTGAAGGACATGACTTGTTAAATGGACTTTAAGTCATGGGAACTCTCGGGTGGGCAAATTGCACTGTTAAATCTGTTTTATGGGTTGTTTTTGTCACTCTATTTGTAAAGCCCCTTTTTATTGTTTAAGTTAAGAAACCACCTTCTTTTTGTAAGAAAGGGGGAGATGTTGCAGTGCCTCTGCCCTGCCGGGGCAGGAGGGGCGGACCCGAACCAGGACCGTGCAGGTGACGTCACCACCCGAGCCACTGAGAGTGCTGGGGATGGGACGCTCCTGCCATCATTGCCCGAGCTGCCGGGGTGGCGATGCGGGAACCCACTTTGGGTCCCGCTCCCTGACCCTGACGCTCCTGTGGAGGCAGCAGTGCAGGGCTCCAGCCCCTGGGACGGCTGGAACTGCTCCCGCGGGGGTGCAGCTCAGGCTGCCGTGCTCCAGTGGAGGGGGTGGCGGCACGGGACCACAGCCTGTGCCGAGACGGCCGAGGCAGCTGCCACTGGGATGCAGCCCAGGCTGTTTCTCTCCGGTGGAAGCAGCAGCACGGAAGCCCGGTGTCCCCATACTCAACAAGGAACCATTGGCTCCAGATCTCACATGCTGGCAGACCTTAGCTTCACTGGGCTGGTGACCTGTCAGTCAAACTGCATCCTGCCTGTTCCCCCTGCGGTTGGTCCTAAGTCGGCTCTCCCTCCCCTTTCTGCCCGATTTTAAAGGTCCTAGGCATCCGCGTTCCTTGGTTCTTCCTTCTGTACCGCATTCACAATAAACGTGGACTTCCATACAGGGGAAAACCCCTCCTTTGGACCTCTTTGCCTCCATTACTTCTTACTCCACATGGTGTGGAGACAGTACTTTACTGGCATGGCTGCTCTTAGCTGCTGTGATTCCCCCAAGGACGAACTGGAAAGGCGACCACTGCGGTCACCATTCCAGGTCATGCAGCGGGCTCCCGGTAGCCTTAAACCCACCTAGCTGTGGCAGTTGTATAATGTTAATGTACAGTGGCATGTGGAGGAACTCCAGATAAGCAATATTTGGTAATGAAAACTAATGACAACTGGGCTTTAGGTTTTTTTTTGTTTGGTTTCCCCACTTCCTTACCTCTGACAAATAGAGTATTCTTTTAGATTAATTTGCAATTTGTAGTAATGTTAAGTGTAAAATTCAGGCTGTATGAAATGGTGTTTCATAAAGACTGGTGGACTTTTCAGTCAGAGTCTGAAGCAAGTATAAACAATTTTATTGTTAAATATTTGTAACACTTTCAAAACGAGAAATGGTTCCTTCCTTTTGTCTTGGTCAGATGAAAAATAGCAATAAATAATACCCTTATATATAACTTTTCCTTTTCTTTTTTTTAATATGACATTTACCTGTGTCTTCTCAAAGTCAGTTTTGCCATCCTAAAAAAAAAGACTTTTCTGACACCCATATAGACAACAATAAAACAAGAAAAAATGAAAACCAAGAAAACCTGCCTTATTCTAAAACTCTCTGAGTGACATTCAATAATTGAAGTTCTGATTTTCAACTGGTTTTGCTATAGGACTTGTGTTTGGCCTTAGGCTTAAGGACAGGCCAAAAGCTAAAATCCACAAGACAAAGTTTTTTTGTGATCTAATACATATATTAGGCATGTAAATAGCCACATTAATCAGCCAATCTTGATGTCCTAAACCCACACAAATGGCCTCTAGATGGGGCATCTCATGGTTCCTGTATCATAGGTTTTGTAGATGTCTCAGATAGAAAGGACATCTTAAATGTCATTAAGAATTTAAGATTAAGCAACTAAATTTCAGGTCAAGACTGATCCTGAAAAACTTTGTGAAAGCTTATAGAACTTGTTTGTGTTAATATAATAAAAATCTCTTGTGTTCATATTGAGTTATTTACTATCTGCTGAGTACTATTCTCATTTCTAAGTTCAGATAGATTCTAGAAGAAAGATACTTTTTCACCTAAATTTTGAGAAATTTAATCAAACCACATTTATCTAGCATGCTGGTATTCAACCAGAACTATTGTTCTGTACATAAATAAAGCCATTACCTTGGCTATTGTTTAAAATACAGAAGAGAAGATGGCACCTTTCATGCATGGTATGAAGGAAAAGGTTAAATACATTCCTTTGCATTAAACTCACCAGGATTATTTATATACTCTATCAATTATCAAGACTTAAAGCACAGGGCTCTGTCCTCGTGTTTAATTATATTCATTATGAGCTAGCTGTTTTTTCCCTCACAAACTTATATTGACATGACATGGAGACCCCTTTCTCTGAGAACCACCTTACAGGTAGACTGTTCTTACATATTGGTAGGAGATTCTGTGTCTGTGTTTCAAAATCAAAGACTGATCATTTTCAATTTTTGAGTGAAATGAAGCAGTTGTTTGCCTTCAAGGCAAGATTCTCAGGTGCAGATCCTAAGCAGAATGAGGAAGCTTCTTCAAGGACTAAACAAAATACTTCACCAAAGATCTAAAGCACAGACTACCTTATTTCTTCAATTCTGCCTGTAAAACTTGGAACAAAATACTTTTTAAAAATTTACTTGTTAGTCTGTCTTGCCTGTTTACTTTTTAAGCTGTTTGAATCCGTTCTGCTTCTTGCTGCTTATCTGGAAGGTGCAATATACAGCAAACTTGTGCTTACTTTGGACTGCTAGGCACTTCTCTAATATAAATGCAAATAGTAATAATATTAGAACTAAGAATCCTAAGGAGGTGGTGTGTAATTCAATGCTTTAAAGTCAAGTAGTGCTTCTCAAAGTCTGTCCTGAGCAGAATGCTATTCCATTTTAATTGTGCAACTTGCCTTTATGTAATTCTAAATTTCATACGAAAATTCTTTGTAGAAAATAAGAAACCTGAGAATGTAGAAGGCAAGAATTAACCACTTCTCAAAGGAAAAGCCCAAACAACTCCACACACAAACAAACAATCCAAAAAAACATGCAACCATATAAAAAGAAGTATTTTTCTATGTGTTGGCAAGTACTCTAGAGTAAGGCTATAAATAAATTTTATCAATAAAGCAATTTGGCCAAACAGCATCCAGCTACTCAGATAACCAGAGTCAGAGAAATCCTTTCCTCAGTACAGTCCGCAGAAACAGAAGAGAACTTCTCTTTCAATATTTACAAGAAGAGAGAAAAAATTAGCCAGTACGAAATGATGAGGAGATATTTTTCGGCATTGCCAAACATTAATCATCTTCTATCACTTCAGGCAAGTTGTCTCTTTCTTAAGACGTTTCAGATATCTGGAATCTCATACCTTAACACTTCAAAGGCTTGACCCCTTTATCTGAGAAACTCAACTCGCCTCATCTTAGTAGAGGATCCAAAGAGGTAAAGTAAGAAAACTGAGATTGTATCCAGTAATGGACTGGACTTGTGAGTATTACATGCATTAGAATTGGACAGCTATCTTGCTTCTAAAATGAAGGCACTGAAAAAAGATAGGAAATGGGCACAAATTAAAAATATTTTGCTCACAGACACCTTGCACACTTCAACCCCCCAAAAAAACATTGGCAATAATGATAATGGCCTTAGAACCCTGTTTATTTTTACCTGTGATGGTTTTAGTATTTCAAATTACTTACACTAAAGGTACAGCAAAATTATGGCAAATAATATCATACAAATACTATCTCCTTAAATAATCTTTTCCCAGTTAATCTGGTGCTGCAACTCCCATTAACATTCATAACAGACTTGAGCTAATGATATTCCTAAATAATATTAACTGGAGTTTTAAAGCAAGTTCAAAAGATGATAATAACCTTGGACATTCCTTCAGGACATGATTAATTAAACAGCTGAACTACTCTAAAATTGTGGTGTTTACAATTGATATAGCTAAAGTTGGACTTAAAATTTGTCATTAGAAATACTGTCCTTTATTGTTGAACACTTCATTAAGAGTTCTGCTTTAAATGCCAGGACATTGTGACATCACAAAACCTGCAATAATTTGCTATTTTAAAAACTCTTCAAGAAGTGAATGAAATAGCTTTCAATGTTCCTGCTAGACAGAGATTATAAGGAACCATTTTTTATATGAATTTAAGCAGAGTAGTTTCTTCAGGACCCCTAGAAAGATAAACAGAAATACTAAGAATGAAAAATCAGGGTTCCTGAATTTTGCCTTTACAGTTCATCTACACAATTTTTTTCTCAGATGTTATAGGGCAACAAATAACATGGAGACATCAGAGTGTCTATACTCTGTCAGCCCCCAGAAGTAATACTTGCAAAAATAATAAAATTAATAATATGTACAATTTTACAATTCAACAAGAAAGAACACTATTAATAAAAATTCATATTTTGACAATTAATAGAAATAAAATACCATAAAATGAAAGATAGACCTGTTCTTAGCAACCTTACCATCAACAATTAAAACTCGTTATTAATCTTATTTATATTATACAGAATGAAATAAGTTAGTGCTTAAGTTGTTTATCTGAACAAGTGTGTAAACCAACAACCTACAGTGCTCAACACTGGCTGCACATAATGACAGTGCATTAGATTGCTTAACCTTCCTCCATGTGATTTTAGCCCTTTATTCCCCTCACAAAAAGTTCTTTACAAGGAAACAGTGGTTACTAAGCATAATTGTAACATCTTGTCCTCCAGCAAAAGATTTCTATAACCTCAGGAGGAGTGTAGTCATGGAAATAAAGGGTCAGTCTTTGCACAGCACTTAAGCTCCTCAGTAAAGGCATGAAGCCAGCAGAAAAGGTTTTGTTTCTTAGTTGTTCTTTGTTTTGTAAATGAAATTTAGAAGTTCTCCAGCATCTTCTCTCACTGTCTACTCCTTCTACCACATGTTCAGAAGGTTTCTATGTGGTCATCTGCTGATTGTAACATCTGTTGGTTCTGTATCTGCTCTCCGAGATGAAAAAAACTGACAGGAGAGTGAAAAACAGCATCATGGATTTGAGTCAGGTATCTCTCAAAATAGTAATCAAATGCAATATAATTTTTAAATGCAAAATTAAGTATTTCAGTACCTGGGTTTTTTTGCTTTATATTTTTCAAATTATTATATTATTCTTCCATTACGTTATTTAATGGAGTCCAGATAAATAAGATACATAACTTTTAGCACCATTCTCATTTAGCATAAGTAGCATGCATTATGTGTTCCTTAACTGAATAGCATGTTTTTCCCAGCAAAATGTGTCCAAATGAAATTCCAAATGCTTCTGTACAGGAATAAACTGTCCTTAATAGAAAAAAAAAATGCATGAAAGGGAGTATACTGATAAATCCTTCATTTTCTCTGACCAGTCTTTCTTTATGAACCATATTTTTTTTAATTTGGTTTCCCTACAACATCCCATTGCATATGATTATGACTAAGAATTTTTGCATTTCTGTTTTCAATAATATTTTTCAAACTATGTTACCATATTCTAACCAGTAGAGACTGGGAATCACCTGGAAATGTCAAACATATTTTTAAGCCTGGAATGAATGAATATAAGCTTTCAAGATGATCAGAAGTCAGGAATGGTAAAACTCAGTTTTGTCTCTATCAGTTTTCCCCTTGCTATCCTGGATAGGCTAAGCTATAAAAGAGTGTGATTTAAAATCTTACTGTCTCATATGCGAAATGAGCAAACCCAAACTGAATCAATGGTCAGACACAATAGGTATTGCATTCAATTTTTAAAGAATAACAGGAGGCATGATATTTAAATTAAAATAAGAACATCAGAAACCAAACCAGACAGGGAATAGTGTTCAGAAACAGACATGCAAGTGTTCTACTAAACAGACTTGTAGCCATAGGATGGACTGAGAATGGGCACACAGGGAGTTTTTTCCTCTAAACTGACATGCAGAAGCAATGCCATGTCTAAATGCTGTGAGACAGTAAATATTTTATAATTTTAAATTAAATAGCCTCATGCCAAAAATAATTTTCATTGAATGGAGTGGCTAACAAAGGGGTTTAATTTTTAAAAGTATTCATGTTCTGGATTTGTACTCATTTGTTAACCACCATGATGTGATTTACTGAAAATCTGTGTTTCACGCGCCATGTAGTGACATTCCGAACCAGATATAATGCCTTCAATTTTCTGCTTTCAACTGGTAACCAAAGTCAGGATTTTTTGTTAAGAAAAGGGTGGAGTTTTTGTCTAGCATTCCTGAAAACAATGAAATAAATAAACAAACAAATAAATAAATAAATAACATGAAGAAAATTATTTCAAACAAACAAAAAATCCAACTTCTCTCCAAAAAACCTGGAGACCTTTTATTCAAAAACATCTT
The DNA here is from genome assembly GCA_013398175.1 of Climacteris rufus. NCBI lineage: Eukaryota > Metazoa > Chordata > Aves > Passeriformes > Climacteridae > Climacteris > Climacteris rufus. The sequence goes on along the minus strand of VZRZ01003359.1, from coordinate 46,789 downwards.
AAAAAATTTACATTCAAGAAGAAATAAAAAAAAAGAATATGCCAGTCACAGAGCTGAATATTTAGGGTAGTTATAGGAAAGCAAAAGAAGGTTATAATAAGCATTTTTCAGTATACAGCACATCTCTCTAAACAGTTGCAAGATCATTAATGATATGTAAAAAGATTTAGGTTCCTTAGTTTAAAAGAAGTTTTCCTCCCTTAAGTATTATAAATTTAGAAGTTAAATTATGTAACAAATTGTATAGTTCTATAATTCTGGACAAGTATGCTCTATAGAGAATTTTTTATTGCATTCCAAGATCAAAATATTTTATTATTGATGCCAAAAATGGAAAGTCTAATAATTAAATAGGATTGATGTAAAATGAATATAATAATATTCATTTGCTTCATTCATGTGGGAGGTGTTCAAATAGTAGGAGGGAGAGATCTGCATAACCATCTCATTATATCGAAATATATGGTATGTTGAAGAACTAGGACAATGATACCAATTTTAAGCGGAAAAAACAAAGATTTACCAGATCATTTTCATTTTTAAAAGAACCTGTTATAACAGGTTCTGTATATTTATCAAATTATTTAGTGTGAAAAAATTAGAATTTTAGTTTTAAATTTTTTCTTGAGAAAGAGAGAATCTGCACAACAAATTCAGCAAAGATATTAATATTGTTATTCCTTCAATTGTTATGATTTTTTTAAATTTATATTTGTTTTTTGTAAATGTACATCAATATCTCTCAGGTGGAAATCACATGAATGTCTTATCTACTTTAATCAGTAGGAGATAGGCCATTTCATGCCTCACCAATTTATTACAACACCAAACACAAATGGGTAATTAATACAGAAGTAACAAAAAATGGCTGGAATATCCCATCACAACACATCACACCACGCTACACCAAAACTCCTCTTTCTTTTTACTTAGTTTCAAACTTACTAGCATCTTCAAAAAGATTAATTGGTTAGGCTTAACTATCTTAGAGCTTGACTTTCATGTCATTCAACAGTAACAGCTGTGAGTATTAGGACAAAATTAGTGACATTACCTATTTCTGAGTAAGACGCCTTCCTTTAAAGTACACTGAAACTAGTGCCAAGATACACTACCTATAAAATTTTAAGGAACAATGGACCCATTTTAATCCTGCAGAAATAATAAATTTGCCAAGTAATTCTGGGAAAATAATAAGATATTTATTTCTATATCTCTATTTTTTTTTCATTGAAACAGACAGAAGAAAAGGGTTTTACTTCTGTTCTTCAGCACATAAACATTCTTCAGATTGCCTGTAAATGATCTATATGAGCTCTGCCATCAAAGAATGGTTCAGTCTGCAGCATTCTGAATGCATCATTCATATGAAGATTTTAAACATTTTAGGGATACACATCTTTAGCGTGTTACACTGCGGCATTAGAGTCAGCTACATTAAGAAGCATTACTGAGCTCAATAGCTATTTAGTGTCTTGGGTAATCAAAATTTCTTGACACAGTTGACACATCTTAATCATACCTTGCAATGAAATGTCTGAATTTCATCTTGACACCACAAGAGGTCATTTATTTTCTAACTTCAGATGTAATATGTTCTGCTTGCTTTTACCTTATTCTTTTGATTCTTGCTCTTACTATATTCTTTTGATTAGAAAAGAATATGGAGTGGCATCCATTCAAGTAACATCCACAGATGTTACAAAATACTTCTTGCAGATTTTGCTAGTTATGTGATTTAAGAGCATGTGCAAGGACCACTTAAATCTGAACTGAAAGAAAGCTTGACAAATTGTGCAGAATTAGGTATATTTATTTTCATAGGAAAAATTACTCTGTTCTTAAGTAGTCACTGATAATTTTAATCTGCTTCACTACCCATTTTAAATGTACACTCCTGGCATGCTTTCTACAAAATGAATAAAAGTAGAACTTGAAATAGTACTAAATATAATTGACTAAATCATGGGCCTTTTTTCTAGTCATTATGGCCATTTGATGATTAATTATTCATAATTATTTTTCTTCAAAAAAGCAGACTATGAAATTGAGCAAGTTTCTGCAGTTTGCTCCAAAATCTGTTTATTTGTACATGTTTCTTAATGTCCAGGCTTGACCTGTGGTGGGTAGGGATTCCCTTTCCCTATGGACTGCATATCTCTCCATACAATATTAATAGTGATTGATTTAACTCAAAGTGCAATACATGTTTACCTAACAGAAGCATCAACAACTGTGTGTAAACATTTGTATCTACTATTCTCGCAGTCATAACTGCAAAATAGCATGAAGAAATAAGTAATAGAAATATATACTAGATGCTTTGTCATGCTAGCCAGCAATGAATATTGACAAAAAATTTTTCTAGCAGTCCAATATACCAGGTAGTACAGTTTGGGAGATATTTGCCACAAATAGTGTTTGCTCATAGTGTGTTTCATCTGATTGGAACCCTATTCTGCATACAGTTACAGTTTTTAACCTGTGGTACAGTACTTCCTAGATATCCATAACCAATACCACAGAGTTTAAATATACGGTATGGATGCCTGAGAGATCCTTAGGAATGTCAGATGAAACTAAAGTCTAGCCAAGATTTTTCTCCTTGTCAGTAGTCATAGCTCCAAGATAAACTCAGGAATTTACTAATTTTTTTTGCCTCTTAGTGTCTGAAACCTCACAGGCTTGACTCTCAGACGGTAGTCACAAAGTCATTAAAGCAAAACCTAGGTTAATTATGCAATGATTTTCCTATTCCTCATCTCATGGAGCGTTATGTTGCCTAATATAGAAATAATTTTCTCGTTGTCTTGCATACTTTAGCTTAAGACCTCTCTAGTGTAGAGATATTAATCTGTATCACCTCTTATTTAATGCTATGAGCAAACTCTACCATCTGTGCCAAAGGAAGGACTACAGCAGTCTCAAAATGCTATAGAAAACACTATACTATAGTGTTTTCTATAGAAAACAAAACAAAAAACAAACAACAAAAAACCAAAACCAAAACAAAAACCAAAAAAGAAAAAAAAAACCAAACCAACCAACCAAACAAAAAACAAAACAAAACAAAACAAAATAAAACAGAAATGCCAAAACAAAACAAAATTTTAAATATTCATAATTTTTCCTACAGTGAGAACAGGAGTGTTCAGGTAAAGTTATATCCACCTGAGAAGGTTAGCATTCCTGTGATTTTATGTTAACTGCTTCTTTAACACTGAGAAGCCAGTAAATATGAGATTTTAAAATATGTATACTATTCAGTAGATGCTGAGCTTCTAAACAGTGGGAAGATCAAACATCAACAATCAAAATATCAGGCTCTCTGTAGCTTTCATCATCCTCCTACAAAGTGTATGACAGACTCAGTGAGAATTTTTGAACTATGGAAACACCATATTTTAACAAAATATTGGACTCTGTTATCTGAAGAACATTTTTTTTTCTGGAAAGATTTGGCTCAATGGATACACAACAGAGAAAAAATATTGCTGAAATGTATGCAGCTGTATTTTTGCTCAGACCTTAATCTAAACACCTGGAACAAATGTGAAATGTTTGAATGTCTGAATCAGTTAGGATCCTGTCTAAAGAGATAATAAGGCAACTTTTATTTATTCTATTGTATTGACAAAATCTGTGAGTTCAAGCTAATTCCTTAAAGTTTGTCTGTCTGTCTGAATGATGCTGCCAGAATGGATAGAGCTTTTCATTAAATATACATTTTACAGGTCATCTCAAATCAAATTGTTATGAGTTTCTGGTATTTTTGACAACAGTTTTCCTTCTTTCACTCAATCTTCTCACACAAATTAATTTCTCTTGCATTAGCTTGGTATGCAGTGAAGATCCATATTTGTCACCATCAAATATCTCTACTACCAAGAAAACTTGGTAGATAACTTGGTATGTCAACTCTTTTTAATAGTGTTCCATTATTATTTGTATTGAGTTGAAATGTAATTTAAACCATCAGAGAAGATGACATTTAAAATGAGTTCCACAGTTGATGTGACTACTCAACTAACTGGTTTTAGTCTAGTAAGTTCCTTTAGGAGGGAGAAAAACCCTGTAGGTGCAGTTTCAGAATTAATTTTAAATCAGTCCATTTAAAGAGAAGGTCCAGATTTCACATATCCTCTTCTATGTATGTTAGTAATTATTGAGTCCTATGGTAAACATGGCATTTGGTGATTCTGCTTAAAAATAACTGGAGGAAAAGGAGCGAGTAAGATTATTAGACTGAACTCATCCTCTTCACATCCTCATGATTATTAATACTGACATAAAGGGGACATAATTGCTTTCATCAGTGAGAAGGGAACCAAAGGTCAGTAGTACCCTTTTTGATATCCAGTAGTCTTATTCTGACAATTGCCTTGTAGTGGCTCCCATATTTGTTGCAGTTGCTTGTTTCTGCTTTTCCATTCCCTGATTAATTCTGTTTAATCCTTGACACTTCTGGGTTTACAAAGCAAGCAAACAAGCAACCTTTCCACCTCAACTGACCTTTCAACCTTTTAACTACAACATGGACTGAGGATGTCCAAGTGCAAATTTTGAAATAATAGTTTCTGGTGGTCAAGAAAATTCAGACAATTTTACTAGTATAAAGGAGCTATTAATAAACTACTTGTGCCTATAGAATCTCTCTAGTGTGGAAGAGCTTTCATAAGAAGGCTTTGTAGCAGTATCTATGATATCATATTTTGGTTATTATAGAAAAACTGCTGGAGAAAATAATGTGGAACTGACTGCATATTGGACTTCATTCACACAGTATTGATTTTTGCTGGAAGGTTAATGCTACTGTCTGCATAACAAATATTTAAACATTAGTTTGTATTTTTAAGAAGCTAGAGGCAATATTAGAGACTAAAAAGTATATTACCTTACCCTGGTGTTTCTATTTGTAGTACCTTGCACAGGAACAGAATACATAATATGACTTCTAGATTATTCTTCTCATCTATGTATCAATCACATTAGTTTACAATGCAACTTTAAAAACTTAATTTTTATCTTCAATTTTATAATTAAATAAAATTTGATAAACAAACATTTACAATATCCCTCTCATACTGCTGCTGCTCCAAGGCATTACTCTGGGTATAGCTACCACTTCTATGAAAATTTGCACTGCAGTATTCGCATTGTAAGCAGGATCTTGTTGGCATCTGAATTTTCATTGAAGTATATGTGTATCTCTGCAACCATAGTAAAATCCTTGTTCCAGAATATTGCCTCTAAGACATATCAGTTATTTGATATCTCTACATTTGAGACCAGTGCAGTATTCTCTTTTTGGCAAATCCATTTATTTGCACTTTTCTGACTATATGAGAAAATAACTTGCATTAATAAAAATGTCTACTATTTCACCTACTATGCATTGTATATGTGTGCAAATATCTTTATATGAAAGTGCATGATAGACTTTCCTGAAGTTTGTCCAAATTGTATACAAATTATGTTCCCATTTTTATGAACGTGGATATGTTTAAATAATTTAGGCTTATTTAATTCACAGGTTCAGAGAAAAAAAAATCATATAAGGTAAAAAGATTAAATATGTGTTGTCCAAAACTCCTTTTTCTTCCTTAGATTAAAACATATGGCTTATTAAATTTTTATGTGAGTGCTTTGCTTACCCTTTTAGAAAATATGATCTGTTCCATACAACTGCTTCTCTTTTCAAAATTTTATAACAAACTGAAATATCTTCTAGCATCATGATGAGTTTGTAGAAAATAAACATTTCTTTTAATAGACATATTTCTTTTCACACTAATCTGATAATTAGTGAAGCAGAGTTCATAACTACTGAAATAAAGGAAGTAAAACAAAAATCTAATATAATTTGATGTTCCCCCTTACAGTAAGATCAGAGTTAATTCTCTCATTTTAGCAAACATTTTGTCTTGCTACATCAGATCTTATTAAAGATCTCATTATCATACTTAAATGTACAAATACATGAAACAAAAATTCAACAATTAAAAGAATAGCTTTTATCTGGTCCAGAATAACTCTGTTTGCAAGAGCTGCATTTTGACACACTTGAATTAGTATGACCAATTTTTCTTCATCAGTGGTCCTTACCTTTTGATAAGTAGGCTGTCAAATAGGTAGTCTGCAAACTCTGAAAAATGAAAGACCTTGTTGAGCTGTTGGGAACTCATTCTTTGTAAAGGTGAGGATCAGATGCTTCTTTTTGATAATATTTTATCCATTTAATTGCAGAAGGAAAGTTTATGTTATTGTCTCCAAAAAACCAGAAAGAGATTAGTGCAAAATCACACTTTTTTTTTTTTTTTCTGAGATCTTGTAAAAAAATACTTAAATCAGTACAAAGGACAGACCTGGTTTAAGTCCTTGAAAATCAATCAGATATTTTGTTCTTATTATTGGTATTTTGAATGGGGTAATACATACAGGAACAAAAATTTATATTAAATAATAATGAAACAATGAAATAGATACAGTTGTTGAATGATAAAGAATACAAATGTGGACACGCTTATCTTTAAGTAAACTGTTGAACTGACAAAAGAATTAACAAAGCTGCAAAAAAAAAAAAAAGCTGTACGCAGGTACCATATTATGCCTGTGCTATAACAGTAATTTTTAACACATTTTAGATCAACAGAACATAAAGTATATTGCAGTATTCTAAGTTTCCAAGATGTAGAATTTTGAAATGTATTAACAGCCACAAAAAGTATTCTGTGGCTTGCCTCTTTTTCAGTGATGCATCAACTGATTTGTACCACTCATAGTACCACCTTAGCCATGGCAAAAGGAGGATTTATTTATAGCCCTATGTTTTTCTTTAATTTTTTTTTTTTTTTTTTTACATTTTCCATGTATGGTATTTTCGCTTTGCCTCTGAAGCAGTTCATTATCATTTCAGTAGTACACAGTAATTTGACTGTTGTGGCTTAGCCCCATCTGTCAACTAAGCACCCCACAGCCACTTATTTCCCCACTGTATCTCTTAGAGAAAGGTATTTCTCATGGAACTTCACAGGTCTATGCACAACTCCGCTTCTATTCACTTGTCTCCAACAGATGTTTGTGGCTACCAAATGGGCTACATTTCAGTCAGACTAAGTTATAAATTTGTGTGAGTTAAATGCTGCTGGAGACATTTCTACATAGCAGAAAATATTTGCATATATGATCATGTAAGGGGGAGTAACTTTCCAGTAATGTAATTTTTTACCAGGTTTCTGCAGCCTCTGTCATTTGCATTAGGGAAGGGATTCTGACATCACTGCCTACTGTTTCTTTATCCATAAAAGTCCTTTGTACTTTTACCATAATATGTATTTTCTTCAACATCTTTGCATTCATGTCCTCAATTTCCACTCTCTGTTTCCTGGAGGCAATAGAACAAACTCTCCTTGTGCCATAAAAGAAAAACAGCTCAGAAAATAATCTAATACTTATCCTTATAAGCATTAAGAACCTCACATCTACTGTCAGTGTTTTACCATTTATATGTTGGGCTATCAATTTATTATGGGTAACAAATCTTCATTTTTAAAATATCCACGTTGTTTATTGACATAGTTAAGATTAAGGGTTCATGAGGATAAAAATTGTGGTCCGCACGCTGAGAAACCTGCTTTAATATACTTTACTACCAAAATAATAAAAATATATTCTCATACATGCCTGTTCATGATGTCAGACATTAGCAATACTCAGTCACTTCTATAGTATGAATTGGGTCATTTGTCCCTGATGAAGCAGAATGTAGTACTTATCCCTTATTTCCATCATTGTGCTTGGCTGACAAAATCTGTAGCATCGAAATGAAAGCAAACAGCATTCATGTACAGGTTTTTAATCAGTATTTTAACCATAAGTAATGGCATTTTGCTTTCTTATTATAGAGATGTTTTATAGACTCAGATTAATTCAGCTGCCTTGCCTTGTACTAAGGGAGAGAATTAAGAAAGAAAAAATTACTTATTCTTTCAATGTGAGTTTCACCTGGAAACAAAGTTATTCTGTTCTTTATGAAGAAACATTGACTGATTTATATGCAGACAGTTTCTAGTGCGTATGGACTATGGAGTGGTATGAACCCTCAAAGATTTCCGTAAGATAAATGGGCCAGCACAGTTTCTGTGTGTAGAACAAAAGCTCATTGAGAGTTGTCACTTATTCATATCTAATGCAGCAAGTGAAGACCATCAAAAGAGAGCCCTAACATTATCACTGAAGTGTCATAGGGATGGCTTCAGTTTTCTCCTCTGATAGCACCATGCAGATAAATCAAACTTTTCTGCTCACATGCTCCAAACCACTTTTAAGCAGCATATTTAAAAGTTCTTCTGACCTGCATATAGTTCAGCTAATCCTAAATGAAAGGACTGATATATAGCACTTGATCTACAGTTTAAATTCAAGTAACGTGTTTCAAATTACAACCCAAACAAAATTTGTCTTGGACTCAGCCACACCTTTTTTTTTTTTTGGTGTTAATTCAAAGTTCAAAGTATGTTTGTTCCACTGCAGAAAGGTATTTCATGAATGTTACTGATCTTAGTATAAAACTATTTTACATATAATATCAAATTCATAGCAACCTAGGCAATATATTTCATTATTGGAGGTGCAGGGGGACTCTGTCAGTTTCAGGTAACCTTGGGAAAAAATGTAGAGAAGGAAATGCAGAAACTTAAACTCTACTGTAAACAAAAAGAATTACATTCATTTTGGCACAGATTAGGACAACTTTAATGTTTTCTCTTACAAGTACAATATTTGCTTTCTTAAAACCTGTGTCTCAAGCACTACCCTAAAAAATATGATATCAGCTTTCTTCTGGTATTTGAATCTGAACTTAAGTTTTGGGTGAAAATTGTGTAGTTTTCTTTAAAATATTTTGTAAGGTTCCTTGCCCAGTTCACTCCGCATCAAAACTTTCTCAAATAAATGTAGTTCTACCCACTCATCAAGCCTCACTACATATAAATCTGGGAAATTCTTATTTTACCTTCTCTTTAATAATATCCATGAAATGAGTATCTTCTCCATATTCCTGTAGCATTGCCCTTGAGGAAATGTGTAATCCTATTTCTTCAAATATTTGCTAAAAACACTACTTAAATTACAGAAACAGCACCTATGCATCAATTTGCTGTCACCAATTATAATTACCCCAACAATAAAATAAAACTAAATACAATAAAATTAAATAAAATAAAATAGTCTAAACAACCCCTAGTTTATTGTTTTCTGAATCAAGAAATTGTAAAGATAACAGGACAGTCTTAGTTGATTCTGGTGGGGATAAGTAAATAACTACCACAGAAGAACAGTAACTATCCAAATACATAATTATTAGAGGGGTATAGTGAGAAATAATGAAATATATTGACTATCAGCTGATGATCACTTGTTTTATAGAGATCAATCATCATACAATGTTCCAGGAAGTGACCTTGAAAAATCACCTGGTCCAACCTGTTGTGGGAAAGAGAGCCCAGATGAAACTATCTAGCACCCTGTCCAATTATCTCAACCACATCCCTGGGGATGTTGTTCCAATGAATGATTGTTTCCACTGTAAAAAATGTATTTCTTATGTTGAGTTGAAATTTTTCCTGGTCTAACTTGTACCTGTTCCCTCCTGTATTCTCCATATGGGTCCTTGTGAAGAGAGAGCCTCAGTCTTCTTTGTAGCCACCCGTTAACTACTGGAATACTGTGATCAGGTTCCCCTGAGCCTTCTCTCCAGGGAGAAGAGAATTCATCACCTTGGCCCTCCTCTAGAACATCTCCAGTCTGTTTGTGCCTTGCTTAAACTCGGTATTGGGGAGGGAATAGCAAGAAACAGAGGGGGAAGGAGGAGCTCCAGGCAGAGATTCCCCTGCAGTCCTTGGAAACAGCCGTGGTCGAGTAGGTATTTTCCTGCAGACTGTGGGGAGATCTGTGGGAGTAGATGCATACTGACTATGAATTATGGCCCATGGAGAGCCCATGCTGTTCCTGAAGGACTATAGCCATGGAAAGGACCCATAGAGGAGCAGGAAGAAAGCATGAGAATGAAGGATTGGCAAAGAGAAACTGTTATCTATTGGTTGCAACTTCCCTCTTCCTATCCTCCTCCACCATTTAGGGGGAAAAGGAGTGGTGTCAAACTGCTATTAAACTACTTTTCCCCAAGTTGAGTTTTTTTGTCCATGATGGTAATTGGTAAGTGATCCCCCTGTCTTTCTCAAACCCACACGATTTTACCTTATTTTCTCCCCCAGCCTGCTGAGGAAGGGGACTGACTAAGCAACTGGGTGGGCATCCAGCAGCTGGGCAAGGTTAAGCCAACACTAATAATATGAAAGTGCTTTATTGAATCTTTTAAATACTTTAGGCCCTTTGTAATTTTTTGGTCTTTTTTGCTACTTCTATTGTCACCATTTTACAGTCCAGAAGTTGGAGATGACAGAGAGTTTAGTTTTTTTCTGAGGCTGAAGGATCATGTCAACAGTTGAGTAACAAAAAATGTAGAAACACCTCTAACTACTCAAAAATGACAATTCTGTGAAATCAATGAGCCCTTTAGGACAATTTATTCATCCTGATCTAAAATAAAGTAGTCTGCAGGCTAACCCTGAGGACTCTTTAGAACTTCTGACCTGGAATTATGGGACTTTTTGCTTTGGTTTAGGATTTTAGCTAAGCAATTTTCTGAATCAAGCTTGAGCTGGAGTGTAACTGGATCTATATGCATTCCTGGACTCAACCTTATACCATAATAACGGAAGGCAAACTGGCTCAGAAGACAGATAATTTGCACGCTTTCTTACAATTACCATCTTGAAGAAGATGAATTTTAATTTCTTCATTACTTTCTCAATCAGATAGCTGACTTGCACATTTTTATGCACACGTAACTTTCTGTTCTGCTGTCTTTGTTCTTGAACTAGGTTAACTTCCTCAGTAAGGAAAAAAAACCCTTGCAATGTAGAGAAATAAAATTATATTTAAGCCAGTGCAGACTGTGCTAACTCCAGCACCAGGTGCAGCAGGGTTCATCAGAGTTGGCACAGCATTACATTAACTATATTGGTTTTAGGAATAGGTGTGTGAAAAATGCTATATTCCAGCATATATTCATTCTAATTCCATTTTACTCTATTTTAGAGGAATTAGTTTTCACCAACATACTGAAGCACATATCTTCTAGATGTCTTTAGCTTTGGCTAGTTTATTCATGATGCATATAATCAAGGATTGTTGCTTTCCTTGCTCTGTTCTGGATTTGACTCCTGTTTCCAGTGTATGTTTAGAATGATTTTATTTCTAGTGACGGCATGTTGCACTCAGCACAATAACAAAAAAAAATTTTTTTTCATTTTTTCCTTTTTATGTTTTGCTAATTTCAATAAATTCAGTCAGGTGTACAGGAAACTGTTTCCTTTTAGAAAGAAGTGAGAAAAAAAGAGATATTTAATAACTGCATAAGTATCAAAACTTCACATTTTCAGTATTCTAAATGCTTCAAATATTTTTTCAAAATCAGCAATCTTTTGTAAGAATGAAAGATTTAAAGCCATGTAATGTTTGCTTAAATTAAAAACAAGAAAACAAACAAAGAAGTAGGTGCAAGAAGTGTGATACCAGTCTTTTTTTTTTTTTTCTGGGAAGAGTCTGACCAGGTTTTCCTGGAAGTCAACACATAAGAAAACTTTAAAAAGAAATACACAAAATGAGAAAAACACAGTGATAACATAAACAATCTTCTGTAAGTGATGGTAGTGCTTGCTTACACCTTTACTCCTGGAAACAGGAGCAGTGTGCATTGTACTAGCAGCCACTCCAAGACACAGAATGGATTTAATAATGTCAGGCTGTTGAATACTTTTTTCCCCTTGCACTTTTAGATAATCACAACTGTGTGTGTAGTGGGCCAACCTTGGCAGGCTGCCAGTAACCCACCCCGTTGTCTCTCCTTTTCCTCAGCTGGGCAGGGGGAAAAAGGAGATAGAAAAGATTGTTACTTAAGCTAAAGACTAAACTATGGGGAGGTTGGTCTAATTTATTGCCAATTAAATTCAGACTTGATTGGTGAGAAGCAAAAGACAAAAACTAAAACATATTTCCCCTTCCCAGACTTCTTCCCAGACTGAAATTCACTCCTGTGTCTTCTACCTCCTTCCTCCCAGATGGTTCAGGGGGATGGGGAATTTGGTTTGCAGCCAGTTCATAAAAATTCCTCTTTTCTGCTGCTGCTTATCCTCTTCACACACTTTGCCTGCTGCATTGCGGTGTCTCTCCCATGGGATACAGTCCTTCACAAACTGCTCCAAAGCGTATCCTTCCAGTTCTTCGAGAACAGCTCCAGTGTGGGTTTTTCACATAGTCCATCAGAAATGAACTGCTTTATCACGGATCCTCCACAGGCTCCAGTTGCCTGCAAGAGCAAGCGAGCTCTCCATTGGCTGCAGCCTCCTTCTGGGAACATCCACCTGTTCCAGTGTGGGGTCCTCCAGAGCATGAATTTCTGCTTCAGCATAGTCCTCCTCAGACTGCAGGGGCAAAAACTTCCTCTACCGTGGTCTTCTTCCTCAGGACTTTGAGGACAATACCTGTTTAAACACCTGGAGCACCTCCTCCCCCTCCTTCTCTGACTGAGGCATTCCCTCTGCTGCATCCCCTTCTTTCTGTTCCACCTGCTCCTGGCACTTTTTGGCCTTTCTTAAACACATTTTTACAGACATGCCACCAGCTCAGCTGGGGGGCTCAGCTGCACCCTGTAGTGGGTTTGCTGGAGCTGGCTGGAAGTGGCTGGAACCAGCTGTGTCCAGCACAGGGCAATCCCAGGCCTCTCCTCAAAGAGGCTGCTCTGCAGCACATACCACACCAACACCCTGCTCCTCCCCACCCCACCACTTAAGCTCAATACAAAAATAGTAAGGAGGAAAACAAACTCTTGGATAACTAATGCTAACCCTTCTAAAATAAAAAGAATGTAGAGAAAGAGAGAAAAGTAACAAAGAGAAAAGTAGTGTGGAAAAAGAAAGGATAGCACTAGGAAAGTTTTGCTTTTCAGTTATGTCTGAAAACTTCACCAAAACTGGTTAAGGGTAGCAGTTAGAAATGAAATTAAAAATTAAATTAAAATATAGCAACATGTTGTGTTGAGATATATTGCAGAAGAAAAGCAAAGGGAGGTTTTTTCCTACCCTAGGGCTAAGATTACTGCACATGTTGGCCATGCTGGCTCTAGCCGTGTTAGTGTTGCTTACAAGGGATAGGACCTAGTGCTGCAGCAAGCAGCCTTGCAGAAGGAACAAAGGGAAGGTGAAAAATCTCAGATCTCAGGAAGCCATTTAGCAAAATGACAATTGTCACAGTTTAATTTAGCTCTTTATCATTTTTTTTTCCTAAGTGTCTTACATGGAAGCTGTAATACATCAGTTGAGGCAGAGAGGGGAAAGGTAGAGGTGCTGTTGCTTTGTGTATTTGTTCTGTTCTTCTAAAGGGTGAAAAAGACATATTCTGTTGCTGAATCAGGCTTGTTTTTAAAATTGTTCCTTTTCAGTTTCTCATTCCTGATTAGCACAAGCAATTTAGATACCAAATGATGCAAAGCATTGGGGGAAGTTTCTTCCTTTCCCCACAAGTGACACAAATGTGGGACTGAGACACCAGATATGATTACATTTTCACTTTGTTTCAACTTTACGAACATCTACGGAATACCTTAGAAGAATTTTTGCATCCCAAGTTAAATGAAATGAGAATAAAGAATAAGAGAAGCCAAGGAATTTGGCATGTGCAGTCAGGAGGGCAGCCTCCCATTTCCCATCTTCAGCCTCAGCAAGGACAGGTGGCAGCATTGCTGCAGGGTGGCGTAAATTATTTGTGAACTTGGCTTTCCTCAGGGAATGCTTATTAAAACAAGTTCGGCTCACACTGGCTGAATTATTCTTGATATATATAATTATAAATAGTGAATGAGGCAGCAATATAATTAACTACATTAAGATATAATCATCTTTATTTCTGTTGTGTTCAAATCAATAGGGTTTTGATTAGAAAAATCTTTAGTTTTTAGACTGACATGCTTCAGTTCTGTTTTCAATTTGTGTCTTGAGTTACTTAACAGACTCTCTAAATAGATTTAAGATTTTGGTTCCAAGTGATTTCTCATGACTTTATTGCTGAGATCCCAGAACTCTAAGGATATGTCAGGTGAAAGTGAAGTAACAAGGGATTCAGTATCCCTTTTAAACACTTAATCTGTGTTTAGCTACAGCAATACGTCTCCCACATCACAAGCAAGAGTGAATGTTCCATTGGACTGCTGTAGGCTTAAGGCTAGCAAATGTGACAAAAATTGTCAGCAGTGTGTAACTGTAATTAGATTGTTGGTGTTGAGGTAAAAACTTGATATAAACAAAACAAGTCACCTTGGAAACAATGCAGGGAAATAGAATCTCTTTTTTAAAGAATATAATAATTTTTCAATCCAGACATCTAATTAAAATATCATTGATATTTCATAGGAAGGAAGAAAGGAAGGGAATTATCGCCTAAGTGATCTAAGGTATTTTTTTCCCCTTACTGTGGCACTAAACCTTTATTTTCAAAACAAGATTGAACCAGAACACTTATTTAAATTTGGATTATAATTTTCCTTTTTAATAAATAAATAATAAATTGTCCACAGAATACAAAGATGTTGTCTCTAGTGCATCTTTTAGGTTTAGAGAGGGATAATATAGTCAGAACAGATTTTTTATTTAAGAAAAAGAAACAACCTATCTTTTCTTAAGGTATAAGAAAGAAACAGAGAGTCTCAGGATCCTCACTATTATTAGAGGCATATGTATGGTGTGACAGTTGGTCTTTTTTTAATACAAGCCTACACACGACAATGGCAGATAATACCATGTTTAGCAGCTTTGCCTCTGGTTTGTTTTTGGAACAATGCTTGACAATTCCATTTGAGACAATAAAATAGTTGTTGGCACATTTTAATTCCTATATAAGGGCATACTCATTTCATAGCACTTCAGGGGGTAAAGAAGCCATCAATTACTCTGCTCAGCTTGAGTTTATTTAAACAAATTATTTTCTATTTCTGCATATGTAAACTATACACTTTCAGTACTTTGTGCCATTTGCTTCCAGGAGCTTTTTTTTTTGGGTTATAAAATATCTTGGCCTAGTTGTGTATACTCAAAATCAATGCTACAAAGGACAAGGTGATTATAGGCACCCTACAAGTGCTTTGGAAACAAACTCACATTTGTAGACATCTCTGTGCCACTATTCATTGAGCAGAGCAATATGTTTAACATTGAAGCCCTCAGGCATATTAAGTCTTTAGTGGCTGAACAAAAACCGAATTTTGGCTCATGGGTCTTAAAGCTCCCCCTACTGATTCAGCTCAGTTTCAATATCGTATGATAACAAATAAATATATAATCTAACTATGGAAACAGTGAAAATAGAAGATGCACATATCAGGAAGTAAATCTGACACAGAGTTCTTCAAACTGACTGTTTGCAACACTTTTTATTTTTTCCACATTCATTACACTCAGAGATTATGCCTAATTTAGACACAAATGTTACACAGATGTATATCTCTTACTTATATTAAAAATACAATTTTTCAGTTATGACAGAATAAGGGGGAGAAAGTGGCCTGATGGTAAGTAATTCAATGGTTGATATTTTTCATCCACTTTCAGATCTCCTCTCTAGTTCAGATTAATCTTGATGAGGTAAAATGGATAGGAACTGTACTAATAACACGTATATATGTAATTATTTATAATCAGTGCATGTGAAGGATAAATTATTTCATCTTTTGTGGCCAAAAATTCTTGTTTTGGATATTGCAATACCCACCTTACTTTGATGAAAATGTGTTTCATTGAAAGAAAGAACTTCATCATGTGTTTTATAGAATGCTGCTTTGATCTTAAGAAGGGGCAATATTCCACATTTGACAACCGATTTACTTGTGAATATCAAATATATAGGCCCCAACACTCTACCTCCCCCCAAAAAAAGGAAAAAATAAAAGCTATAATTTAAATATAAAATGTACGTAAAAATTCTGTGCTAACAAACTGACTTATGAAAAGTCTTAATTTGAATCGGAGGAATTAAGACTAAACTCTTACCAAAGTAAAGGTGTGTAATGATCACTAGGAGTAAGCTTAAGAAGAATTAAACACTCAGCATAAGGATAATGTGTTGAGGTGCCTCTGGGCATGGCTGACGACCCGGCCTGGCCCCGCCGTGCCAGAGCCATGGGGGCTGGTCCTTCCCCCCACCCGGCACGATGTAGCCGGGAGTAGCAAGCCACAAGGGCTCCCCAGCTAGGGTGGCAGAGGCAGTCCCCACCCAAAAGGACAGCTCACTGGTTCCTGTGCCGGTGTGGACAGACGACTCGCTGGCCGGCGCCCTGTCAATCATTGTTATCCTGCACAGTGATTGGCTCTCTCCCAACTGCCCTTCCCTCACCTCTGTACTATAACAGACGCCCCTGACCTCCATTTTGGCCGTCATTACCGCACCCCGCTATGCTCCAGTAATAAAACCTTGCTGGTGATAAGCGGAAAAGAACCCTTTCTCGTCTCTTTACTTCCCTGCTTAAATTAAACCACTGTGCGTGAACTAAGCCTAAACTCTGTGGGAGCTCTGACGCTCGTCTCGACTCTGCTCAATCAGAGACTGGGTGACGCTGAAGTTGCTTTCTTCAGGACACAAGACCACTGCTAAAGGCTGCGAGTTGCTCATGCTTTCTACCCACGGCATAATGCTTAACTGAATTGTACCTGTAACTTTCCACTCAACTCCTAGTCTACCTGATAAACAGGCATCATATTTTAATGAAATATCAATACATTAGAAGAGTCCTCATAGTAGGCCAAATTTTCTGTTGAGTCAAGAATGTTTGAACTTGATTTTTCTCTTTGGCTGTTTAAATATCAAAATGATGGACACAGAAGTAATATTGTCAGAATACACTGAGTTCCTGTCTAAGATCAACAGGATTGCAACACGGGACTATGTTTAGTCTGTACACAAAACCGCTTTTCATTCTGAGTGCTTCAACCTCTGCTTGTACTCATCAGTATATGTCAATTCTTCTTCACTTATTCTAATTCCCTAATCTCTGCAGTCTTTTTCCTGACTAATCCTAGCTTCCTTTTCTGGCATAACCTCTATATTAGTTTATACTAGTTTCCTCTTTTCCCTTATTCACTTTCCTTTGTCTTTTACATGTATTTCTCATACATAGCTGTTTATTCAAATAATGAATTGAAGAGTTTTCAACATTAAGTGGCTGCTGTACCTCTCAGGCACTGTTGATTCTAGGCTGCCATTCTGGAAAAAAAGGTGCAAAACAAAACCCCACAAAAAACTGGTGAATTATATGGGCATAAATCTCTGAAACTTTATTAAAAATATTGCAAATGTATTGACACAGTCTGCAGATGGGAACTGGCTATCTTTTATGTAATGACCAAACAAAGTACAGAATTTGTTTTGAGTTATTTTTACCAAAATATAATAGTCACAGCTTATGTGTGGGGAGGACATTATCATATAATGGTTAAATAACTATGCAAACTTGTTATTTGATAAACTCCCAAATTATTTCAAATGTATTTGCTGGTATTTCTGAATTTAGTTTTATTTAGTTTATTGTGTTTCTTACAATATCCTATGATGCTGCTAGTGAAAAGTGCTAAGTGAAAGTGCCCAATTTACAGAATATGAGCTGAGGCCTGCAGATGAGAGCCTTGTTCAGAATCCCTAAGGAAATGGGTAGCAATGACAGGAAGTTTCAAATTGCATATCCTTATTCCTAGTTTTATTTCCAGGATTTAAACACTAAAAATAAAAGGTGGTGAGAAATATGTCCAGAGTTAGTAAGAAAAACATGAATTCTCTCATGGGTCCCTGACCTCTGTTGCCTCTCTATTCAGCTAATTTACTGGAGTCTCTTTCTAGTGGCAGTCCTACTATATTTGCTGTCTTGTTCAGACTCTTTATGATCCTGTCTTCTCTTCATGCTTTCTTTCTTTACCAAAAAAAACCCAAACCAAACCAACCAACCAAACCAACCAACCAACGAAACAACACGAAACAAACAAAATCCCCCCCAAAACAAATAAAAAATAACAACAACAATGAAAGAAACCCCACATCTAATTTTGTTTAAATTCTTCATTTTCTTTTCTTATTGGTAAATGGAATTTGAAACCAATCAAGAATACATTTTTTTCATCCTGGCAAAATTTTGGAGACAATCAGTCACTTCCAATCATGGAGAAATTTAAACTGTTTCTGTACACTTTTAAGACTATAGGTTCTTCATATTTTTTTTAATTCCTCAAATTATCTCAATAATTACAGCATTTATTGAGCTATATGTTAAAATAAGCTAGATAAAAGACTTAGGACTCAGAAATTATCTCAATATCCCTAACAGTTTAGACATTACAGTCTTGAGAGACGAGCCTGTCTTGTCAGAATGATCCAGTCAACAAAACTGATGATTAAATTTCTAACTCAAATCACTAAACTTAGTAGGGGATCAAGCTGTCAATAAATAAAGGCACTTCAGCCAGATGCTCTCGAGGTAACGAAAGTGCCTTTATGCGAGCGGAATCCCTGCCGGGATGACTTGCAATGGTTTTACAACTCTCCCAAAGGACAGAGTTCTAGCTACTGCAGATAACCTGTTTCTGCTGGCTCCTCTAGGACGAGAGTTTCCCCAGGCGTGGTGTGCTAGCGCCGACGCGAATAAAAGGCTACACAGAGGGCTCTTCCCTGGGATAACAGCCTATTTATTGTGAGTCGAGTGTTGTGTTCTGAGGATCCAGAGATATCCAGGTGGCTGGAGTAACCCAGAAGAAAAAGCAAGGAAGAAGCCTCTTTTAAGGAGAAGTGGGACCAGGAAATGCCCAATGGGAAACCATTGGAAACCATTGGAAACGTGTAGTTCAAAGTGACCAGTGGAGGGGAACTTCCCATGGCATGGCCATATAAGGCATCTGAGATGTGGGTACAGGTAATACAAGGGAAATATGGGATTTTACCACAGCTCAGGCAGAGGGTTCAGATATTGGAGGGAGAAGGCCGAGGGCTTTGCCTTGTCTTTCTTCCCACCAAACCTGAAACTCAAAAGAAGCAGCTTCTGCCAAGCACACTGCTACAAATAAATGTTATGTTAGGTCCTTGGATGCAAGTTCTAGAATGTATTTTTGTCTTTGCGTTCTGCATTAAAGAAAGATTGAAATTAAATTAATAAAATCTCTGTAGGGCAAGTGTTTTGCTTTGACTTCTCTCTACAAGTGAACTGCTTTGCACTGTATGCAGTACCCTTAAAAGAAAGGTAGTAAATGCTCTGTTACAACAAGCACATTTTCAACTTTAAGTGGTGTTAATCTCAGTCAAATAAGGATTATTAGTGATCAAAATGCATTTTCCTCAGCTTTTTATTAAACATTTAGGAAGTGCACAAACTAACATAGAAGGCAAGATTCTGTAAAGGAGGTGCTTCATGCTGACAGATGCGTGATGACAATATGCTTTCACATCTTCAACCAAATTGTACCAGAGTTCCCTTGGTCCTGCTTCAACACTTATATTTGTTCCAGTCACAGTGAATATATTTGTCCCTCCCTTATGCCAGCATTTCTGCACGTGTAGCAATTTAGTTCAGAGATAGCTTTCAGCCAAAAGAACTAAACAAAACATTCCACCAAATGTTTATATGAGTGTCACAGCTACCACTAGTAACTGAACTATGCAGCCCTCAGCTGCAAAGGGTAGGACAGCTAGATTGTGTAATGTGTCTGAGCCAGTACAGACAGACTTTGGTTTTTATCTTGTCTTCAGTTAAATAGTTACAAATTGGCCACTCAAATCTGAGGATTGATATCTAGCATTAAAAAGGAGACAATTCCAGCTTTACAGATATTAAGACATTCATACTTCAGTGAAAAATAGTGACCATTCTATGTCTTCTAGTAAAAAAGAAAGAATCAAGCTCAGTAGGATTTAAACTGTCCAGACCTCTGAAGTATTTCAAAAGCAATATGTATAAAACCTAGATGCTAAGAGTTCTCTGTTGAGATGTAACCTCAGAAACAAAGAATGCAGAAAGACAAAAATCCTGTCATGACTGTGTCAAATATACAAAAGTGTTGTGATGGACAGAGTAATTGGAGAACTTTTGACAATCCTGTCTTAATACTACTTTACTTTTATTTCTTCAACTGTATCTTTTATTAAAACAAGCAAACAACATAGTGATTTGTATTGGCTGCTGTGCATGGACACTTATTTTTACTAAATTCTAAGATGTCTTGAGCGCAGCATGACTTTGTAAACGCCAACGAGGTTTTCCTACCTGAAGACTCTAAAAAATGTACACAGTGAGAAATCGGGTACAGCAGTCACTGACAGATGTCAAAAGAGGGAATAGAGCATTTCCAAGACAGAGACTGTCTGGACCAAGCAAAGGACTGCAGTGACAGAAATCAGAAAATTAAAAACTCCATTATAATAATCAGAAGTGACTACGATGAATTTATGCATGTAACAAGAGAAACAGAAATGTATTTAAACTTAGAGGGTTCTTTGATATTTTTGCAAAACTTGGCTAATTTATTGTGTAGCTTTTCTTTAAGCAGTGGCTGTATTGCACAAGCATCCATAAAAAATTTCTAGAATGTGTGAGTTTACTTTCTGTAGTATATATCTGGATCATGATGGATTGCACAATATATATATCAGCTTATAGTTTTGGGCTATGTATTAGCTTATGGTTTTTAGAGAATTGTTTTAATATAAATAAACAAATAATAAATGCAACATGCATTATCACTTTTTCAAAACTGCATACTGGCCGTTTGAAAATATAATGTATCTTCTTTTCATGTAGTATACAATTTGTTAACCGCTACCTCTTTTAAAGTTAATAATGGAATAACTACTTAGAGTCAATCTTGAATTAAAATTTTATTGTGTTTCTGTTCTGAAAGTAGTGTGCCATAGCTGCAAGGAATTTACTCATTTTAACCCATCAACAGTAAAAATAATTCGATTATAAAACATTAATTATATGAGAAAAAAACCTGGTTGTTAATTTAAATGAGAGATGATTTATGAGATTTTGTCAGCCCAGTCTTGTATACCTCAGTCTAACTTAAATTATCAGAGAGAAGCTCAAGGTTGGTAATACAAAACTGTAAACTTAAAATCCTAAATCTTCCTTTTGGGCAATATTTTTTTCTCTCCTTGCTCTGTTTATTCTGAGGAGAAAAACAAAGCAACCCATAATATGCATTAACTACAGAATTATGTGGGGAAATTAATTTTTATTGGTATACATTTCAAAATTTTCCTATTTTCTTCAATTGAATGTATTCTAGCAGCAAATATAAATAAAGGGATCATGCTGTTTACCACCATTTACATAAAGTTAAACCTGAGCTTGTTTTAGTCAGATTAATGGTCCTTCATATCCCTACATAACCCTTAGATTTGTGAGATCTAAAATGTAAGCAGGTTACACCAGAGGAGGGGAAAGTATCTATCTCCACAAAGGATTAGCAATCAAGAACATTTAGTAGTTTACTCAATAGTGTCTTCTTAGCCCTCCAAGTCAGAAGAAATAAAAAGAGGGTTACAGCTAACAGTGAAGTCTAAAGATGTCCTTTTTGATATGGAAGCAAGAAATCAGATAAGCTTTGCAGGTATCTTCCATTAAGTATGGTGGGCCAAATCAGTTCAATTTCATGGTATTGAAATCTCTACCCTAACTCCTTGAGTCTGGCCCTGCAAAAGTCTCATGTTATCAATATCCTTTAGAAGCAATGATTTACCATTTTCAGGAAAAAGAAGAAAAAACACTTAAAACCCCCAAACAAACAAACATACAAAAAACCACAGAAAATTCAAACCAAACCAAAATACCACTCCCTGCCAAAAAGAAAATACCAACAAACAAATAAACAGACTCAAACAAAACACCAAAAAAGTGTAGTTGTTTAGGCTGCAAAGTTGTTAGCTAATAAATATTCACATTTAATCTCATTGGCTTTAACGACCTGAAAAGTATTATGTTGGAATTTTTTTTGTTGCTGTCAGTGGTATTAAGGAGTAGGCAAATAGTTGAGGGTCTCTGAAGGAGCAGAGGCACATCTTGTTTGTGACAAAATTGTCTCTGACGAGCTGCAAAAGAAAGGCACTGGGGAAGGCAACTTGTAACTGAATGGGAGAAATATGAGGAAAAGTTTGGAGGTAAAGGAAGCAAGTATGAAAATGATATAACACTTACAGAATGGGTCAGAATTCTCTGCACATCTGAGTATCACATAACCAAGTGAGATGTCAGTACTTGTCACAGACGTCTCCTCTGTATTATCCTAAAGGTAAACTCTGTGATCCACACAAACAATTGCTAGTGTACACCTCCATCACCACATGTTACTAAGGGGGCAAACTGTACTCCCAGGTGATTTTAGCCATCACATTTTGAATTCAAGGAGAACATTGCCAGCTTATCAAAGTGCAAAATTTTGCTCTTGCACATTTTAAATACCTTTTAAAATCTTTAGATTGGAATGGAGGGGCTTGGGGGGCAGTAACGAAACTAATGTATGCATTTATACTCTTATTCTGTGTTTCAGCAGTAATTGTAATGAACTGCTTCAAGGAAACATTACAGGTTGTTTTTCTGCTGAGAGAAGTCAACTTAAATTATCTTCTTTTCATATGCTATTCTTTTCAGCTTTTGAAGTTACTTCTTTTTGAAGAGATGATCCATTTATCAGTCATATCTGTGAGAATGTAATAAATTTATCTAATAAAAATTCCAGTAATTTGCTTTGAGGTGGACTCTGCAGACTGCAGTCACATTTTGTTGTTGTTAAATAAATTAATGAACACTTTAAAAAGTGAAAGGCATGGAAGAGTTATTCTAAGAACTAGTGGCTTCTTATAGCCAAATGAAGATGTTAAGGGAGAGCATATTTTAAAATGTATGTTTTTTACCCAGATTTGGTGATTGATATTTACTAGATTGACAGTAGTTTATATCAAATGTTTATGGCACCAAAAGCTGATAAGAAAAGATCATTAAACTGAACTGCTAGGCTGGTGATATCCAGAGCTAAGAGACAGAAAAGTTGATGGCAACTGCTGAAGCAAGATTATTAGCTAAAGGTTTCTCGAACAATAGGAGCCATATACATGTAAGCGTGTCTAAGTATATGATATCAATACTGGAGCTGATAAAGTCCATCTATTTTTAAATATATACATAATAAGAATTAATGCAATCCACTAGTATGAATTATATTCCCTTCTTCCTTCAGAAGAACTGTTGCTTAATATCTAATTCAAAATTAATAATGCAGCAGGGATGGATTCATTATCTCTTATGTCAAAATCATTCTTAATAAGTAAGATAAGGAGAGAGAAAAAGTGTGAATAAAAAAGAAGAGTTTCAGTGACCAAATTACTGCCATCCTCATCAATCGCAGAGAATAAAATTTTTATCCACTCCAGTAACTGATTGGTAAAGTAGCAAAGGAAGAATGTGTGGAAAAGTTCCTAAATCTGCATTATCAGTATATTCTTAAAGTAGATGAAGAGTGAAGGAAGGAATAACATGTAAGATCAAATAAAGTATATGCCAATATACTTTTTTTTTCCCCATTGGCAATGGAAACATGGTAGAAAATGTTACTCTTCACTTACTCATATTATTATGGAATCATAGAATAATTTGGGTTGAAAGGGACAAGCTCATATCTTCATGTCATGTCAACCCCCCAGTCCTTTTCCTCAGGGCTGCTCTCCATCCATTCTTTGCCCAGCTTGTATTTGTGCTTGGGGTTGCCCTGACCCAGGTGCAGGACCTTGCACTTGACCTTGTTGAAATTCATGAGGTTTGCAGAGACAGACTTCTGAAGCCTGTCGAGGTCCCTTAGGTTGTCATGCTTTCCCTTCAGCATGTTGATTGCACCACAGAGTTTGGTGTTGGCAGACTTGTTGAGGGAGCACTCAGTCCCACTGTCCATGTGGCTGACAAAGATGTTAAGCAGTACTGGTCTCAATACCAACCCCTAAGGAAGGCCACTTGTCACTCATGTCCATTGAACACAACACAGCTATCCAGTCAATTCTTTATCTACCAAATCATCTATCCATCAAATCTATGTCACTCTGGTTTAAGGACAAAGATGTTATGCAGAATCACGTCAAATGCTTTGCACAAGTCTGAGTAGATAACATTGGTTGGTCTTCCCTCATCCACCAATGCTGTAACCCATTGGAGAAGGCCACAATGTATGAGACATGACTTGCCCTTAATGAAGTTGGCTTGACTGTCACCAATCACTTCCCTATTTTCCATGTGTCTTAGCACAGTTTCTAGGAGGATCTGCTCCATGATCTTGGTGTCTATTAAGGTGAGATTGACTGGTCTAGTTCCCCAAGTCTTTCTTTTTTCCATTTTTAAATATTGAATTAACTGTTCCTATTCAGTATCCAGTCTGCCTTTTATAAAAGAAAAAATATTACTCTGAGAGGAAAAGAAAATATATTTTGCAATCTCTATAACAAAGATTGAAATCAGGATGTCAATCTAAAGAAAAATTGTTATTAATTTGTAGACGACATAGGCATCTATTTGATTTTGAAATTATTGATTGTGAAAGTATTTCTGAATAGACTTTGATAGTAGCAGTAAATATGTGAAGATTTTACATTTACAATGAACATTGCATTTGGAAATGTGTTAAAGACAAAGGAGTATGTTGTTTCTGTGCATAAAAATAATACAATTCATTGTTAGCATTATTGCTGTTATTGTCATACTTTATTGGTATCACAATAGAATTTGGAGATTTCATGTAATTATTTTGGCAGAATGTAGCACTAAACCTGAACAAGATCAATTTTCCTATTTGACAAATATCTGTGAATAAAAGTGGAAAAATCCTTACTCCCATCTGTATCAAGCCAAGATGTTTCAAAGATACTTACACATGGATGCTATAAAAACTGTAGCAAATAATGAAATATAGGTTTAATTGAATAATGTCTGTATGTATTTCTTATATCTCTAAGTTGGAGAGGTCAGGTGCATCTAAAAACAATTGCTCAGAATGACAGTAAACCTTCAGCATAGAGCTGAGGGCTGGCATGACAGGTGTATGTGTAAATAATAATAAGTAACTATGTGA
This sequence comes from Climacteris rufus, assembly GCA_013398175.1. Taxonomy (NCBI): domain Eukaryota; kingdom Metazoa; phylum Chordata; class Aves; order Passeriformes; family Climacteridae; genus Climacteris; species Climacteris rufus. Next base: position 21,536 of record VZRZ01003359.1, on the reverse strand, counting down.
CAAACTACACAGAGGACATCTAGAATAGTATCTTTCTAAATGTAAGAAACGTAAGCAGTTTACTACCTTTGAAATGTAAAAACCTGCAACTTGAAAATTTGAGACGAGAGAACTCATTACTTTTGTCTTACTATTTTGATGCTGAAAGATACTGACCAAAGAACACTCCAATTTTTTGGCTGAGATGAACTGGTCAAGCCAGGTCACAGGACATCTTTAGTTGCTTTATATTTTCTTCTAGTGGCAGTAACCAGTTACCTTGCTTGCAGTCTTGGCAGTGCTATCATGGATTTGCAGACTTCCAGGACCACTTCCAGACCATCTCTTCTCATCAGAGACACAGATGACAGGATGGATTTGCAGTTTATAAGACTATCAGTCTAGAATGTGTTAAAGTTTTTCAATGAAGTAGCAAAAAGAAAACCGAGATAAACTATAGCACAAAGGAGAAACAAGTATTTTGATTATTTTTAAGTTTTACAGTGTTTTTAATATCAATAAAAATAATACTAAACCCCACAAAATAATAATAAAATCCACTGTGAGCATACAATAAGCTTCCAGACAACGTGCTTGTGGGCACTCAAAACCAAAGCATAACTCAATAAGGCAAACGGTGTGAAAAAAATATTAATTTTGTGTTATGATCACAGACACATGCACCTAGAAAAATCATAATTCCTATTAGTTACTGATACTATGTTATTGGCTGAAAAAAACATCTCTTGATTCAAAACTCATGCTCTAAAAGTTGCAAAACTTTAAAAAATATTTGATGTAGGTACAGGTGTTAAAATTCTATCCTGAAAGTTAACTCTAAATATTTGTTTTTACCATCTTTTCAAGACTTTTCCTCTCCTCTCCTGTTTTCTCCACTGCCTTAAAAGTTATTATTTAAACAGAACTCTTAAAATACTCTTTCATAACACACTTACTAGATATTAGAAAATCAACCATTAGAAAATCTCTCTGCCTATGTATCAGTAAGATATGTGATTATTGTTTACATTATTGCATATAATTCGCTAAAAAGTCTGTGTGATTTGAACATTAACTTGTTTGTTCATGCTTTTTGAACATTTGAGTGTCCAATGAAGGTTGGCACAAGTACACATAAATAGAATATTTGAAGCGAAAACCTGTAAAATAATAACACACTACAGTTTTCCTGCACATTATTTTTTTATTGCTCTTAGCTACAGATCTGTGTACTTTACAAGGGAGACAATGTTTTATCCAAAGGACTTTGGAATATATAATCAAACATTGAAATGCATAACTTCTAGGTACCTCACCTTTACAGCAGAATGCAGAACCATTAGTGAAATACAGAAAACACAATATTAACATACCTGTGTTGATTGATACAGTATGTTGAGACAAAATCCTCATCTTGAGATTTAAATGCCTTTTGCCAGTTAGGAACTCCATGCAGTAAACTCTTCAAATAGAAAGTAATTATTTTTCATCATGTTGAATTAAAGAAACATAATATTAAATACCATACTCCATATTATCGCATTGACCGCTGCTGTGACATCTACATCAGACACTACCTCACCACCAGTAGGTTTATATAAAAATATCTGACTTCCCCAGTCACCAGTGTCCATGACAGGGTTGAAAATTCTAATAAAAATAACATTTATGGTCAGAATAGGAGATAGATTTTCACATCTAAAATCTGATGAAAAATTTTTAGACTTCTGGGTTCAACTTGGATTTGTAATTAAAAGTAAATATTAAAGAGAGAAAATTAGGTAAAATTTATCTTTATGTTCTGCTTTCAAATCTTTAAATTGTAGAATAGAGCAGCATTCTTTCTATCTCCATCCCACCACCCACTCCTGTTTTGAATACCTCATCAAGTTCAATGGATAATTCCCTTATGAATAATTCTTAGATTTCAGGCTTCTGTGACTAGGAAAATTCTTTGTCTGGATTGTTTCATAAAGAAGAAATGTAATATTTCTGTTACTGACTAGCATCTTAAAAACAGAACAAACAACACTTTGACGAACAAAAGAGACCAACAGATGAAATACTATATTTAGACGTTATTCCCCAGCCTTCAAAATTTTCATACAAGGCACTTGAAATTATTAAGATACTGTGACTGTGAAAGTTAAAATTTCATAATACAAGATATGTTTTTAAAAACAACTGAAATAACATGACAGTGATTTATTTCCAAGAAGTCAGTGACGGCTTGTTATATATGGTAGGTTAATATAAAATTCACAATAAAATATTTCCCTGAAAGAAATTTTGATTTTGATGTTTTATAAGAAATTGGCAAGAATCAAAAAAAAGCTCATGGCGATTATCTGTGATGCCAGCAAATTTTATATATTTAACTGATATAATAAGTTTTTGCACTGTAGAATGACAATGGATGACGTTTAATTTACCAGTTTAGGGCCCTTACGATGAGTGGCTGAAGTAGCTTGCTAACATCTGTATTGCAGTGTTTCCAATGTCACAAATGCTCAGTCACCATCCTTTCACCTATTTGTGTGATGTATTCCTTCTGGGTCCATGCAGCTGAAGCTACTCTAGCAATATAACAAGTAAAGAAAAGGGTGCTGAATTTTGATTCTCAATGGTAGAATGCTAAATAACCTGAAAGATATTCTTATTTCTCTTGCTATCTTCCTTTTTTTCACCAAAATTTTTGTAAAACTTCTGCAAAATGGACAAAATTATTTAGCATATTTGTATACGAATACCCATTTTTTTAATCTGTAAACTTTTCCCAAATAATTGATCTAGTTAAAAGCTTCATAAAGATAACATACAATTACAGATAGAGAAGCTGTGCACTTTTGATAGAAGATTTCTTTATCTCATTATGTGACTCAACCAGAAGTGGTTGCTATTCCTTAAATTAGTAGAAGTTCATTTACTAACACTTTTACTGAGAGCAAAAAAACATATTGTTTAGTGATTTCCCTTCATCTATCTACCCAAATAAAGGTATATCAGCTCCCTGGAAAGGAGGAAAGATAACATCTGTTCTAATAAAGTTTTGAGAATATTTGTACTAAACATGGCAATATTTCAGTTTACACAGACAGTTTTTATATTCTGAGTTGTCACCTGTATTAAGAAATTAAAAAAATAAATTTCAATATGATTTTTTTTTCTCAACATGAGAGTGTATGTTTAGGTACAGGTATATTGGTTCCTGCTGGGGTGTGGGACCAGGACTGGTTGCCTGTCTGAGTGAGCTGCCACTCTCACATCTCTGCTGTCCCCAGGGAGCCATCCTGCTGCAGTGCATAGATCTTGCTAAATTTAACTATTTTATTTTATTTTATTTTATTTTATTTTATTTTATTTTATTTTATTTTATTTTATTTTATTTTATTTTATTTCATTTTATTTCATTTCATTTCATTTCATTTCATTTCATTTCATCTTATTTCATCTTATTTCGTTTTATTTTATTTTTTAAGATTTACTCATCCAGAATGGTAAGATTTCAAAAAAAGTTGGGAAATTCCAGGGGAAAATAGAGGAGAAAAAAAGTTACCGGATTAATGAGGAGAAACAGAAAGGAACCTGCTAGGTTAGAGAAGACTCACTAGTCTATTTATTAAAACTATTGAGTGTTTGGAGATAGGTAATACAGATGATGTATCAAAGAAAATATAGTAAATTTTGATATGCTTCAGTGGCTCTTTTTCGACCTACCAAGATTTTGGCAAATTATTTTTACATTTTGGAAAATATTTTGGAAAATATTTACTGCTTAAACCTTTCTATTTTAGCTCTATAATATGTTTTGTCTTAGTCACATGGTGGATAGATTTCATGCTGTTTTTCATCACCTTCTTCCATCCCATACTGAAAAATGTGGATTAACAATCCTCACTTCACACTTCTATCTAGAGAGGCAGAGCTGGATGCACATAAAAATGTTATTCTTCATTTTCATTTCCCTTTTCCACATTTTTCAGTATGCTTAAAAGAGGATTAGTAAATCCCTAGCTACTTAGAATTTCTCAGATGTCACTATGCCTTACACCATTTCTCTTCAGTACACCCATTTGACAAAGTGAAAAGAGCACAAATTTTTCTGAAAAAATAATTTCTGATCATGCCTAGAATAAGCCATATCTTCATGTTGTCCTTTTAAAATCAGATCTTGAGTTAACAAAATGGGAGTAAGGTGATTTACAGAAATTTAAGACTCATAAAGTTACTTTTTCACATGCTCTGTGAAAACTGAGTTGACAGTTTTTAATAGAAACCTCCACTGTGACAAAAAGACACCCAACACTCTGACCCTAAATGCTTAGAGTAACAAATCTCCATATGCTTACCAATGATTAAATTTAATTTGTATCACATTTACTTTTATTTACCTTTAGTTCATGGATAGAAGGTTATTATTTGATTTTTTTTAAAGTGTATATCCTCAAATGAACAGAAATCAGTCAGCAAAAAATTCCCCAAATCTGTGAAAAATGCATTCAGAATCTGCGTCACTAGTGCTGCAATAGTCATAATACACGTTGTGGATTGGAGCAGGTTCTAAAATGAGTGTGTATAAAAAGCTAAAGCAAGAAGTAAAGGTACATGAAAGAGGTATTTGACTGTGTACATGTAATTTCTAGTGTTTCTGGATGTAATAGTGTACTTTCTGTTTATATGAACCATTTTAAGATTATGCTAATGAATACACAACTTAATGGGTTTCTGATATTGCTTACAGCTACAATATTTACAAGGCTTACTTTCAGGAGAACACTTATTTTTTTAATAATGTGTTTAACAGTCCTAAAATAATTTAAAGTCATGAGATTAGCTCAGTTGTTTAGACTGTGGTGGTAACACCCAAGTCGGGGGTTCAATCCCTGTATGGGCCACTCAAGAGTTGGAGTTAATGATCTGTGTGGGTCCCTTCCAACTCAAAATATCCCGTGATTCTGTGACTTAATAATATGTAGTATGTGTTTACTGGTATAACTTCACTGATTTAAAATACTTACTTTAGGGAACAATCTGACCTGTGTTATCTGTGGACAGTCAGCCTAAAAATTATGACATATAAAAGTACTTCAGCTTACTTGAAAGCTATAGGTTTCCTCTTGAAATAGTATGTGTAATTGGACAAGAGATATGTTTATTTAAGTTATTGCCAGTACCTGGGCTCAGCTTAGTGTGGATATTTCTTAAAATAAGGGCCAATAAAGAGAATGGTTTTATTTCTTCCTACTTCCAGAATATCCCTTAGCAACTGGGTCACGGTTAAAAAGTATTCTATCAACAATATCTATCTGAAAGCTCAAGTACAATTAAGTGGAAAGAAAGATTAAAATTCCACTGTACGAATGAGAAAGGGTAACTTTTCATAGAGGTTATGCAGGCAATCCCGTGGTAAAGTCACTCTCATTCACTCAGTTAATGATAGAAGTTGAAAACAAGTTGAAACAAATTTCAAGGCAAACCAGATGCCAAGCATATCAACATTTGATACATTTTTTCTTTTTTTTTTTTTTTGTCCAAGAAAGGACATCTAAGAATGAGAAATTTTTGTAGTAATATTGAATTCAAACTATTCAATTAATTAAAACTGAAGATATATCAAAAAGGATCCTCAATTAAAATGTGTTTCTAAGCTTAGTAGTGTAGCTATTCATATTTTATCTTCCTTGATTTTAAATCTTTAAAAAATGAGATATTTCAAAATATTTCTGTTCTGTTCCCAGACAAGATTTTCTCAGATAAGATTATAACAGACAAGATATAACAGAAAAGCTGAAAGACTCAAAAAATATATTAAACCTCTCTATTTAGTGCTTATAATGCTCTTGATGAGCTGATTGATAGTTCAGAGCACAGACTATAATCATAACATTATACAGTAGGTAAGATTATTCTCACAGCTGGAGTATCAATGCTGATTTGTACATAGTAGGAAAAAAAAGAAAGATATTTAAAAGTAGACTAAACCACAAAAGCAACTAAACATTACAGTGATAAAATCTAATCTTGATGGGGGGCAGTAAAAGTGATGTAGTGGACAGATGGTGCAGTTTGGGAGGACATACCTGTGGTTATTCCAAATGTGCCAAGTCAGCTGATTTCGATTCTCCACTGTCACCTTACAAGGATGCAAGCATGAAAAAGACATGGCTTGGTGTCTTTAGACAGCATTCATCCTGCTTAGCTTTCCTTTATTTACAGTGTTCTGATGAGGTTTGTTTTCATAGCAATTTGGTAATTTTTAGTAGTGTTGACTTATATCTTCATCTACAGATAATATTTGCAGCCAATGTTAAATCTATTTCTCTGAACAAAGAAACAATTACAAAAATGTTACAGGGCCCATATATGATCTGACACTCTTAAAATCTTAAATAAGAAACAAAAACTGAAAGTGGAAAAAACTGTGTTACTACGCTGTGCTAAAGCAAGACTGTCAATGTAAAATCAGCACTTTATTACCTATTCACAGGAATTTGGAGAAATACTCATGTCATCATGTAGATGGTCAAACACAATGAACCTGGGTTGAAAACAGAGGACTTAGTAACCACTTGTAGCATTGTTATAGCAGCTATCTTTTCCCTATAATCAACTGAAGTCCAGAAATCCAGAAGTCCAGAAATTTAGACACAGTCAAGCGGGTCCCAAGCTCACAAAGTCTACCATGTCAAATTGGCTTTGCACGGCATTAGCCTGGACACTTCTGAGCTCTGCTTCCCAGAATGTGGACTGCATGGTTCTATGTACATAACGTAGATCTTTCCACTACACATAGCGTTCTAACAACTCTGAAAATTATTGTTTAGATTTAAAAAAATAAATAAATTATATCTTCTTAAAAATTGTTCAGCCTAATTCCGTGGATTATAGCAAAATCTCTTGTGCACTGATGGTGCCTTATGGCACAAAATTTTTAACAATGTGTTTCACAACTGAAAAGACATAAGTAATGCTGTTACTGTTACTAACTTTCACTTGTGCTATTATTTTTATTTACAACAATTTGTTTACCATTGTCATATGTGAGACAAAGCATAGAGATGCTTGACAGAAACTTCAGCCTCTGCAATAGAGATTGCCATGAGGGGCATATGGAGAGTAGCACTGGTGAGGGAAAATGCATAATAGAACAAGTCATGAAGCCAGGGCAATAAAATGTAATCTGGCTGTGTTTGGCCTAACAGGAAAAAAAAAGTAGGAAAAGAGGACAGGGTGCATATAGAGACCAAGAAAAAGGATATTATAGATGAAAATATCTCAAGAGTTTACATTTACCAAAACAAAAATACAGTATGATGTGCTGAAGTGTGAGACAGTGGGAATCTGAACAAGAGCTGATCTGTACACAAAAATGGCAGCAAGGAGATATGTATCATTTTTCTCTGAAGCTATCCTTTCATGCCTGTATAAATATAAAGTAAAAATACAAACCTTTAGCATATGGTACATCATTATGTGCTTGTTGTGCTATGTTTAACACAAACCTAGTCCTCAGCTTGTAAATAGTAATTTTTATCTCAATGTAAGGTTTTGTAATATGCTTTGTAATGTTTTATTGCGTAGGCCAAATATGTGTTCCAGTTATGTCTAAATGCTGACATTATCCAAGTGACATCCAAAACAGGCAAAGGATACACCTTATTAAAATTCGGAAGGCTGCTAATTTTGGTTGCAAATTGATGGGCTCACAGATATTTAGACTTTTTTGGCATTCATCTAAGTCAGGATAAGAAGGCTTGAGAGTTACTGAATATTATTATCTTAAGAAAGAATCTGCTCAGGGAAAAAATGTCATAGATCACATACAGGTTAGAAGATAAAATAATTAGTGTAGGAGGAATTTGCTGCCATGAGAAATTGCAAAATTATGTCTTTTAATCATGAAGAATTTTATTTCTGTAGTGTTAGATTCCAAATTCTATCTAAAATTAGAAGGCTCTTTTGGGTCAGAGGCATTGTTATAAGATACTGTAAGTCACTAAAGTAAACTTGACCAGTTTGGTTTGCACCTTACCTGCAGCAGATGTATGGTGAATAAATGCATGAACTGAAATTTTACCAGACTAAAAAATACCTTTTCAATCAGTCTGAAACATTTTAAGCACCTGGTGTTGAAGAAACAGACTTTTTTGCTCCTTTACTTTCTCATGATCGCAAGTCTACCCTTACTTATTTTTGTTTCTTTTTTTCCCCCCAGACAAATGTTAACTGAAATAATTTTTGCCCAAGTTATCACCATCTGATGGAAGATGGATTTTTTCCTATGAAAAATGCAGAATATCTTGTGACAAGCTCTTCTTGGGAACAAGCTACTTTGTTCTGAATTTATAGTTTTGTTTAAATTAAATTATATGTACCTATACTGTTAAAAGCACAAGAGGCAAAAAACCCAGAGATTTGCTTTTTGCAAAATAGACACTTCTGCTATGAATATAGACTGATGAGCAAATATAAATGCTGATATGCAATCAACATAACCAAAAACTGCTTGTCTGTGATAGGCAAAGAAGTGAGTTGCCAGGAACTAGCAGGTGATCTGGCAGAACACTTTTATTCAAAAAGACTCTTTTAGTACTTTCTGGAAACTGCATTATAGATATTTCTAGACACTACATATATCCCCTTGTGCATAAAGTCACATTATCAAGAGTGAGATGTATATCCATCCAAGTAATTGAATTTATAATAAGCAATAGGGACATAATATTCTGATGTTCACGTCATTGAGCATTTCTGGGCTATCAGTTTAAAAAAATTCCAACAACCCTCATTTTTAAAGAAGAAGTCTATTATACACATCCTTCCTAAGAATATTAACAGATGACAAATATTAGGCTAGATTACTCTGTTTCTAAAATTTAGACTTGAGAACACAACAAACATGTTACTGATATTGAAATATAGAAAAGATTATTCATAATATGTAGCTCCTTCTAGTGACAGGTGTCTTTGCCTGTGGCAGGGTGATTGGAACCAAATGACCTTTCAGGTCCCTTCCAACGCAAACATTCTGTGATTCTATGATCCTGTGATTTGCATGTCTATTTCTGTCTGTATATTTATATATAACGTCACAATTCAAAAATTATTTATGAAATATTAGAATCTTTATCCCCATTTTAAGAAAGAATAAATGAAGCATAAAGGGCTGAATTAACTTTTTAATCAAACTGTCAGATCAGGAAACACTACTGAACAAAGGTAAATATAATTCTTTTCTGATAAATTAATTAAAAAAGAACAACTTCATAAACCCTAACATGACTCTTGATTAATTTATAAGCATATAAGTCAGTATGGTAATATTTTCTTATTTACAGGAAGATGTTTTACATTAAATAGAATGTGTGTCTGAGAAGCATCATTAAAAGAAAGCAAATCTAGGGTCATGGTAAACAGTAGAGATCTGTTTCATGCTCGTGACACAGATGTGCTAAGCAACACATCTAGATCTGCCAAAAATTTATGATGCAGAGCTGTTGTGAACAACCTTTTGAAAGAAGTGTTCTGAAGAAAATATACATGGACAAAGGATAGACAGAAACATGCAACATGAGATACAGTTTATATTAAAAAAAACCTGGTTCCTGTGTTTTAAATAGAGAGGAAAAAAACCTAAAAATGCATTATTTGGTTCAAACAAAGTTTTAAAATACTGTCTTTGGTCTCTAATTAAAATGGTTAGGGATTTGATACCAGTTTTAACATCATGACTTTCAGGAAAGATAGATTATAAAGTTATGAAGATGAGTTACTGCCAGATAGAGAATTGCCTAAATTTGTAGTGTCTTAACAAAGGAGAAATTGACTTAAATGATTTATATTTGCTAAGTATTCTACAAAATCTTGTTTGGTAAGTGAAACAGAGGATATTAATCAAGCAAGCTTTGTAAGATGTCGGAGAACCAAAGCACCTTAAAACCAAATTGGAACCCTTTTTATTCCTTTTGAAATTTGATTAAAGATAGAGACTGGATATTTTGTAAAACTGCATTTTCTTAAAACTTTCACATATCGTAAATGATGACCTAAGAATAAACTTAAATTTTGTAGGAATTGTTGATGAAGCACTGCCATCTTTTGGTTGTACAAATACGGTCTATGGAGGAAGGATATAATTGTCACTGAAATGAGGACATATGCTTAAATAATAAAATTATTAATTTGTTCTAGCATTTGTCTACTCTACTTTTCTAGATAATTGGCTGCAGTTGCCCGTTAATATTCTTCAGTATATTCTAATTTCAGCATCCTATTGGCGAGACATACAACAAAATGGCTGTAAACCTGATAAAGATATTGTTGGTTTTGAAGAAAATCAACAGCCTAGGTTAATGGGATTTTCTGGGTTTTTTTAAATGGGTCTAGTCTTTGTTTTTTCCCAGAACAAATTGCAAGGTAAATTTTATTACAAACTAGATAAATTTTGAAATTTTGAAATATCATAAATACTAATGTAGATGATAAGTATTTTGTGTAAGATTTATCTAAGACCTGGTTAGTGACTCTAAAATCAGCTGGTTTTATTTTAATAGCAACACAAATTGTTCTCCATTCCTGAAGTTATAAATCTGATGCTGATACTGTAACATTCAGTGCTGTGGTAACATTATGTTTCTTGAAAAAGGGTCTTTTGCCAATTACCTATTTAACAACTTGCAGAGGACACCCAATTCTAAGTAAACAGTATAGAAATACAACAGAATGCTTTGCCTGCATGTAGAAGTATTTGACATGTTAATTAAGTTAGTAGAAATGTGAGGAAATGCAGGATATGGTTTGAAAGTGTAAGCCCAGTCTGAGATTCCGTTTTAAGATATATAGTATTTTATATCCAAACTTATTGTCATAAGAGATTTTACCTATTTTTAAATGCAATGTCAGTGTCATAAGCTAAGCAAATTTTTAGAAGAATAAATAAGACTTTCACATGAATATTAATATTTTACCCCTCAAAAATTAAGTTTAGAAACTTACATCACACTGAAGTATTGCTAAATTAAAAATTAAAAATCTAAAATCATCAACGAGCCTCACTTTGAATGCAAATGGATTAAAATTTCTCCTTGTAAGAAATCACATCTTTAAGAAATACTTCCAAGCTTTATTTGAACAGAAAGAGGTGGGAATTCTGCCATATGCCTAAGACTTATGATGTGACATTTTTCCTGTTAACTCAAATATGGGCAAAAGTGTGAAGTACAAAATATGCTTGCATTGCTAAGGACTGACTATCTGCACACTTGTCTGAAAATTCAGTCAGTAGGCAACATTTGGAAGGTCAGAAGCCTGTGATATGGTAATCAAATAATTTTCTAATACTGTATGAAATATGAGAGGCTTTGGAGGTTTTTTTTTAAAATAAGACAAGAAGCTTCTGCACATCTGTTGCCAGAGATAGTGACAAAAAAGCCAATATCAATATTTGACAGGTTAGAACAATTGTTACTTCATTTCAGATACACGGCACTGGCAGGGAAAGTTGCAGGTGAGACCACTAGTACCTGATAGAACAGTATCAGAAAGTCTGTGTTCTGAGCAGACCAGGCATTTCTTGACACGTCTCATTCTCCCTTCTTGTGGTTGAGCATGTTTCTGGATATACCATTCTGGGTCATAACTCCATCCTCTCACCTAGTTCAGGTAACCTCCTTCATTCTTGCTCTATACAGTCTGCTGACACTGACAGTCGGATTTCTGCACAAGGAACTGCATGTGCTTCAGGCCAGGGTCTCAGCTGCATTCCTGATACCACTGGATACAAGCAGACCTCACAGATAACCATGGTTCAGAAGTAACTCCCTGTGTGGAGATATTTGACACAATACTTAGCACCTGGTACCCAGAGACAAGAGATTTTTCTACAAACCAGACTGAAGAAAGACATGTCCCCCTAACGGTAAGACAACAGTGTTTGGAAATCTTTTAATTAACAAAATTATCTTTACAGAATTTTGGTTAGATACAAACAGGAAAAGACTACATTTATGAAGGACATGGTCTTTGTAAAATAAACTAGATAGACTCTCTTCCATATTGCCTCTAGGTGACAGGAGAGAATATGAGACGGTATGAATGTGTTTTCATTGCACAGAGAGGTTGGAAGGTTCAGGTCACTAAAAATGTCATGCAGAAAAAATCTGAAAAATTGAGACTAAATTTCGGGAACCAAATGAAGGCTGAGCAATATAAAATAATCTGAACACATGAATGAAAGACTAGAGTCACATTTCAGTTTCTAGATCTTATTCTTTCAGAGGAAAGAAATTAGATAGTCTGTATAGACAGAGGATGCTTTGCCATAAAATGTTGCAGATTGCAACACTGAGATCACTGAGATCCATCATTTGCTCTTTAAATTGTTCCACATTGTTTTCTTTACATTTTTCTTTTTTTTTCTTCTTTTACTGAAGGGCTACAGACTATTTATGAGAGAATCAAATTTTTATAAATGTTTGTGAGGATTTAGAGTGCAAAAAATGTTCAGCTGAGAGTTCTAAGGGACATGAGTACACAAGGAAATTACAAATGAGTAGTTTAATGAGAAATAATAAAAGTGGGAACACCTGCACACTTTCAGTACTTTGCAGGCTGATTTATTTCCTTCTCAATATGCACACATAATTCTCACTAACATAATTGGAGTAACATCCATATATTTAGTAAAAAAAATAGCCATGAGTGTTTCTGTCACTTTCCTAGGTATCATCACCATTTCAGTCAGTTTCTATATGAAAGACAGATTGAGATTGCTAATAAATCTTTTTCGCACATACCTGACTTTATAAATGAGCAGTCACTTAGAAATGCACTTCTGGGTTGTGGTTTCCAGTGGGGAGTTGGCCGAAGTTTCCGCATACTAACAACTGCATGAGTATTTCCAAATGCTGATATCTGCACACTAGTATTAAAATTGATTGATTGTATACATCAGGACATCATTGTTTTATTGTGCAAGAAATATATAACATGAAAAATAATCTTAATTTTCATAAAAGGTTTTAAAAGACAGAACTGAGAAAAAAAGGAGATTAAATATACCTCTAAAACTTCTGGCTCCCACAACCTGAGAAACCATATAGGCCTATTTTGAAAAGTCTTTCCCTAAGCATTTGTTGTTGTCTACTTCAGAGACAGGTTGCTGTGCCAGATAAATCTTTAGTTTGTCTCAGCATGATCATCTTTTATTTATGCATAGGAAGTTCTATGTAGTTACACTTGAAGGGACAGCAGAGAGCCAAGATCTTAAAAATTTGCTTCCTAAGTCTTTAGGAGTCAGATTTAACTCTAGTGCACCGGTCTTCTTCAGTAAGAACCTATTCTTTAATAAAACTGCTTCAAGTTTCCAATTATATGGATGAGCTACTTCTCAGTACAGAATGGCCAGTACACTCTTTTATAAAGGCATTGAAATTCTTATAAGAAAGCAAAAACCTTATGAAACTGAATACTGAAACTGTCATGGCAATATTAAAGAGTGCACAAGGAAGCATGCAAATGTCAGTGGTTTTCTCACTACCACAAGGGAACAATTTTCTTCCCTTATTTTTCTCTCATGCATTTTTACATTTGCAGAGTATCTCCGAGAAATTCTAACTCAACTGTTATGTACCCGATTTTCCACTTTCAAATCCTCATCCTAGACATGTTAAAGTCAAATAAAAAGCTTTCATTGGCCCCAGATGGCTTGCAGTATATTTTAGAATGAAAAACAATGTCACCTAATAGGAAGGCTCATGCAAAATTTCAGACGTGTTAAGCTTGCTCATTTAAAATATGAAGGTAATTTGATGATTTTTCCTAATGATTCCTGACATGTGATGCTGAAAAAACTTGTAATGCTTTCTCCAAAGTGAAGGATTGGCATTTCAGAAAACCCCACAGATCGAGGACCATCTGATACATAGTAAAAAATTATTTGACTAAGTTATGAAAATGTGAAAATGCCACCAAAAAACCAAGGATAACAGTCTCTGTTCTGCAATATGTGAGAGGATCAGCAAGCTCTTAAATAAATAGGTAGGGATTTTTGTAGAGTGTTTTATAAACTAGAGAAAATATGGCTTTTAAGAAAGTTTGACAGGAAATAAAAAATATTATAATATTAGTTACTTAAATGAGACTGGCTAATTAAAAACACTTTAATATGCATATAGAAATACATCACTTCTCTGTAAGAAAAAAAGGGTATTACATTTTTAGATAAAATAAAATAAAATAAAATAAAATAAAATAAAATAAAATAAAAAGAAAATATTGCCAAAAGTAACATCCGTAAATGAAATCTTGTTTCATAGTTTGTGTCAGGAATATATTAATTGGTGAAGTGTAGTTGTTTTGCTTTTCCAATGCCTTTTGATTTTTCAAAACTATTTTCATTATTTGGTCAAGTGTTTCTGGGCTTAGTCAATGTCTCTGTAATTATGCTTTGAAAAATGAGATATTTTCATTTATTTAAAGACATTATTTATGTATTTAAAGAAAAATAGATAACCACAACCTTACTTTTAAACAGACAGAATGAGACAACTTGTAAGCACACATCTTTTCCTGAAAAACTTTGTGGCAGAAGTAAAGCCCAGAAAGATAAACATAAGGCAGGATGCTTCAGAGACTGGAAAATACACTTCCCAAGTCTTCAGTAATCCAGATGTCTGAGATGTTGTTCCATTGTAGTCAGCCATAAAAAAATATATGTTTCAAAATATGTGAGAATGTGAAAAGAAGATTTCATGGAGTCATATGCAGAATGGTCTGGGGAAAGTCAATCCTCCTTGTACCTGGTGTCTTATGTGACTGGCACTTCAAGATCCTTTTGCAAATTTCTCTAAGGTTACAAAGTAGAAGCAATTTCTAAAGATTCTGTAGTTGCCCTTTGCAACTGCAAATAGTAAGCATCCAACCACTTTATTATGTTTGAAATATTTGACCCAATTCAGAAACCGTTTGTGTGTTGGAAATTGTATATAGTAGCTCTGGGATTTGTTTTGTTTTGTTTCGTTTTCCTCCTCAGTAAAAGAAAACAACTCATCAGCACTTAAGCACTTTTTGTTTATTGGAAATGTGAGAGGTTTGGGAAGAAATAACTGGGGAAATGAAATTAATGGTGTTGTCTACATCTAATACTTGCACTTTTGAAAGAACAGTTTTGCTGCTTCTTTGCAAAAATTCTGTGAAAAGAATATTCTGTATAATTACTGGCATTGATTACGTATTCACACCTTTGAACACCTTAAGGGAAAATAAGTTGAAATAAAAGCATTCTGAATTTGAAGTGGATATGTAGTCAAGAGTGAAAATAAAAGTTAAGTAGACATTTGCCTAGTAGGTAATTTTCAGGAAAAATATCTACTTAGCCTTGTAAGAAACAGATGGGATATTTGTCTCTCTCTGAAGTAAGAAAATGCATCTGCTTTATTCATCTCTTTTTCTTCTAGGCTTATAATGTGTGATAGGGAAGCTGTGAAATAGAAGGTGAAGAGGTTCAGAAATACAGAGTAAGAAATACACAGTTAAATTGGAATAGCCCTTTTGATTTCTGCAGAGATTTATGTATTAAGAGTTGATGGGTGGCCTAACCTTTCACACACTGCTCTGGTTACCCTTGTCATGTACCTTCTGTAATCACACAGCTGCCATTACATAGCTAACTCATTTGTGCATCTTGGGAAGAAAGTTAAGTTTTCAAAAATCTTCGATTGTTGATTTAAACATTTATTTTCAAAAGGGCAGGAAATGACCAACCTCTCCACTGAATAAAGTACTCATGTTCAGAATGAATGACAGACTGCTTTTACAACTCCTTGTGGAATTTACAGCTTTGCTTTTAGAAAAGTGATCCTTCACAGTGTGATATCAGAGATCCCTTGTGTTAGAGTATTCCATAGTAGTACTCATGGCATGAAGAATTCAGACCTTACCAATTTATACAATGGCCAGAACAAATTAAACAAGGTATTTTACCCTGTCTTCTGTTTCAGGGCTTTCAAATGAAGATTGACATTCTTTCTGGAAGTTGTGCTTTACTGAAACACAAGTTCTTGAAAGCATTTTGGGGATAAGTGATTAAATATAAAAACCTGCAATACGAAGGAAAGAAGTGATTATATATATCTGTATATATACAGTGACATTTCTGATTTCTGTGAACCTTTCAATATGCTTAAGTGCAGAAATTGTGAACTGTCAAATTAACACTTGCCAAACATTTTTAAGAATTCTGTACCAATTAATTTTTTGTGATAACTTTTGATGCTATTGCTATATACATATCTATCTATAAAGATATTTATTAACATAATTGAAGCATTAGCTGATCTATAATATTGTAGTACTGTTGTGAAATTACTGCATCACCTTCCTTCTAAAACAAGATACAACCATCCTCACAATCTAGACTGTGGGCAAGAATAAAGTTTTTCAGTCTGCACTCATCTTGGGAGTAAACTTGTCCTAGGAAGGCATCTAACTTTTTGCAGTATTTTGGTATCTTTCAGAACAGACTTTATTTTTCAGCTCATGAGGGTATGTTTATATAGAGAAAAAATGTTGGTATTTTCTTCTTTGTAAACAGCCATGCATAATTTTATTAAAACTGCATTGCACCACAGCTACAAAGTTGTTATTGTGACACAACAGAGTTGTTATGCAATCAGCTGCTAATTAGCAGAAACTCTAATATTTTTACTGAATTACACAAGTACACCAAAACCAAGCACAAGAAAACCAAATCAGAAAACACAAATGTTCCTTGAGTTTCTTGGTTTCCTCTGCAGCTAGCTCCTTTTGGAAAGATTGATCCCTGTCTATAAAACTAGAGAAATTCAAAGAAATTGGAAGTAATTGATTAATTATTTTATAAATGCTTTTCTATGTCAGCTATTTTTACTACTACAGCATAGAAACTATGCTATAAAACTCTTTATTACAGTAATATACATGTTTAAATGCAGGTTAAGTTACCATACTTGTGATAACAAGTACAATTCAGAAGGCAGATACAGGAGAATGTATGAAACATTAATTCTAAAAAAACAGGAACACTTTTAAAGGTACTTATTATAAATGGAAGTTTAAATCTCTACAACTGTAAACTCATAAACATATAACAATGGAACAAAAAACTTGACAGATATGGAAAAATTGAGTAACAATACAACTGAAGGAAACAAACTTGTGTACAAATGGCTATTCAATTAAATCTAAAAATCATCTGAATAATTTTGCTTTCCTTATAGACCTTTCATGGCATGTTATTAACATTGGATAGAACTTTAAATTACTCTTAGAACTTTAAAAATTACTGCATTCAGTGACTGTTACAGCTCTGACTTAGCCTTTTTAAAGAACCAAATTCTAGAAATAATAAAACTACAAGCCCTTACTTTGTCTACGTAAGATTAGCTATGCAAATTGTTGTATCCAAATGCATACAGAGCATTCATTATGTTTAAGCAGACTACATATTTATATGAGTTCACTGGTGGCTATGTCCTGCACTCCTTGCTCACAAGATATGTATTCATATATACAAAATTCTGCAAATTAAAGTCCAAGGAAAGGCGTCTTCATACAGTTTATGACAACTGGGGAAACAATCTAAGATGAAGGTGCACTTGAATGCTCTGGTTTTTTTTGTTCCTTTGAAAAATATCAATCACTCAAAATAACACTTGAGAATAAACATTTTTTTTTAATTTTGAGTCTCCTCAGATTCTGGGAATTGATTAACTGAAGTCTGCAGGTCTTCCTATAATGGGATAGGAATATCAGTGAGTTGTAAAAACATTTTTTTCCTCTGTGGTGTATTGAATGAATAATTATTTAAGTAAATGGAAAAATGAAAAGTTGCACTTTCTACTTGAATGTTAGGATATTAACAGGAAATGTGGATAATAGTGCTTCCTTCAAAAAAAAAAAAAAACCTTTGAATGAGAGAAATTAGCAGTATTTAATCTAGATCACTAAAATACTAGCTATTGGGCTATTGACTGCATGAACCTTTCTGCTGTCAACAGGAAAAGCTTTGATAGTGAGGAATCACACTCTCTGATGTAATGTACAGTTCTACCACAGAATAAACTGCAGAAGGTATTGAATTTGCTTGGTAAAGATAGGCCAATAATTTTTTGCAGAAGTATATTTCCATTCCAGAGGTTGCTATTGTTCCCATCAATGCTAGCTCTGTGAAGAGCATCAGAAAAGTGTCTTCACAGAAAGGCAGAGGAAATCCCATAAAGTACTAGGACTGTAGCTTTGGTAGAAAGCCAAAAGTCTTTTTTGGGAGGGGGCAGAAATATTGGCTGAAATAATGTTTCAGCTTTTGAATGAGAAAACTGCTTCTCATTGTTTGCCCTTTGAATGATCAGAAAAGAAAACATTTTTAGATCCTTTGTCAATGAATAGAACTGTAGCCAAAATTTGTGGATGCAAATGATTAAACTCTATCTTTAAAGAAACAATTCAGGAAGATTATTTCTATTAACAGGAAAACTGGTGTCAGGCAGAAAACGTAGAGAGAATATAGTTGGAAGGAAAGCATAGTAAAATAACAAGCAGAAAGTAATAAAATACCATGGATATGGTCCTGTCTAATGAGTCAATTGTCAGTACTGTGTTTCTGGAAGTCTAACCTGAGATAATGTATAATTTTCACTATTTTAATCTTTACAATTTTTTTTTGTCTTTTATAGATGTATTTCCAATGCTGAATGATCTACCTCTACCTCTCTACTGCACTCCCTCCCTTTCTTCTTCTCCCTTACCTTGTACTCTTCTTCTCCTATTTCACATCCAGTGGAGCTTTGAATTAAAGGAAGTTTCATCAATCAGCAAAATGACAATATCAACAAAAACATAAAAAGAGGAATCAAGAGCGAAGACAACAATAATTACAAATCAGTGCTTTCATGTAGAGTATGTGGTGGAAGTAAAAATCCCAAAAAGATAAATGGATGAGAAAATACCCCTTTCTAGATATGCCTTGATCTTAATTAGGATGTGTTTTATTTCCTTGTACTAAATTGTATTTCAGTTTTGGGGCTATAATCCCTTTGGAAAACAGCTTCTGCTTTAGTAATTTAAAAATACACTGATCAATTACATAAAAAATCAATGTTTTTACAACTGTTGGAAATAATTTTCTCATGGATGGAATGATATAAACTGTATGTCTTTATTTTATTTTTTTCATTTCTAGCAAGAAAAAAATACCACCTTAAGCATAAATATAAATTCGTATAAATCAGAATGAATTTTATATAAATCTACATAAAATTATTAATCCATATTTTAAGTATTATTAATTCTGAAAGTTCTTTAATAATAATAATAATAATAATAATAATAATAATAATAATAATAATAATAAATTTATATTTGATCAGAATCTCTCCTTTGAAGACAGGTAGAGAGAATTCAGGTTGTCCAGCCTGGAGAAGAGGAGGCTCCAGGGAATCCTTATAGCACCTTCCAGTATTAAAAAGACCTATAGGAAAGCTAAACAGGGGCTTTTTACAAGAGAGTGTAGGATAGGAGAAGACGGAATGGCTGTAAAGTGAAAGAGGGTATATTTAGATGGGATATTACAAAGAAATTCTTTACTCTGAGGGGCAAGGCACTGGAACAGGTTGCCCAAAGAAGTTGTGCATGCCCCATCCTTGGAAGTGTCCAAGGCCATGTTGGATGGGGCTTTGAGCAACCTGTCATAGTGGAAGGTACCCCTGTCTATGGCACAAGATTGAATATATTTGATCTTTAAGGCCCCTTCCAACTCAAAAAATTCTATGATTCTGTAATTCCATGATGATGTTGTGGGATTTTTTGCATAAATCATATAACTACTTTTTTTTTTTTTAATCAACAGAATGAAAATTAAATGAATCAACAGCTAAGGCACGACTGTCTGAATGTGATCTTTTAACATGTTGGTCATGGTAAAACAGGTAATTTAGACATCAAATTATCTAAATTACCTGGTGAGTACAGTATAAATGCCTATCTTAAACACACTTAAGGTAGTTCAAATATACAGCATGTAATCCAGTATTATAACTGAAACTACCTCTTCAAAACTTTTGTTTTAATATGAAAGTCAGACCTAGAGGAAGTTGTATTTCTTTTCTAAGAAAAGAAAATTATGCAAAAAAAATGAGAGAAAGAAATCTGTCTAAAATATAAGAGAGATACTCATTGCTATCAGAAAGAGCAATGTCAAACCACAGAAATGAGGAGTTTGTGACTGTGAGAAAACAGCCAAACTGCATTTGAAGGAAACCATTAAACCACACAGTCTCTAAGTGTTGCAGTGCCTCTGGGCGTGGCTTATGACCAGGCCCGGCCCTGCTGGGCCGGGGCCGTGGGGGCCGGTCCTTTTTCCCCCCCGCGCAATGCAGCTGGGGTGGCGCAGCCCCGGGTCATCAGGGGGGCTCCCCGGCTGATCGTGAGTACCCTAGGAACCTGAAGAGACAGGAGATGGATGCCCCGGGGACTGCCCCCATATATCCCTCACTGTTTTTATTAATTGCTGCATTTTTTCCTTTTGGTAGGTGGTGAGATTTTGGGAAATATGGGTCAGGTTTGTCCTGTTCCCAAGAGAAAGGCCCTTACCCCTCGTGGTGGGACCCCCAAACTTTAAAAAGTCATCTCCATATTTTCCAGTTCTTCGGGAGGCGACTGGCGATTTCCCTGTGTGTGCTCCTACTCCCATTAACCTCCACAGAGGTGGGGGGAGCAGAGATACCTCATCAACATGATGACTGAGTTGCTTCCATCTCTCAGTCTCTGCCTCCCCTA
>VZRZ01003356.1:597129-662121 GCA_013398175.1 Climacteris rufus | reverse complement strand
TTATTATATAAATTATATATACACACAAAACAATTCAGTCTCAGAGTTTTGGTATTTTGTCCAATGCAAACTTTCCTTTATGTAACTGTACAAATTTTCATGCTTCTTATTTAGCCAGGGAAAGATACAAGGAAAAGTGACCCTCTTCCTTAGCTGGATGTCAAGGGTCACACATTTATTGTCATCATCCACTTCCACTCGTATTCCAGGAAATGCATGGCCATGTAGACTCAGCCCCTGCAGAGATGTGCCACTAAGAATAATTACAATGCTTATTAAAACATAAAGAACAAATAAAAAAGGGATTGTAAACTGGTGATACTTACAAAGAGAAATAGTGGGAATTGTAGAAGAAATCAGTGATAACAAGGGAATTTGGTAATTACAATCAGAAGAACATCTTAATGGCTTTAGTGCAGTGACCTGCATAGATTTATTTAGGTCCCTCCGTTTCAAGCAGAATACATTGCTATCAGGCTGTCCTGCAAAACATTAATCTGTCTTGTTTATAATATATGTGTCCAAAATTTACTTGTACATATATCCAGACAATCCCATGCCTCCACAGGCATATGGACATGCAGCTGAACGGAGGGCATTTTAGGATGAAAGTGTTGAACAGAAGTATATCAAAATCACATGAAATAGCTCTTCTCTAACCATCCTTATGATTGAACTGACAGATTTGCTCAGTCTCATATGGGCAAAGCTTCAGGTTATTCCCATGTTTCCTTCCAATTTGTTATGTCTCAGGCAATGAGTGTGGGATGTCTCTGTCCTTAAGTATTTACACCTTGTTGTCAACACATGAATGAATCTTTCCCAGCTCCTGGTATTGACAATGGAGAGAAACAGATGCTCCTCCAGAGGACACTTAATTTCATCCCACAATAAATCCTTAATACAATTGCCCTTTGGAATTGGAAAGTTTCTTTTCCCAGGCTACTGAGGATGGCTGGTTTAATTACCTGTGACCTGAGATAACTCATGACGGAGTGCCTAAGAAATATAACCCCGAATAATCCATAATTCCTTCCTGAACGTAATCTTTCCATAAAAAACATGTTTTGTTCCCAAAAAGACAGCTGTAATCTGCAGGAGAAACTGAATCTCCTGCTGACAGAACCAGGGCATCCTCTGGTCCTGGTGCAGGGAAATGAAAGCATCATAGGACAGACAACGAGGGGATAGAGGATTCGTGGGAAATCTCAAGGGTCTGGGGGTACAGACACAGGAAAGGAGGGAGTTCTGGAAGGAAAAGGAGACACGAGATATGAAGGAGGAAGGGAAGTCAGCCAGACATGGGGAGCATGTAAAAGAAAGACTGGGGGGCGTAGGGAGGAAATCCTAGAAGGAAACCAGAGAAAAGGAAGGGGAGGATAGAAAGGCCTGGGAGGCAGGGAGAGGGAAGTGCATTTTCCACATGAAATCTGCACACTGGGGCAGCACAATAGGTGCCTGTGATCCCCATGTTGTGGGACACAGGCCTGGGGGCAACTGTGTGACACAGCCCTGAGATTTTCTTACTTTCATTGTTCTCGTTGGCATTGTTGCCGTTGTTGGAGCGGGGGCGCAGGTTGGGCAGCTTCTCCACTGAGTGTTTCCTCAAATTCTCCATGGATACGGGTTTGAATGGCTCCCGGCCCACACACACCAGCACGTTGGGGCAGTGGAGCAGAGCCTGCATGCTGTCGATCTGCAAAGGGAACAGCAAGGGGAGCACCATGAGCCCACAGAGAAGAGGTCGGTTCTTCCAGGCCTGCTATCAACTGACAATGAGTTGGCACCTAAATTAAAGAGCATTTGGACAGTAGTGCCATTTTTGGGGTTGTCCTGTGCAGGGCCAGGAGTTGGACTTGATGATCCGTGTAGGTCCCTTCCAACTCAGGATATTCTGTGATTCTATGAAAAGAAACGTGGTTCTGGAGAACTTTGGGGTCTACCAGAGTCTCTTGGAGAATTCTCCCATTGAAAGAGAAGCTATGCTATGTTTTAATCAGATTTCCTAAGATAGGGAAGGGGTGGGAGAGATTGCTTAAGGGAGAAGATATCTCATTTATTACAAGATTTCGCATATTCTGGGAAAGATTTAGGCATATTCAATATGGTAGAGAGGAAGAGGGTGGAACTGGAGGATCTTCAGCTTCCCTTACAGAGAATTATAACCTCTAAATTCTTCTAATTCTGTATGGGACAGCTTTTATTACCTGGCAAAGGCTACAATTTATTTTAACTCTTAGTTGATCCTTTTCTTGCTCAGGAAGAATGACAAGAACTGTGACTTCCCCCAGTATTACCTCAAATATTGTCCCTGTTATAAACTCAAGTATTGCCTCAGTGCTGGACCATGAGGGGTGTTGTCCCCGGTGTGGGAATTGATTGTGAAGGAATCTTTGTTTCTCCATGAGAACCCAGGCTTGCACACTTCATCCTCAGCATGTGCCCTGTTCCTGGATTGCACACCCAGTCCTTCGTGAGTCACTTTTCATGGAATCCTAGACTAGTTCAGGTTGGAAGGGTTAAATTTCATCTAATCCCCTTTAAATGTCATCTAACCCCCTACAAAGACCAAGGACACCTTCAACTGGATTGGGTTGCTCAGATCCCCATCTAGCTTTTACCCAAATACATTTGTCTCTCTCAAGTACCAGGAATCAGTCCTCTGGGGAGCACTGGGCAGACAGAGCCTGGACCCATCTTCATCTGTTTTCTGCAACTTCGTTTTGAAAGGCTGAAGTTGACCCCTCAGCTAAAGTACCTGATGCCTTTCAAAAGAAGGAGAAGGCTCTATTGCTGTCTGAGAGGACTTTAGAGTGGCCAACATCTGGCAGCTTTGTGCTGTCAGGGGTCTCTGCAATCCAGTTGGGATGTCCCTTCCTCCTTAGTCTGCTACACCATGAGAATATCTCCAGAGCACATGGGGAGACCCCAACAAGAGGTGACCACATCATGGGTTACCAATGGTGGGCTCAGCACTGCCTTGCCCCTGAGATATACCGTGACCTCACTGTGTCACTTAATCATCATTCCCTTAATGAGAACTGAGATACGGAATCCCAGAGGAGCAGCGATGACAGTTCTGCAGTTGTCACATGTGCCTGAAATAACAGCACATGAAGGATGGACCTCTGTCCCTAAATATTGTTACAGCCAAGGAATGAAGAACCAGGGTCCCTTCAGAGCCCAAGCCCTCAGTTTGAGAAACACCTCTGGGGTTTTCCAAGATGTTCCACTGGGGCTGTGGGAGGCATGAAGGGATTGGTGCTGGATCTGGTGCAAATAAGAGGGCGAATGTGCTGAGGGTGAAAGACTAAAACAGAGATAAACAGAGTCACATTCTAGATCCAGTTAATCACTTCTGATAACTTTTCTTACAATGAAACATGGCATCAACTTTTAGTGGGAATACACTAAAATACCATTGTCTTACTGTTATTTTTAATTTACTGTTTGTGTAATAACAACACTTGTGACATAGGTGCATTGAGTTTGTTGCTATAAAAGCCATAGCGAGAGAGACTCTGCTCACTAAAACTTTCATTAAACACTGTGCAAAGCAACAAAGCTGCTAAGTCCATGTGATGAGAACCATGAAACAGAAAAATACCCCACAAATCTCAGTCTGTCTCTGCTCACTCCACTTCTGATACATGTATTCCTAAAGAAAACATCTTTATATATTCCTAAAGAAAACATCCTTGAAGTTCACTCTAGAAGTTTATAGAAAGTCTAGAATTTAATAAATCAAATATTTCAATTATGTTTTTGACACCTGTCGATTTATTTTCCTTCTTTACTTTTCTGTTCTGTTTTTCTATTCATATTTATTCCTTTGGTGAGATCTTTCCCCCTGAACTCACACAAGTACAAAAAAAAGTGAGGGGAAAAAAGAAAAAAGAGAAAATGAAAAAGAGTGAGAGAAAAAAAGAAAAATAGACATGAAATATGTTCTGTCCTTAATGTAAAAGAATTTGTCTTTAAAGTCCCACTAAGTTTAGGAATGTTCCTGTTTGTAAAGGACATTTTCTCAGTGAAAGCTATCTTTTGCCCACACTTCCTCACGTGGTACTGTGTCTGGGTGTAGATATTTCAATCACACTCAGCACTGCTGCGTTGTGTGTGCAGAAAATAGATGGTGCCAATGACAGAAAGTCAGAGATCCGTGGAGCTGAGCCAGCTGAGTTAGGGAATTTATGCATTATTTTACATGGAATACACTTGTGTTATGTCACTTAAAATAGTCTGTATTTTTAGTATGGGGTATTTCTGACATCATCAGCACTTTAGCAGTGTTTATATGTAAATTGTAGCTTTTCTTCCTAATGTCTTGCAAGCTTAATCTCATTGAATTAATAATTCCAGAGACTCATCTTTGTAAGGCTTCATTGTTAAAAGCATTTTGGCAGTTGCAAATGCAAATGAGTGTTTTCAAAGGATTCAATAAATGTCTTTTCTCGCATTGATTTGGTTTAATGCAACATCCACTGTGTCAGGGCAATGCAAAGTGTTTGGATAACAGTTCAGCTCAGTCTGCTGTGCACGGTTTTCTCACACAGCTGCAGGAATCCCACCCCTCTCACCACGTCACTGCCTGGGCTATCCAGAGGACATCTGTCCTCAGGGCTATCAATATGACATTTTTTACTAGTCCTGAATTATCACTGAACAGCACATCCCTGCTTGGGTGTTTAGGAACTTTCAGCTCACTCAGGGTGTCCCAGGTGAGGCCCAAGCGTTTCTTCATGGATTTCCTTCTTTTTAAGCAATATATAAAAATTATTTATAATCTGAAGGGATCAAATCTTGACCCTGCAGGCATTCCAGTGTCCACTGTTGCTCCTCAAAGTGCTGAGTGAAATACTGGCCCCATTTCAAGCAGTGGTAGAGTCTCCTCTGGCTTCTCTGGAGTCTGCAGCACATTTTCCACAGCTGGGAAACAACAGGAGCCTGGGAGCTTTCTTTCCATCAGTGTCATCATCGAATGGACGAGATCTTAGAGATCATCCAGTCCCACCCCCTGCCATGAGCAGGGACACCTTCCACTATCCCAGGTTGCTCCAAGCCCTGTCCAACCTGGCCTTGGACACTTCCAGGGATGAGGCAGCCACAGCTTCTCTGGGAAACCTGTGCCAGGGCCTCCCCACCCTCACAGGAAACAATTCCTTCCCAATATCCCATCCAACCCTCCCCTCTGGCAGTGGGAATCCATTCCCCCTTGTCCTGTCCCTCCAGGCCCTTGTCCCAAGTCCCTCTCCAGCTCTCCTGGAGCCCCTTTAGGCACTGAAAGGGACTCTGAGATCTCCCTGGAGCCTTCTCTTCTCCAGGCTGGGCATTCCCAGCTCTCCCAGCCTGGCTCCAGAGCAGAGGGACTTCAGCCTCTCTTTTGCTCTTGTGTAAGGGAAGTGGTCCTGTTCTTCTCTTTGGACATAACAACCACCAGACAAAGAGGTTTTTGTGATTTTTGAACCTGTATTTTCCATGCAATTTCTGCCATGGATTTTCACACTGGGAGAAGAAACTGAGCATCAACAGAAACTTGGTGAGAGATAAGGTTGCAAGATTTGGCAGTAGCACCATGGTGAAAAGCAGACATGGTAGATATTCATATTTTAGAACCATGTGAGCCCCAGCGAAAGAGATGAAATATTAAATTGGATTAAATTGCTAGAAAATAATCTGTTGTTGAATTGCTGTTCAGATTAAGTAAGAGGTAGAAATGATCTTGCAGAGAACAGTGTGAATTCCAACATATGAGGGAAAAGGAAGGTTTGATGAGAAGATCTCCAGAGGTCTCTTCCAACCTCAGTGATAATGTGATTCCATGATTTATTGCAGGAGAGGTGGATGTTATTTCCTGCCGACATCAGTCTGAGGAAAAGTGGGGTGGAACTGAAATAGAAGAAGTTGGATGTTCTTTTTTGTCTGAGCTCTCACAATCAGAGGAGAAAATTGAATGCCATTGAGGGAGGATATGTTTCATCTGAAGGTTGAGCTTCATGACCTTGGAGGTCTTGTCCAACCTTAATCACTCAGTGATGATTCTATGATTTTAAAGCAGCAGTAAAACCTTAGATATTTGGTGGTCTCTTTCAAGGAGAAGATCAGAAGACGGCCCAGTGAAATTAAATGGTGGCCACTGGTTGCTTAGCACAGATTTTTTCCCACATTAATTTTCCTTTTTTTTTGCTCAGAGATGACATTTCCAAGCAGTAGTCTGTAAGGAAATCCTTCTGGCAAAGAGATTCTCCACTTTCCTCAGGCTGCCACACAGCAAGATAAAAATCAAAGGCAATGGATTGTAAAGACTTAAAAACTGGTGATCGCCCAAAGGAGTTGTGATGGAGAAGGGAAAGCCCTGCTCTAAAATTTCTCTATTAATTCATCACACTTGATTGTAACTCACCTTTTACAATAGAGGTTTCTTTTATGTGGGTGGGGAGCAATTAATATTTTTGGGAGACTGATAATTTCACTCCAGGAAAGCCACCTGATCCAGGCAGGACATCCCCCCCTTGGACATACCTGACTCTTTCACTGATTACAGAATATATCACCTCAATGCAGTTGTCTAAATGTAGATATCTAGAACAATTTGAGATGTTCTAGAGTATCTGAGGATGGCTGATAGGATAAAAGATGAGACCTGAAAGCTCAACATGAAGCATCTCCCACATTCACAGAGTTAGAAAATGAAATGTCTTGATTTGCAGGCTGAGTCCCAAAAATGGGAACTTCAAAAATATTTTAATCCATGAAAAGTGAACAGTCAGGAATAAAATGGAAGAGACTGAATGGATTATGATAAAGGTGTTTGATGGGTTAGGAAAGAGTTTCTTTGGATCACTCAGGCCCATTCAAGCCTCTTTTGAATCCCCTTGATGTAACCCAATCATAGTCAAGGCAGCTGATGTTCAGAGACAAAAAGCCACCAACTAAAATTCACAGGGATTAATCACTAGCAGTTGGCACTTGGTGGGCTGGAATGGGCTCCCATTAAAGTTTGACTGCATAATCCCTGAAAATTAGAGTAAGTTTCTCAATTTTACTGTAAAACCTGATCCCTGTCCCACTGTAATGGATGGAGAGAAACTTGCTGATCTCCACAGACTCTGGATCAGGAACCAAGAGGATTGTGGAGGCTGTGAGTGAAGTTCTGGACAAGAAAGCAGAAAACTCTTTGTCAATAATTGCCTCTATTCAAGTATTTTTGTTCAGTCAACTTCTGGCCCACAAACCACTGTGGTGCCCTAAAGATCAGGTGCTGTCATGTGAAAAAAAAATGCAATTTGTTGAGTGTCAGACCTACATACATTTGTTTTTCCAAGGAAATGTCAGCTACGATTCGGGTTTCATTGGGACAATAAAATCATGTTTTTTCAAAACAGTAGAACTTCTGTTCACTTGAATACTTAAGGCCACCCAGAGAAGCTGTGCCTACTCCATCCCTGGAAGTGTTCAAGGCTAGGTTGGACTGGACTTAGAGAAACCTTGTCTGGTGGAAGATGTCCCTGCCCATGACAGGGGGTGTAACCAAATGGTTTTAAAGATCTCTTCCAACCCAAGACATTCTATGACTTATGATTCATTATCTCCCACCACAGTAACTCCCTGTCACAGTGAGATGTGGCATTTATGGAGTGCTTCAAAAGAGCTCCATGTTCTTTCCAATACAAATGCTTTACAGATATTAGGCTCCCCTGGGAAGGTCACCAAGTGAGGTGTCAATGAAAAGACATCCTCTCTTCTAAAATATCCCTTTTTTTTTCTCCAGTCTGGCTGCTATGCATTGGAGGATGGATTGTCTCCTTGGGTTTTACTGTACAGAACCCACCAACTGCTGTGATCTCAGCAAGGACCTCTAGGTGCTACTGCAACACAATTAATAATAAAGTGTCATCAATGCCTGAACAGAAGCAAGGCAAACATAACATCTCTAAATAAGGAACCTTCTGGTTGTTGTGGAGAACATGCCACCCTCTGGCTCTTCCCAGAGAAAAAAGAATCACTCTCAGCCTTGCTCACCTCAGGAGCTGAACACAGATAGCAGTTTCTGATAAAGGCAAAGTGAATAAGACACCCTTTGCTTTCCCTCTGCTGCCTGCCAGTCAACCAAAGACATCTGAGACTTAGAGAGACAGAAAGTGGAAATAAAACAAGACATGGTTCAGAGGACAAGTCCACAAGCTAATCCACCTTCCAAAGGAGTGCAGAGATGCATGGGAGGAACAGGAGAAGCTGGAAACAGACCCATTGGAGAACAGGCTAACAGGCTGAATCCATGGCCTGTGCTGACTCACTGCCTCCTTTCCTAGAGCTCTTTCATCTGCTCCCTTTTGTCTTCCAGTCAGATTTACAACTCCTTGGAGTGCAAACAGCCCTGTTGGTTTGTGGTTGTGCCACATCCAATCCAGAGGCATCCAAGCTCTGAACTGGTGTGTCGTGGTTTAATGATAATGAATTTTGCATTTCATTTGCCCTTCCCCTCCCCAAACTTTGCACTGGAGGAATTAGAGAGTGGTTCTTCTGGGGAGTGGTTTGTTAATCTGTGGTCAGAAGGTGAATCATGGGGTGTTGCCACTCCATGCCCACAAACACGTTAGCGAAGTAGCGGAAGAAAAGGAGGAGGAAGATACCAGGAAGTTCATGACTTGTTCTCACTTTCTCTAACCTCAGCAGGCGACAGAAGGGTCTCCCCTGTCATCAGGAGGAACACAGAACAAGAGGTAATGCTGAACTAAGAGCAAGGAACTATTGCATGGAAATGGATCTGATCCTCTGCAAATGGTAACATCCAAATGATCAGCATCCCTCCCATCTCCCAAATCAAAACTCACATGGTCTTTTAAACACTGAATTAAATAGCAGGTCTCAAAATCCACATAGAATCGATTTGGTTGGGAAGAGACCTTAAGGATCATCCCATTCCACTCCCTGGGCAGGGGTCCCATGGGCAGGGACACCATCCACTATGCCAGGTTGCTCCAAGCCCCATCCAACCTGTCCTGAAATACTTCCAGGGATGGGGCAGACACAGCTTCCTGTGCCAGGGCCTCACCACCCTCTCAGGGAAGAATTCCTTCCTAGCATCCAACCTAAACCTACTCTCTCTCAGTTTGAAGCCATTCCCCCTTGTCCTGTCACTCCACATCCTTGTCCAAAGTGTCTCTCCATCTTTCTTGTCAGCTCCCTTCAGGTACTGGAAAGCCACGATTAGCTCATCCCAAAGCCTTCTTCTCTCCAAAGAAAGCTGCGTAAATCAGGACAGATTCCAGTGTCCAAGGCTCCTGCAAAGGCAGGTGGTCTGTTAAAAACAAATTACAAGCTGCTCCCTTTATTGGATGCTTATTTAATGAGAATATGGGCAAGTTGAATGCTCCAGATGCCGAAATGCAGCAACAAAACATGATTATTTGTCATTCCAACACTTCTACAAACCTCAGCGTCTTCTGGATTTTTATAGACATGACTTGTCCAACTTTCAGGTTTGCCCACAGTATAAAGTTGCACAAAAAAATGAGAGTTTTGGAAGGCCATGAAGCACTCAAAGAGCCAAGTGAAATATGTGAAAGAGGAAGGAAAAATGCAATAATGCCCTGCACTTTTTTCTCAGTCAAACACAGGCAAAGATCATGTGCAGCTGGCAGTTTTTCCTGGAATACTCAGGGATGCCTTTTCTCTGTGTGTGAAAATTTGCACATATATTAAAAAAGCATTCTGAGTTTGGCCCTGGAAATACTTTGGATGAACAATTCTTTCATTATTCCAAGAGAAATACTCCAATCAGAAATTCAGTGGCCATTGGAAATCATTTGGGTAGCAGCAGAAGAGAAACACTTAACGGGAAAAGGGGAAGGAAGAGGACTGATGGGGAAAATAAATGCATGGAGAAAGCATGTTTTTGAGAAACAGGTGAAGAGGATAAAAATGGGAAGAAAAGTGATTTATAGCCTGGTTCAGTTTGGAAATTTGGATTGCATGAGAGTTCCACCAGTACTGCCCCTGTGCAGGATGAGCTGGTTCCTGGTGAAGACTTTGGGAGGCTTTCCAAGGACTTCACCAAGTGCTGGATTGATTTGGAGACATCCCCACATTGCACTGACTTGATATGCAAGTTTTGATGGCCTTTTCTCTCCCCACCCACCCTGTCAGCTCAAAATTACATCTGACACTGTTCAAGCTGTGAAACAGCCAGAGAAAGAGCAAATTGCTGTGAAAGGTGCAAATTTCCACCCAGAAGAGAGGACAGCCTTTCTAAAGAAGTTTCACTCCAGACATTTTTCACCTTCTGACGGAAATCAGTGTCCCCCACCTGCCCCTTTGGCGCCGGGTTCATTAAATCTGGTCCATCCAACATCAGCATTTGAAAATGATGAGTCAGAGTAACATCCACTCCACCCCAAGCGCCTGCCCTGATCCTCTCCGAGGGCAGGATTAGCTCAAAAATTGATGTGCCTTGAAAAATGCGAAGCATTTGGTTCTTGTGCTCAGCCTAGTGGTGGCTGAGTCAGTGAGAAGGATCCAGTTTGGGGGTTCAAGCTTTTCTCCATGACCAGAAGTTGTCAAAATTTACCCCTTTCATATGGAGAATATCTGCATCATGGATGTAGATTCACTCTTAATTTATGAAGTCCATAATACAAATAGGAAAGGTGTGAAGGTTTTTACTTCTACTTCCTGACTTTGCTAAGAGTTGCGGCAGAATCCTTTGAATTCCATCTTCAAGGCCCCAAAGGAAGAAGAAAATTGATGCAACTGCAAAAATCCCTTGTTTTCCTCTCCTTTTATTGGTTAAAAACTCCCAAACCTGCATTTGTAAAAACTAATTTCCCTATGAAAAAAAAAAAACTCCACAGACTTTCCTGCACAAATTCTTTGCAGAAACAGTGAATTCTACTGAAAATATTTACAGAAAATTCACAGTTTTTCCAGGAGAGGGTGGAATTCTGCTATTTTTTGTACTCTCAGCAAGTGAATAAATAGACAGATCATGGTGACAAATCTTGCTGTCCCGAAGTCCACTTTTATTTAGTGCTCCTTTTCTGCACTATAAAGAGAACCATCAACAGGAAAGGCTTCACATTTCT
Organism: Climacteris rufus; assembly: GCA_013398175.1. NCBI lineage: Eukaryota > Metazoa > Chordata > Aves > Passeriformes > Climacteridae > Climacteris > Climacteris rufus. The sequence continues at coordinate 651,037 of VZRZ01003356.1, read as the reverse complement.
CATAAAATATTTTGTGAAACAATTTTTCTGATGAGCCCTGAAGTTTTCTGGCAATTACCTGTGTTACTGACATAGAGTTGTTTTTATTGGCTCAATACAGTTTTTCCTAAATAACAACCCCATGCAGGATTTTAATATCAAGTCTAAATGACTGCTGTGCACTTCTGTGCTCTTTGTTGCCTCTACAAATCTGTATTTCATAAATCTGGATTTGTTTTTTTTCTTCTTTAACTGTTTGTAATCTTTCCAGAGCTCTAAGGTTTCATATGTTGTTAACCATAGATGTCATTTTCCTATAGGTAATTTCTAAAATTTGTTAAGATGGAATAAACTTAAATGTGACAAAATGATACCTTTAAAAAATTCAATTCCTTTTCTTTCAAAACCACTTGCACTTGAAAACAAAATAGTTTGTTTTGGGGAAAACCCAGAAATGCCAAAAATAGCTGCAGGACATACCCATAGATGGCATAAAATTTTGGTTGTGTAAGTGAAGTCCATAATGACCAGATAAATGAGTAGTAGGATTTTGTAAATTGCTATCAGGAAAAACTAGGAAATATTGGTGGTCGTAACATCAAGGCTGCCAGAGCTCAAGGAGTGTTTGGACAACACTCTCAGGCATATTGTGGGATTTTTGGGGTGTCCTGTGCAGGTCCACGAACTAGACTGGATGATCCTTATGGGTCCCTTCCAGCTCAGGATATTCCATGATTCCATGATTATTGCATATACTCAATAACATGATTGGAAATGTCTTGGTCCTGGATGAAATTCAAAAGAATTAGAAAGCAATTACACTTTGCTCCATTATTACTGAAAGAACAAAACCTCCTCGGGCTAAAGGTATCATCTGCATTTGGTGTGTGTTAGATAAGAAGGTATTAGATTTGCTTCATGTTAGATAAGAAAGTGGCTGAACACGGGGTCCCTTTAACTATACCTTGTAAGGCACTGGGCCAGATGATTTCAGGGCATCTCAAAGGTTCACAAAACACACCTGGATATGACTCTTCTTGTGGATGAGGTTCATGGAAAGTTTTGCTGAGGTTTACAGATCGCTTGTGTAAATCTCGTTGGAGTCATTGTGGTTTTGGCACAGAATCAGAGAATATCGAACCTGAAACCTGTGGTTTGTTTTTAGACCATGAGTCACACACGTGGTGGGTGGAAAAGTGGCACAGCTCGCTTGATAACAACGCTTTGCTCCAGATCAGGGGCTGGAATTGGTTGCAATCCTTCATACCTGAGCACCGAGTGTCACCGTGAACACGTCACCGTGCAACCAGAAAATGAACTATCCCTCAGAGGCAAATTATCACCTCTCTTCTCTCGCTGTTTATATACACAATACATTTTAAACCAGCTTATCTGCCTCCATGTATCCCGTTTTCCTCCTGCAGTTCCATTAGGGTCTTGATGACACCTGTCATTAAGACAGATGAGCTTGGTAGGCAGCCCAAACACCAGTGGCCGAGAGGATGCCTGCGGGCAGCCTACAGATGTCCCAGGAATGGCCCTATGGATGTGTAAATCTGAGTCAGGAAATATGTCAGACAAGCCTGTTTCCTGGCCTTGCACCCCTACGCTGCTGTAAATACAGTCATTATTATCAAGAACTACTTAGTAATAATAGTTAGGCCACCAGCTTGGCTAATAACAGCTAAAAATAAAAGTTCTGCCTTTACTGCTAAATTAAATCAGTTCTGGATCCAGGGCACTGGAACAGAGTTGCCTCTACCACTCTCCTTAGAATGGTTTTCAGTGCATTTAAAGCCTGGATGAACTGGCACTCTCCCAAGAAATTCCTGGGCAGATTTGGGAGTTAACACATGCCAGGGAGCTTTTCTAAGAAGCAGCTTCAATGTGGCCACTCCTGTGGGAATTAGACCCTATTTTGGGTGCTACTGAGTGTGATTATCCATAGATGGTGCCATTTGGTGCCAGAGCATGTGCCCTGATAATCTTCTGGCTACTGGAATAGCTGTGCAGGCTCATTGTGATGTTTTGGGCTGAAGATCTTATCCTACAGGTTGCTGGAGACTGGGAAGATACACCAGGGAAAGAGTCACTTCATTTGTGCCCTTTTGTCTTTCTCCAACACTGGGACAACTGGACATAGCCAAAGGTGGCCTGATTTGCCCCAGAATGGTTGGTCTTGCCTAAGTTCATCCCATGCCAAATTCCACACCAACACCGGAGAAAAGTGAAGGTTCTTATCCAAAGGAGTTTCTAATAACTAATCCTTTACAGTCTCCAGTCAGTGGTGCCTGAGGAAACATTCCTAAACTCATGAGTGGTCCCCTGATTAACCCGCATGGCAATTCTCCGATCCCTTGAGGAAATTCAGTGGCACTCAGAGCTCATTCTGCTGTGTTCTCACTTGCAGAGTCTGAGGGAGTTTTTCTGGTCATCCACTGGGCCTTTCCACACAACAAACCGGATCAGATTCACTCATTACATGTAACAATTTATGGTCAGCCTTGAGTGCACCCGAACAAAAAAACATCTCAGTCCTGGCCTGACTCCAACAAACATAAAACTGGCCACATCCCCTGAAAAACTCTTCTGAGGGTTGATAAATCCCATTTGAGCTGCTCTTGGTAATTGCCACCAGTAGCCATAAACTATGTAGAGTATTTGCCATCTCACAGTGTGGTTTCAAATGCCATGCGAGGAGGAGTGTTGGATTTTCAGGAAGTGTTTGGTTTTGTTTTGTTTTTAGTTTAGGACAGCCAGTAAAAGAAAGGCTAGTGATTCAGAAATCAGGACATCTGTGCCTGGATGTAGTGATGGTGCTGGGTTCCTGTGACTTAATGAAGTTTTAATGACTGTTCAGCTGGTGGGCCCTGGATAATTGCCATTTGTAAGAGAAATCCTCTGTTGCTGCTTCATAATCCTACATGTCATTTCTTACAACCTGGGAGGGTCTCTAGCTTTTCTGTGATCTCTGGCTGTCTCTTTGCTCCCAGACATCCTTCCCTTTCCAGAGGCAGGAGGTGGGGATCTGAACAGAGGTGCATTCCTGTGGTTTGGACCGTGAGAAGGAAAGCCCACTAGGTTGTATAAAAACTTCCCAGAAAGGAGTCAAAAGGTCACTTGATGGAGAAGATAACCTACAGTTATTTTTTTTTTTTAACTGGGATATCTACACACCTGGTTCTTTTTTCAGTGTAGAATTGATACTCCCAGTAAAAACTAGGAAAACTCTGATTTCCTAGTCTCATCAGTCTCATCAGCCAAGTGATGTAAAGACTCATGACTTGTGTTTGCCAAAATCTAAATATCTGTAGTACTTTAGAACAAGTGCATGAAAACTTGGGCCAAAGTCAATCCAGCACTAGTCCAGGTGCATTGCTTAGGAATCACTCTTACTGTTATTCTGCTAATCTGCCAAAATATGGGAGTAAATGTCAAAAGTTACTGTTCCTTTCAATCCTTGCCCACTTTCCCAGAAAGACCTCTGTAATAAATCTTGCAAAAAAAAAAAAAAAAACTACATAGACATGGAATAAAAGAAGTTTACAAAATTATTAAAAGAGATTTTAAATTATTATGCAAAGAAAACAATACAAGAAACAAGGAAATATCCAAGAAATATGAAACATGCAGATACTGAATGGTCTTGGAAGAATGGAGGCTTCTTCCTATTGTCTTTAACAGGAAATGCAAATGTGAATATAAAGACAAGATCTAAAGTTAAACTCCAGCACCAGTTGAAGGAGGTTATTTCAGGAAATCTCACAAAATTGTGCATCAAATTCACAATTTTCACTCCTCCATGAAACTGTTTTATCTGGGGAAAATTCAGACACAACTATGTATCAGGAACAGAGGTCTTGAAGCTGAGATATGACAAGAAAACTTAAAAGAAGAACAGAAATGGTTTAGAGAATCCATGTGAAAGAAAAAGATTGGAAAATCCAAGACAGAGTGATTTTTTTTGTGGTTTAAATGCTTTTCACCCAAGCCTAGAGTGACAGGAAGCCCAAATAAGAATAACTATTAAATTGAAAATAGTGAATAATTAAAAAGCTGGGGGTAAATGACTGAAATTAATAATGTCCCAAAATCTCTGTAAAAGATTCCCAGGAAAGGTGTTATTAATCACCAAATTAATTAATTAATTTACTAACTGAGTGTAAGCTGAAAACTTTGTTGATGTTGGACCCACAGTCACTTATCACTCTGATATTCTGCACAGGAATTAAAGGAGTGAAAATAAAATTATTAAAGTATAGAAAATAAACTCCTTATTGACAAAACAGTAATGAAAATTTTCATATAAGAAAAAAATCTCAAGCTAGCTTGAAGACATTAAGTGATGGGGTTTGATCTACACATTTCTGCAGATGGAAAACACGGAAAGGTTGGAAAAGACCTCCAAGGTCATCAAGTCCAACCTTGGATCAAACACCACCACAGCAACAAAACTGTGCCACACCCAGTTAAATATAAATAATATAATAGAGACCTTTAGATAGATGAAGGTTGAATAAGATTGAAGATATTGTGTTTACAGAGTGTGTATTTAGTACATATTCCACCTAAAATATTGGTGTTTATAATGGCAAGAAGGAAAATTGTGGGAAATTCATTGAAGAATCACAATGAGAACATTAAGAGTGTGCTAAGAAGTAGAAGGCAAAACTTTTCTTTAGACAAATCAGTGAAAATTCTCAAAAATTGAAGAAGAGGAAGTTTCTATCAGTTCACAGGATTATGATGTCCATCTGGACTGAGCAGGAGTCCAAGTGTTGAAAACTGGATAAATCATTGGCAAAATAAGTTTGCTGTCCATAGATTATAAGACATCTTGGCAGCAGGGTTGGGTGTGGTTGGAAGCTCTTTCCAAAGTGGTGGGAATAACAGAAAGTACTGTGAAGGAAAGACAGCTTGAAGTACATTATCCCCCTTCTCTCTCCTTCCTAGTACACATTTCTGTCCCTTTGCCAGGTCAAAATGATTTTATTGCAAAATATTCCTACATTTTTTCCCCTCCTGGATAGCGGATCTTTTGAACCCTGGGTAATTTCAGTCATCTGGCTCAGAAAGTGACACCACAAGTGGTTGTATTATAACCACTGAGGAGCTGGCACTCAGCCCTGTAAAGGTGGGAAAAGTGGCAAAGGAAAAGGGAAACTCCACACAGCTGCATTGCCAGGGACAAGTCAGGATAAAACATGAGACCCCATTAGAAAAATGGAAGCAAAAGTTAGTCTGTGTTAAAAAGAGATGGATAAGAAGTCAGGAGCATCTCAAATTTATCAGAAAATTCCTTTGGAAGCAGAAGAATGAAGGAGTTGTCATGCCTTGATTTTATTAGAAGAGTTTCCCCTCACTGGCACATTCACCAAATCACGAATACAAATGTGTCTCCTGATCCCACTCAGACCCTGATTACTTATGCATTAATTAGTTATCTTACCATGATATTGAGTATCCCACATCATGAGCAGGATCCTGTTCTGTGAGGAACTGTGCCAGCACAAGGTACTACCTAAGGGCCATCTTATTCTGCTGAATTCCCAGTGGTTATGTATGGAAAAGTTTAACCTCTGTGGGGCCATGGCTCCCAGGAAAAGGTAGGAAACTCCATCACTGGAAGTTTATTTAGGGTTTTATACCCGCCTGCCAAACATTGAACCTCCCATTGACCCAAACCAAAATTTAGCATGAAGTTCTTGAGTGATTGAACAAGACTGTTCTACATCAGACTTTTGTGTCATCAATGGGGAAGCAATTAATGGGACAAAGCCTGAAGGATTAGGGTAACGTGGATAAACTGTTGGTCCCATGAGCTAAAGAGTTTGCACCAGAGGGAATGTGATAACTCCTGTTTGAACAACTGCCCAGCACCAGGTGCCAGAGATATTTACCTTCTTCCCATCAACAGTGTAGAGCTTCTTCACTGGGAACTGCAGGATCTCTGTGATCTCATCCAGGAGCGTTTTGAAACTCCGTGCATTTCTGCGGTTCAAGATGATGGAGCGTCGAAAACCGCTTTCCCCATTCTTAACCAGAGTGATTTTCTTGGGTATTCTGGGGCCATGGTGAGTGAAAGGTGTGGAATAATCTTCCAGCTTGCCCTCCTGAGCCGCTCTCCTCATGGAGCTGGAGGGGCGCCCGCTCCGCGGCGGGGCCGGCCTGTGTCCCCCAGAGGTGATGCTGATGGGCTTCACGTACTTCTTGTCAGAGCACAGGTAGCACCCTCCATCCTCCAGCTGGTCCAGCTCACTGATGCAATGTATTCCTCGTGGGGTGGTGATGGTCCGGACCCCAAACGGCAGCGGGACCCGATGGGAGAGGTCATCCATGAGCGCGTTGAAGCTCTTGAAGCTCCGCTGGTTGATGGCCATTTTGACTCCTGCAAACTGAGGGTCTCCACTCTTGAAGAAGGTTATTTTTTTGGCTGGAGGGACTTTGGTGAGGTTGCTGGCCCGAGCCACGGAGGGGAGGGGTGGCTCATAGTTGTAGGAGCTGGTGGTTGACAGGTAGTCAGCAGGCACCTGAGTCATCCCTCTTTCTTAAAGGTAACTACAAAGAGAAGGAAAAACAGAGTGGGGTTTGAGTTGCAGAGAATCAACACCTGACTGGCACAAGGACCAAGGTTTGTGCTCCTCACAACAGCTTGACCATCTGTGCTTGGTCCTGAGCAGATTGCACCAACACATCTTAGGAATTCACAGATCAGGTAGATACAGGGAAGCCCAGCAGGAGGAACAGCCATAACCCTGCTCCTCACAGCCAGACCCTCCTGGTCCTGCAGATTCCAGTGAGAACCCAGTCAATATCAAGGCACAAAAAGCTTGAGTCAGACACCAAGCGAAACCCACAAAACATGTATTGTTGTCCTTTTGAGTTTTGTGTCTTCCTTGCTTATATTTTTGAGGTTTCCTCTGAAATTATCAGAGACAGTGATTATTTCAGCTTTATTTTTACAAGCACAGCGCTAAGATTCTCATGTAACCCCTTAACCCTATGAACTGGAGCATGATGAAAACCAAAACAAAACTGAATTTGTTCATGTACTGATTACACTTTGTAGCATACAACCAGTTCTGAGCTTACTGAGGGGCAGAGCAGTCTGGTTTTAGAACAGGTCATGCTATAGTTTGCTAAGTTCTGGCTGAAAAAAATTATGGCGGTTATGCAAACAAATAATGGTAAGAAATATTACAAGACATCAAATGGAACTACAAAACCTGGTTCTGCTAACAGTGGGAAAATTGGAAATTGGTTAGGACGATCTGCCCAATTTGTGTCCTTCACTTCTAAAGATTAACTGATTTTGGTGTTTCAGCTTGGTGGCTGAATCCCACTTTTTGAACATAAGTGTTTTTAATGTCTTTGTCCTGATGAAGACAGGACTCTTTCTTGCTTGCCTTTATCAAATGCATTGTTCTGGAAGCCAGTCACTATAAAATTCAGACCTCACAGGGAATGAAACTATTATGCCAAAAGACACTTTAATTCTGACACGGGAAAAAATGAATTAATGCTATTTACAACTGCTAAAATATTGGCCCTAATGAGTATTACTCTTATTTATTTCATTAACATGAACAGTGATTCCACAATTTATTATTAGCTATTACTCAAATTTAAATGGAGAGTCTAAAAATGGCACTTAGAGATGTCATCTTCTGATCACCTCTCTGCTCACAGATAGGCAGGAAACCGTGGGAATTGTTAGTAAGGAATATAGTGAAATTATAGAAGGTGGTTCTGGCTACAAACACCTACATCCAATTTTATTTTCCAAATTCTGTTCTTAGTTGATATCAGTTTTCTATGACAGCTTTAAAAAAAATCTCTCTCAAGAAAGGCAATTTTTAGTGTCCACAAATGAGTTAGAAAACAATAAATATATTTATAATGACATGGTTCCTTCAGTTTGCTCCTGGTTTTCCCTCTCGTAGCACCTGAATAAAGTTCCAGTTTGAATAATTGTGATAATCATAAACTATTCTTTAGAGGATCAATTTGGTGCCCACTGTAAGTAATGGGAATTTTGCCACTGACTACATATTGGACCATTCAAAAATTGTAAATGCTGAATTTCTCCCCATTTTAGAATAAAACCATTATATTCTTACTGTGGTATCCTCAAGTGAAATATTTGTGCATGTTGTACTACAGCAAATGCTGCAATAAATGGACATTTAAGCTCAGATAGGTGAGAAAAGACATTAGGCAGCATTTGAAAACTGTTATTGTGACAAATCCCTGCTTTTTTTATATTCATGCACACCAAAGATTTCAGTATGATTTATTCTTTCCACGTACACATTTCACCAAGCAATTATTCACTTATTTATTTCCCAGTTAAAGGTCAATCCATCTCTCCAACTCATCATTTCCAGGGAAAAAATATCTCATTTCTCTATTTTTCCACAGCTTCCAGAAAGGTGGGTTTAACTTTTTGTTCACGAGTCCGACACTGGAGTTTTCAGACAGAGGCAGCATCATTTCCAAACAAACCCATTATCTAAATTGTAACCACTGGACAAACAGTAATCCATAATATGCTGCCTGCACTCCCAAAAATCTAACTGCTTCCCAAGGATTTATTCTACATTTTTTCAAGCTGTTAAATCATATTGTAAGAAGTATAAAAATAAGAAAAAGAATACAGAACAAATCATAACACATTTTCCCAATACTAATTTTCTTGGGGAATAATTTTGCAGGATTGTTAAGGGATCACCAATTTAAAGGACTATTATACCTTAAGTTTTGGGTGATGGAGTTGATTACCCACCCCAGCCTAGCTGGTCTGTCAGATCTGCTCTTACAAAGCCATATATCCACAGAAACCTTGCAGGAAATATAAACAGTTCCCATAGAGAGAAGTTTAGTATTATCTATTTGAAGGGTCAGAATTGGAAGGGAATTCTACTGCTAATCTGCCAAGGAAAATGCTCTTCTTTCCCAAATACATCTTTTTATAGGGATACAAGAGGAGCCTCAATGCACATTTTTATACTTACATTGAAACACTTCATGCCTCTTGCTCAAGACGACTTTTTCTTAGAGAATATCCAAGAGATTAAAAATAAAATCAACAAAATAATGATAATAATTATTAAAAGCAACACATCCAACCAGCTACCTGCAGGATGCAACACACTGGAAAAGGCAGGGAAAAATGTTAACAGGTTACCTGCTGTCAATCAAATTGTCCTCAAATTGACTGACTACAGCTTGGAGGGTTAAGCAGGGCTGTGTTGCTAAGGATAGAAAGAAAAGCTACCTAAGCTGCTGGAGAAGGCTCTCAAATCCACTGGGGCTTTAAGCACAATTTGTCCAATCCCCCTCTTCCTTGTGGCCATATAACTCTGGTATAAATCTGACTCTGCTCTGAAATCACACCAGTACAACTGGAAATGCAATCCAGGCCAGGGCGGGAATATTCTCCTCTTGAACAAAGGCCTGCAGAGACCTGGAAAACTTTCCTGATCCAACCCACTCATTAAAATGCTTTGGAATCCTATTTATCTCTTGGTAACTCCAGGGAAATCAATGGAACTGGAGAAAGGATGATAGTGGCTCTGAAGGATTTGTGTGGATATGTTACTTCTCAGCTGGTTGATAGTCCCCTACTCAGGACACAGATGGGCGAGATCCACAACAATTTTTTCAGGGCAATACTAACAGGAGAATCTGGTGAAGCTTAACCCAATTTTTTTTCAAGTGGCAGATGCCAAAATCACAGTCTCAGATGGATGCTCAACCACTGGATCATTGAGATTTGAACATGACATAAGGACAGATAAGGATGAGAATGACAAATAATGGGAAATGACTTGGTTTTTTATAGTTCATCTATAAGAGCCTTCCTGTTTTCTGTCTCACTTCCTTTTTGCAAAGAAAACACACACAAACCAAACAAAAAAAATCAGTTGGATTTAGGTACAAAGATTTCAATTCTGCATGGACTGGAATTCTTGAAGGTTGGACCTGATGATCTTGGAGGTCTTTTCCAATCTTTATGGCTCTGTGATTCTGTGATTCCATTACTTACACAGCCTCTGAGCCTGTGCACCTTTAGCACCTCCAGCACTAAGCACCTTCTTTTATAGAAACCAATTACTTGCAGAGAGATCAGGGTCATAGAGGGCTTCTATTGGAAGGGCAGGGATTTGGGGATCCTGTAAGAACAAGTTCAGCAAGTTTTACATCTCAGATCCTTAACAGGAATCTTATAAATGTCATTTCAGTGTAGGAGCCATTATAGTCCTCCACATACAGCATTGCTTTTCCAGCTGTGGACACATCTCTCAGGGTCCAGAGGCCATTCCTGTGGGATCCTTGACCCAGAGGACCAAGGTCACCTCTCTGTAGGCTTGCATCGAGTACAGGAGGTCAGCAGCTCTACAGGCAAATGTGTTGGAGTCCATGCATGGGAAACATTGAACTCCCCATGGAGACCTTTCTACTCACTCAGGGCTGTGCCAGGGAGCCTGGTCCCTGTTTTTCAATTTCCCATCACAGTTTAAAAGGATATTTTGAAAACACTAAATTATAGCAGGCAGATAATTCCTGGATTTCTAAACCTTATCAAAATTCTGCTGTTGGGATTCACACAGAGGAAGCTGCATGATCACTTGTGTGAACCCTCAGCCAAAAACCAATGGAATGGTTTGGGTTGGAAGGGACCTCAAAGATCATCCAGTTCCACCCTCTGCCATGGGCAAGGACACCTTCCACCGTCCCAGGCTGCTCCAAGCCCCATCCAATCTGTCCTTGGACACCTCCAGGGATGGGGCAGCCACAGCTTCTCTGGGCAACCTGTGCCAGGGCCTCCCCACCCTCACAGGGAAGAATTTCTTCCCACTATCCCATCTAACCCTGTCCTCTGGCAGTGGGAATCCATTCCCCCTCATCCTGTCCTTCCAGGCCCTTGGCCAAAGTCCTTCTCCAGCTCTCCTGGAGGGACCCTTCACCTGCAGCATCAACATCTGTTCACAAGAGCCTTTGCCTTCTGTCCCTTGCACTGGTCTTATCTAGTAAAGTTTTTTTTCCTCCTTCTCTCTGTTGGGGATGTAGAAGAAGTAGAGGAATCCAGGAGCCACTCCAGAAGGTGCCTGAGCCAAGGCAGGAGAACTGTCAAGGAACGTGACTCAACGAATTGAGCACCAGGGCTATTACCACTCTCTGAGGCCCTTAGCAGGAGCTTCCAGACTCGACTTAAATACTTTATCAAGAATCCACCCAATCCAGCAGTGACAGTTCATTAATCCCACTTAATACTAAAATCTATTCCTTTTTGTTCACCTGAACAGTCCCAGTGTCAATTTTTGTCTGACTTTTTTTGATCAATCAGTGTGCAGATTTTGCTGGTAATTTCTTTTCCCATGCAACTAATTGCAGCTTCTATTTCTGCAAAATAATTTCTTCTTCTTTATAGATCACCACTAACATTTGGCATGCAGCTGGTTGAAAAATCCAGGTTTGTCTTCCAGGTAAATCATAAATAAAATTATTTTGTTTGAAATTTTTCCCAAAAAAGGTGAGAGCTTCTATCAAAGAAGATGAATCATCAGTTTGAAGACCTAAACACATTTCTCTAAGAAAAGCTCATTTCAATTTACCCTCTGCTCTTTTGCAAATAAGAAAAATATTTTATATATATCAAAATTATCTTAATTAACAAGGAGCATTTATGGTCTGTCCAACACAAAGAATAATATGGAAAATTGCAATGATTGAAACATTTGATTAATAAAAAGATTCAAGCATTGAATTAGAATGCAGATTATCCATTTCACTGTGAATATATAACCATTATTAATATAATAATTATATTATTTTATAATAATATATATAGGATTATTATTAATATATAGTAATTATAATAATTATCTGGAAAAAAGAGACCAAAACACATAGAATGTACATTTTCTCCTCAATTAATCAGTTACTTAACTTACTTGAAAGTATTATGAAAAGGGCTTTTTCGTTGTTTGGGAAAGAGATTTCCAGTAGCCAAGGTGCCATTCTATTCCATGGATGAATGATCTTAAACCACAGCACTTTTCCTCACCCAGGTCTTGTCAGAGCTGGGTTTAAAAACAAGGAAAATCACCTCTAAGTAGGAACATGTTGGAGATTGCAGGGATTGACACCATCCCTTGAACCTCACCACTGGATCAGAAAGGAGATGCAAACTCTGTGTTCTGTGCCAAAAGACTCCTGGATTTAGCAGCACCTAGAGCTTAGAACTTTTTCATTGACCATTTCCTAGGAGTGTTTGCATCAATTGCATCAAAGATTGTTTATTTCTTTTCCTTCTCTTCTGGGAATCAATTGGGAATTTACTGGGTAGATGCTCCATCTCTGGAAACATTAATGGACAGGTTGGATGGGGCTTGGAGCAACCTGGTCTAGTGGGAGATGTCCCTGCCCATGGCAGGGGGGTGGAATTATATGGTCTTTAAGGTCCTTTCTATTATTTTAGGAGCACTTGATGTGAACAGAAATGATAAGAGCACTACAATTGTTGAAGCTGGTGAAACATCCACATCCTTGTCTATAACAACCTAGGGCATGGTATAGGTATAGGATAGAGACTCTTCCCAGAAAAGCAAAGCACTAAGACATGGCAGACACAAGTGGCAGCAGGAAAAATGTCATTTTGGTAGGAGAAAAAAATAATTAATGAAGATTAAAAAAATAATTCATCAGAGTTGGAGGAACAGCCAACCCGGGGGATATTCAAAACTTCTGAACAACCCGAGCCTATGAGCGTGTGATAGGACCAGAGAATCACCAAAGTCTCTTCCAGCCTAATTTATTCCATGGTTTAACAAAGGTAAGGCAGCATTTCCAGAGGTTATCTACACTGGCTCAGACTCCTGTGGCAATTAAGATCCACCTAAGTGTGATCCATCCTTTGCAGCCATGTGAACTGTTCCATCATCAGAGATGTTTCCTGGGATCTAATGGAATACTCCACCTCAGATTACCTTAACATTATTCACTCTTCCTTTTTGTGATCACTGGATTTCATTCTGAAAAACTTAAATTCATTTACACATGTGAGGCAGATCTTAGCAGATTAGGTTTTTTGTTGTTCTGGGGTTTGGGTGGGTTTTGGTGGGATTTTTTTTTTTTTGACAGGATATGTAGGTTTTTTATTAGCTTGTGGGATTTTTTTATTTTTCAAGAATATTCTTCTTTTTCTTAACTTGGGTCCTTATCACTTTGAAACAAGTGAATCCTCAAAGCACAGCAATCCAAGTTGCATTTCCAGGTACAGCCTCCAATGCAAAGGATTACATTGCACTTAACCCAGGTAATAAAGAAGCCCAGCTTTCTGGAGGATAAGAATTAGTCTCAGGGATCAGATTCCCCTATAGCAAATCTCCCTGCTATTCTAGATATATCTAATTAGTTTTTTAGCCATCAGCCACAGGTGCAAAGAAATAAAATCTGCTGAAATTGCTAAAAAAACAGGGTTTTCCCAATGTTCCTTATTTTTAAAGCGTTTATTCTGTTGACAAGGTCTCTACAGTTGATACCTCATTTTCCATGGGTTTTTAATTATGAATTTGAGTGCCTCCAACATGAGGTAAAATACATGAGTTGAGAAACTTTGGAGGTTGGGTGGTAGAACTAGTTGGTCTTTTAGGTCCCTTCCAACCCAAACCATTCCATGACTCTGGTTATTAATTTGCCAAGAGGTTCTTTCACTATGCAAATTACAGGTGTATTTATGAAGCTGAAGACCAAACTCATGGTGTCAGCAGAAGTTCAGAGAGTAGGCACTGAGCCATAGAGTCTGGTTACAGAATCAGGATCTCAGACAGGACAGAGACTTAACCAAGACTGGCTCTATACCAAGACTTTTTTCAAACTCCTCAGCAATGAGATTTGTTTTCTGCTTAGGCTGCCTATGGAAATGCTGGAATCACCATCCCTTGAAATGTTCAGAAGACACATAAATGCACCTGGGGACACAGGTTTGTGATGGTCTTGGGAGTTCAGGGTTGGGTTTGATGATCTTAGAGGGCTTTTCCAACCTCAGCGATTCTGTGATTCTTGCTGAGCAGGGACAAGGACACCATGATGCCTGTCTGTTATCCCTTCCCTACACATCCTGTCGTCTGCCATTTCAGAGTCCCTCAATCCAATCACACTGTGACATCTCCCCCAGGATGCTGATAAGCGCAGTCCACTCTGAGATAAAGGATGCTGATAACACAGTCCACTGTGAGATTAGAGCGTTCTCCCACTGAAGGAAGAAGACCTAACGCAGAGAACTGTTTTTCTTTTCCTAAAGAAGTGTAGGATTTGTCTTTTCTGTAATGAAACCAAGAGTTTAATAAACTAGAGGCAGAGGGCCAGCTCTGCCGCTTGCTGTTCAACACCCAGCTGTGGTCTATTGAAATAACAATCGTGAACCACCGAATCATTTAGGTTGGAAAAGACCTCCAAAACCATCAAGGCAAACCTGTGACCAGTCCCCACCTTGCCAACCAGATCAGAGCAGTGAGTGCCACGTCCAGTCCTTCCTTGGACACCTCCAAGAATGGGGACTCCACCAGCTCCCTGGGCAGCCTGTTTGGCTGAGACAGAGCCCTGATGACACCAGTCTCTGCAAGGGGATCCAACAGCAACAGCCACATCTGGGTCTTTCAGACTCTGCTCCAGCAATAGGTCAGAAATACCTCTGGAATCTTCGGAGAAAGATTGTTTCTCAGAGGGTATTTCTAGTGCCAAAGCCAGGCATTTCCCAGTAATATTGTTATGGGTAATCAGCACTGCCCTTTACTAACATTTCTGGCAATATGAAGAAAAATAACTTGGCATTTCCCTTTCAGGTGAAGTTTGCAGTTTTGTGTCCATCCTGCTGTGTGCATTTGTGCCAGGAAACTGAAAAAATTGTCTTCTCTCTAGTAACCAGGGACTTGACCTGAGGGAAGAGCTGGAGCTGTGTCAGGGGAGGGTTAGGTTTGATCTCAGGAGAAGGTTCTTCCCCCAGAGGGTGGTGGGGCACTGAAACAGGGTCTCCAGGGAATGGGCACAGCCCCAAGGCTGCCAGAGCTCCAGGAGTGTTTGGACAGCACTCTCAGGGACAGGGTGGGATTGTTGGGGTGTCTGTGCAGGGCCAGGAGTTGGATTTGATGATCCCTGTGGTGCCTTTCCAACTCAAGAGATACTGTGATTCCATGATTCTGTTTATCACATCAGACAGAGGAGAGAGCATGGCAAGACTGGAACAGCTTTCCAAACTCAAATCTAAAATCGATACAATTAATTACACAAAAGGAACACAATCACAAGAACACAGATCACAAGGATCAGGAATGGGCTGAGCAGATGCCAGCAGTCCTTTTGTCTCCCCATGGAGACTGTCTGGTAGGGATGACCCTTGATTACATGATCACAGCCACACAGGGTGGCTCTTGTACACTCCACCTCTCATTCCAGGGCTGTTTCCAGCTCCAAGGAGGAAGCTCAGACACACAAGGAGTTTATAGAGAAGCAGCTGAGATCTTCTAGGCTGGTGTGCTCGTACACACCCAGTCTCCTCAACAATCCAAGCTTTACTTCTCCATCTTCCTGTCTATAACAGGGAGTGATGGGAAAGGCTGGAAAAGTCCAGCATCCAGGGAAGCAAAGCAGGTGATTGCAGTGAGGAGTTGAAGAACTTGGAATATGCACAAAACCCAGGACCTGAGGCAAGGCATGCCTAAAAACTGACACCCAGAAGTCAGTTGCTGAGAGATGAACCAAGAGAGTCCCCATGAGCTTTGAAGAAGTCTCAGTCTGCAGCTGGATCTGGACTGGCAGCTCAAGGTTGTACATCAGGAGAGGAAACTCGCTAAAGGTTCCAGTAACTGCAGGAGTTGAACATTTTTCCAGTTTCCATACGAAACCGTTCCAATCCTCTTCCTCAGAGCCCAACTCTTCAAACACATTTTATTTTCAAGACCTCTTGAGTTCAGAATGTGGTTCTCCATATGTCCAATAACCACTTGCATCCCAATGTTTCCATCTGTGTAAGGAACAAGTTAATTTCCTCTACACCATCATAATTTCCCTATTTTTCATTTCCAATAAAACATTTGCTTGAGATTATTAAACCTTTGAATGCAACATTTGCTTTTTTCCCAATACGGATCTCATTTTTCTGACCATTGTTAACATCTCCAGTCCCCTTTATACCATTTCTCTTTGCTTTCTTATACCCTCAGCTCCTTCCAAATGATTATCAGTTTTGATTTTCATTAATGTGTCTTTTACACTGATAAAAAATTATTTTAAAATATATTAAATCAAATCAGATCCCTTCACATTTTAACTTGCATATCATTTCTTTCTCACTTGTTCAATGTGTATTATTGAATCCATGAACACCATTTATTCATACAACAACGTGTCTTTCTAAATTGCTTTTAAATAATTTACCAAGCCAAGTAAAGCACTGTGTAAAATCTGATAAAGAAAGAAGTAGTCAGATTTCTCTGGCATCATGTGTTTATTTGGCCTTTTGTCTGGAATTCTCCTGCCATATTGCTGTGCACTTATTTGGCCCTTCATATTTGCTCCATTGTATTAGAAGCCTCAGCGTCTCACCTGGAGTGACTCCTTTTGGCTTTGAGTAATAGGAAAAAAATGTATCAGGGATATTATCCCAGTCCTTTCTCCTTTATTCATCCCTGTTAGCATCAGCTGCCTGTGGAAAGGGATACAATTGGTTTCTCAGTTAATTTTCTAACATCCAACTTGTCGAGATCAGCAAAGCTGATCCGTGTTCTTTCCATTTTTTTTTTCAAGGATTCCTCCATTTGTTCTTTACCAGTTGCATTTTTGTATAGTGATTTCCTTCCTCACTTAAAATCCTGTCCAAAGCACTCTTCTATAGTTTTCTTCTTCAGGAGATTTTTTTTAAGGATGTTCAATAACTCAGCCAGTTTTGAATTATTGTCCTCTTCATTATTTATTATTAATCCTGCATTTTCCGCTACTTGTGCTCTATTCCCAAGATTTACATCCTTCCAATTCTTACTTATCCTTGATTTTAGTTCATGTCAGCAAGGCTCTGACCTCTCATGCAGGGCAGCATTGCTAATAATGGCACCCTGGCCAAAGTCTAAATTTGGTGTTTTCTGCATTTTTTTGCTTGCCTACACTATTTAACACAATTAAACGGTTCTTAATTTTCCCCATCTATTGAATCCCAGTGCCAGACTCTGAGATTGGATGAGCCAGCAAGACTCATAGGAGCTCACGGGATCTCTTGGGATTGAACACCTGCTCCGCTCAGGCACTGTGCGGGAGCAGAAGGGACAATGCTTTCCCTCCACTGCCATCTGTGTGACAATGGGGGTTACTTCCTACACAAACACTCCTTCACAGGTGTTTTGGGGCCCTTCTGGAAGAACAAAGTGTCCTGGTGGGGTCACACAGTCAGGTGGCCCCACAATTGCTCAAGCCCAAAAGAGGTCGGAGAGATGTGCAGCCAGGGAGCAGGGACAAAGATCAGCCAATGCCTGGATACTGTGGGACAAATTAATCCTACCTGGGCAGGATACTCCAGGCTGGATGTGGATATCTCTAAACTTTCCAGCTGAGAAGGTCACTCCAGCCCTTCTTCAGAGCCACCAGAAAGATATGTTGTTTTTTAGTCTGTGTTCAACTCAGAGTGGTTTGGGTAGGAAGGGACTTCAAAGATCATCTTGTTCTGCCCCCTGCCATAGGCAGGGACACCTTCCACTAGCCCAGGTTGCTCCAAGCCCTGTCCAACCTGGCCTGGGACACTTCCAGAGATGGGGCAGCCACAACTTCTCTTGGAATTCCATTCCAGGGCCTCAACACATTCACAGCCCACAGCCAAGAATTCCTTCCCAATATCCCATCTAACCCTGCCCTCTGGCAGTGGGAAGCCATTCCCTCCTGTCCTGTCCCTCCAGGCCCTTGTCCCAAGTCCCTCTCCAGCTCTCCTGGAGCCCCTTTAGGCACTGGAAGGGGCTCTAAGGTCTCCCTAGAGCCTTCTCTCCTCCCGGTGAGCACTCCCAGTTCTCCCAGCCTGGCTCCAGAGCAGAGGGGCTCCAGCCCTCAGAGCATCTCTGTGGCCTCCTCTGGACTCACTCCAGCATCTTTACATGCTTAATCCTAAACTGGAAGTCTCAAATTAACTCTGTTTTAAAACTATTTTTTCTTTGCACTGTCTGGAAAAGAAGCTCAAGGTGATAAACACAGGCAGCGACAATAAGGTTGTTACATCTGTTGTGTCTCATTCCTTGTGACCTGGCTCTAACTTACCAGAAACGAGTGCTTAAACAGCTCACAAGGAAGGGGAAGGTCAGAGGAACCTCCTTGCTGAGCCTTTAAAGAACACATTTTAAACTATTTTTTAAAAAATTGAACAGAAAATAATTACTGAGAATGAACACCTGAAATACTGAGAAGGGTGGGGGGAAAGCCCAAATAAAAGTGCTGCATTTCCTCCTGGGCTGACCCTTCAAATAGCATTCCTTTGATATTCTTGAGAGATAAGAAAGTAAAAAAAAATAAAATTAACTAAAAGTTTTGCTTCACCTTAATTACTCTTTCAAAGCATCTGAAAGAATGTTTGAAAAAGAATAGAAACATCATACTGAGACACAGTTTGGATTATTTAAAAGATTCCACATTTGAACTTGTGATTTAAAACCAAAACAGCTAAAAAAGGCACCCCCTGCCCTCCTCTATGTGAGCTGCAGTTGAGATCCAGTTCTCTTCCATAACAATGGACACCACATTTCTTAGAGTTGTCTGCTTTGCTGCCTTCCCCCCATGGATAAGGATCTGAATGTCCTGGTGCTTTTTCCTCATCCACATTCCCTCTCTGCTGACATCCCTGTGATGTCAGCTGGTGACATCAGTCTCCACATTCGTGGTACCAGGTGTAACCCTCTACTGCTGGGTCTCTCCTTTCCTTCCTGAGCTTTCCCAGATGTGGTTCTGTCAACACCTTTCACAGAATCATGGAATAATTTGGGGTTGGAATGGACCTCTGGAGATCATCCAGTCCAAGCTCCGCACCAGAGCAGGGTCACCTGGAGCAGTTGACCCAGGGATGCATCCAGGTGGGTTTGGAATGTCTGCAGAGAGGGAGACTCCACAAAATCCCTGGGCAGTTTTTTATCACAATCAAAAGAACACCTCCTTATCTCCCACCACCTCCTCCTCCCTCCTGCTGGAATAAGCCACACTCACATGACACTCAAGCTCACAACCTCTGTGTCATGTTCAACACCTTCAGCTCCTTCACACCAAACCCTCACATCTGGATTGTTGCCAAATCTTACAGATTCCTGACTGTGATTGCTCCCAAACCTCCTGCCATCCCTTCCTGTAAAACACCTGTTTCTGAGTGCTTATCTCAGCCTTTATAAACTTCACCAGCTTTCCCAATATTACACAAGATGTATTCAAAATCCTGCCTATAAAATTCTTCACTTCTGCGCAGAAGTCACAGAATCATTTAATTTGGAAACAACCTCTCCAAGATTATGAAGTCCAACCTGTGACCAATCACCACCTTGTTGAGGGGACAACAGCATTGAGTTTCACATCCAGTCATTTATTGAACAGTTACAGGGATGAGGACTTCACCAATTCCCTGGGCAGTTCCTTCCAGTGCTTAATCTCCTGCTTTTTCCTGTGTTTTCACATTTGCTCTTACCCTTTTCAGCAGATCTGAAGATCTGTCTTGCTGCTGCCTGTCCTGAGGACTGTGAGGGTTGGCCAATCCAGCTCACACCTCTCAATCTGTGGAGCAGAAGGTGTTTATATACTCTGGGAACAGGCAGCAAGTGAAAGTTTAGGGAGAGATAGAGTCCTTGCTGCCATGCACCTCTCTTCCCTGGCCTCATACCCATCCCCAAAACACAAATCCTCTAAAATATGTAAGGGTTAATGCAAAGCTTATATAACACTGCAGTGATCACTCAGCTCTCCACTACCACCACTGCCCAGCTCACATCTGATCCTGACCTGGATTCAGATGGGAATGC
Source organism: Climacteris rufus (assembly GCA_013398175.1). Taxonomy (NCBI): domain Eukaryota; kingdom Metazoa; phylum Chordata; class Aves; order Passeriformes; family Climacteridae; genus Climacteris; species Climacteris rufus. The sequence continues at coordinate 631,025 of VZRZ01003356.1, read as the reverse complement.
TGTTCCATTTGTCCTGCCTCTCACTCAAAGGCAGATGTGATAAGGAATAGCAAGATTATTTATTAAGAGGCTTTGCATGCCTTTGAGGAAGCTTACAGTGATAGTGTTGAAATGGGTGAGTGAATTGCCAACAAAATGGGAATAGGTCTGGAAAAGTACTGCAAAATATACCTGGGATTATCTGTGCTGATTTTTTTCCATGGATTGGCCAAGTGCCACATTTTTCTGACTGCAGTGTTCACTTTGCCTGAACTTTAATGGCAAAGGCACCTGCCAAAAGTGCTCGTGGGCTCGCTGAGGTGTTCACGGAGGGCAAGTCAGAACTCCCTCCCTGCCAGGCCTCGTGGCCACATCTCAGTGACACGAGATTGGCTTGTGCAGTCAAGAATTGAGGATGACACCAGGTGACTAAGTCTGGTCAGCTAATGCGGAAAGAATGCGAAATGCAAGAGAGTTGGTGTGGGACAACTTCAAACGAACTTTGATGCAGTTGGGAATGTTCCCAGAAGTAGGACAAAAAGTTCCACCAAACTGTTGTAACTTACTGGAGTGACTGTAGTGGCCTCATTATTCTTAGGTGCAGTTTTAGTACCAAAAGTTGCTGTAAATGTGTTTCCTCTTAGTAACTCTAGATCAAATATTCTACATTTAGTCACAGAATCGTTCAGGTTTGAAAAGCCCTGTGAGATCAGCAAGTCCAACCATTCCCCCAGCACTGCCAAGGCCACCGCTGACCCATGTCCCCAAGTGCCACATCCACATGGTTTTTAAATCCTTCCAGGAATGGGGACTCCACCACTGCCCTGGGCACCCCATTCCAATGCTTGACCATCCTTTCCATGAAGAATTTTTCCTAATATCCAACCTGAACTTTCCCTGGCACAGCTTGAGGCCGTTTCCTCTTGTCCTGTCCCTTGTTCCCTGGGAGCAGAGCCTGACCCCCGCCTGGCTTCACCCTCCTGTCAGGGAGTTGTGCAGAGCCAGAAGGTCCCCCCTGAGCCTCCTTTTCTCCAGGCTGAGCTCCCCCAGCTCCCTCAGCTGCTCCTGGTGCTCCAGCCCCTTCCCCAGTTTACAGCTTTGCAGGTTATTTTTATCACTTGCCAGAGCCCCACTGCACTCTGGGCTCTGAGACAGGGTCTGCTCTTCTGTCACTCCCAGTCCTACCCAGTGCAACTCAGCACAGAAACTGGAGGTTAACTGACACCTGTACACATGATTCCATCAGGCTGAACAGAATGTCTAATTTTCACAGCTTTACTGACTGCACCCAGCTAAAATCTCTGAAAAACACCTTTGTTTGAGGAGCAGAACTGGCACAATGTGGCTCTGGGATGAGCATCACATCTGTTGTGCAAGCAGGTATAATTTCTACAGATTTATTGCTCTGTTGGATTCCAGCAGTGCTCCCAGGCTGCTGGGAGATGGCTGATGGGGAGTGCACATGCTGGGACATGGAGACAGCCAGGCAGCACAGGCCCAGGCCTGCTGGCAGGAACAGACTTGTTGGGATCAGGTGTGAGCACACAGAGTCACCTCTGCTCTCTGGGTGCCACAGCGTGAGCCAACCTCCATTTTCTAGGTACCATCTGGGTCAAGCTGCATATTCCATCACTGGATCACAGAATCACAGAACCATCAAGGTTGGAAGAGATGTTCCAGATCACCCAGTCCAATGAGCACTGCCACTGTGACCCCTAAACCACTAAAAATCATCAACCAAAGCCAGATCCAGACGCCTCTTAAGCACCTCCAGGGGTGCTGACTCCACCACATCCCTGGGCAGCCTCTTCCAATGCCTGACCACCCAAACAATGAAAACATTTTTTCTGATGTCTAATCTGAATATCCTCTGCCTTGGCTTGAGGCCATTTCCTCTGGTCCTCTCATTGCAGACATGGTAGGAGAGACTGATCCCACCTCACTACAACATCCTGTCAGGGAGTTGGAGAGAGTGATGAGGCTCCCCCCTGAGCCTCCTCCTCAGGTCATAGAACCAGAATGGTCTGGGTTGGAAAGGACTTTAAAATTCCCCTCATTGTATCCTCCCTGCCATGGGCAGGGACACCTTCCACTATCCCAGGTTGCTCCAAGCCCCATCCAACGTGGCCTTGAACACTTCCAGGGATGGGGTATCCACAACTTCTCTGATTCCCAGAACATCAGATAGAAGAGACAGACAAAGGCTAAAAGGAAAACCGAGGTTCTGATGGATCAAGTAACCTGCCCAGCATCTCTTGGCCGTTGGGACAGCAGTAGGAACACAACCTTTGCCCCCTTGGTCGTGATACTGTGATTTACACTTGTGCATTAAAGCAAAGAGAAAGGGACAAAGCCAATCTCTGACACAATTCCACTGTTTCTGGGTGAGGTGCTCGGAAACAGCCATGGGTGGATTTGCTCTCCCTTCTCCATAGCCCACCACTCCCTCTAAGCCCTTAAGCACACGCAGGATCCTTCTCACCAACATCAGCGGAAACACCTAAAAATGTCCGGCAAAAACTCGACTTCCATACCCTGCAGGAGGAGGAAGACTGAGGGTAGCCTTGGACAACCACAAGCCTGCAGGATGCTGCCAATTTTGAGAGGTTTTGGAGGAAAGCAGCAGAGTGATTGAGGGGTTGGTGAGATGAAGGAGGGAGAAAACAAAATGTTGAAAGAACTAAATATACATTGCTTGGCCAACTAATGCCCAAGGGGAAATTCAAGAGCTGGCAGGCAGGAGGGAGCCAAGAGCCAAGGAAGAAGCAGGATCTCCATTGTTAAGAGCTCTCAGCCCTTGGAAGTGAACAATGACTGAGAGCCAGGAGATAAGACAGGCTGGGGGGAAGCTGAGGCACTGCACAAAGAGATGAAATCAAGTCCTTTCTGGAACAACATTTCTGGCAGTAACTGCACCTGACTCTTGATTTGCTTCTGTATTTTTCATTCTCTACATGGCTAAAATGTTAAGGCTCTAATTCTTCTTCTTCCCAGGAGTGCAGAGGAACAGCTTAATGTAGAGCAAGAGGGTAAAAATAGATGTGATGGGCTAAAACTGAAAAAAGGGCAAGTGAGGTCATTTAGATTGGAATAATCTTCAAATGAAGTAGCGGAAGCCCCTTCTCACAGGTTATTTAAAACTAGACTGGGTGGGGAAAAAATACTGTTTTGGTTTTCTCTGGGGGGGAAAAAGAATCACACTGTGAAGGGAAGAGATTAAAAGATGCATTGTTTATCTCTCCAAAATGATTTTTAATATATTTAAACAATCTAAGCCTTGTAAATATAATTTTATACTTAAATGTGCAATTTGTCCCTCTTCTGCATTAATGGGCACAAATTACTTACAACAAGTGACAACAATAAAACTCACCTATTGTCAATGCTTTGTGTTTCACCAAAGCACAATGAGAAGACAGCCTTAATTACAAGGAAATAACTTAAAAAACATGAGAAGAAGTCTTATTGAAGCTTCAAAGGAGAGCCAAGGGAGATTCAGTGAAGCAGAAGGGAAAAAACCCACAAGCAAAAAACCAGCAAGAGATGGAAACATTATCCTGTGCCCTCAGTTGCTGTAAGGAGCAATTTGGGGGAGTAGAAGATGTAGAAGATAAATAGCAATCAATCACCAGTAATTCATAGTGATTACAGCCAGGCTAAGAATTTTCTGGAGTTTCAGATGTTCAAAAGCAAATACAAATGTTGGTCCAAACACTAGAAGAAGGGTCACAGAGGTGCAGAAATTCCCAGATGAGCAGTATGGCCACCAGAAAATATCTTTCTGTAACAGACAGGTGGAACCAGGTGGGCTTTCAGCAGAGGAAACTGTGGATTTCCAGGCTCTTCTCTTCAAAGGCTCAGTGGAATGCTGACCTATAACCTCCTGGTGAATTTATATCATTTCTCACCTTCTTTTCTGAATTAATTCAGTTTATGTGGTGCTGCCATGAGTTTCTTAACACAATGTGTAAAGACCACAAAGGAAAGGATGAAATTCAATGCCATGTTCTATTCAGTCACTTTTGGTGATCTAAATGACCCTTTGTCATCAACTGTATGACTCTTTCTTCAGCCCAAGAAACCAATTCATTTTTTGATAGCAATCCACTAAAGAACTGTCAAGGGTTAAGGACCTGAGACTTGTGTTACCCAAAAAAGCAAGGCCCTCTCTTAGCTTGTGCTTAGAGAGACTGAGGGGCTGCCAACAAAACAAAAAGACAGGAAAAAACAAAAAAAGTCTTGTGGTTATTCAGATCTTACAGAGAAAAGCAGGGTAAAATTTCTGGTTTAGACTCTGACTGGGATTATGGTGACAGTCCCATCTCTCCCATCAGGGCCTGGTGTTGGAGCAAGCCTGGCTCCCTGCCTGGGCAGCACTGCTTAAAATGGACAGGAGTCCCCTCTCCATGCACAGGAACATGGATCTTCTTATGGGATTGATCCACTCAATCTCCTGCTGTCCCTAAATAGCAGCAGAGACTTTAAGTGGCCGCAGCAAGTTACATCAGGAAAAACAGAATCCAGCTCTGGTCATAAAGGAGACCTTTTTGCTTGGGAAATGCCTCAATAAGGATGGACCCAGAGACCACTGCAAAGCCTCCCAGGAAAACACAAACACAGCCCTTGGAAGCCTTCCAGGGATAACATCTGCATTGCTCAACACAGCAAAGTACAGCCACCAGCTATGGCTTGTTTCCACCAGGAACCTTTCCCTGCAAGCAGAATTCCTGTTTATCACAGGCACCTATCTCTCCCACACGACCATCAACATCCCAATTTGCTAGAAAGAAGCAAATCAAAAAGGATGACAGAGGTACTGAGAAAAGGCAATCAGTGCTAACATCAGTCCCCCAGTGCCTCTCTTGTTACTCCTTTTCCCACTATTGATTTAAAAGCTTATAGAGGGACAGAGAGAGGCAGGTTCCACTCACCACATCGAAGGTAATCCAGGTACATAGCTCTGCTCAGCTCAATAATCCATCCCAGCTCAGGCCTTCCTCCAGCACTGACAGTGGAGATCAAAAGCCAAGCAGAGAATTCCTCTGGCTGCTGTTCCTCAGCCCTGCGAGCAAAGGATGGGACACTTCTGCTCAGTCCCTGCCTGCACAGGGAGATGGGCCCCCACCTCCCTTCCTAAAGCTTTACATGTTTCCCCTTCCTGCAGCTTTCCTGCTGCCAGGTGCTCCCATGCTCTGCCACTTCTGCAGATAACAAAGCCAACAGGCTCCCCTGCCAAGGGGAGCTGCTTGGAATGGGATTAGGATGAGCAGAAAGGAGCTTACAGCTGGGCACCATCTGCAGTGACGATGATTAACTAATGAGGTTTTAAAGATTTTTTTTTCCCCTCTCGTTCCTCATGCAGGTTTGGTGATGGAGAGTTTTGCATCACTCTGAGCAGCGTGGTCTCTGCTGCTCACCCAGCCTGACCCACTGCTTCCTCCTCCTCCTCTGTCCACTCATATTCCAGTCAGGAGCTGGAGCACAGGGAAAAAGCTGACTCTTGGTGGCAAAATCTTTCTTGGCTTCTCTGATCACAAAGCCCAAGTTTTAAGTCTCCAGCCTCTGATATGCATCAATTAAATCAGATTAAATGAGTGCAAAAGCCTCTCCCAACCTGAAAAACCCTCATGGATAGCAATAAAGAAAAGTTCAGGATCCAGGACAAAGTTTTATACATTCTATCAGGTGATCTAAAAGTGTACGGTAAGTTATAAAGAGTGATAGAAACCAGAACCCTAAAGAGGGGAGGGGAAATGTTACGCCTTCTTCATCAGTTGGAAAAGAAGCAACTTCGTATTCTGGCATTTTTTTCCAGAGTCAGGCCAAACGCAGATCCCAAATGTCCTAATGCCAAGCTCAATACCCTCATCCCAGATGATGCTTCTGTGCCAAAACTCTGGTGTTTTCTTAGGCTTCATTCCCACTTGGGCACTGAACAGGCTCCCCAGGGAATGGTCACAGCCCCAAGGCTGCCAGAGCTCCAGAAGTGCTTGGACAATGCTCTCTGGCATAAGGTGGGATTGTTGGGGTGTCTGTGCAGGGCCAGGAGATGGGTTGATGATCCTGGTGGGTCCCTTCCAACTCAGGACATTCTGTGATTCTATGACTCACCCTCAAGAAAGACTTCATCTCTCCAGGGAATAAGTGAAGTCTGAGATTGCAGCTCAGATACTGACCTCTGGAATAGACAGCTGGAATTACACGGGATGGCTGCCTATTCTCTTCCTGCCCAGTCATACATGAGGATAAACACTTTCCAAAATCCTTCTGTATCCTGGAGTGAAAACTGCTTGTAGCACAGAATAACAATCACAGATTCCTAGAACAGTTTGGGTTGGGAGGGACCTTAAAGCTCATCTTGTCCCACCCCCTGCCATAGGCAGGGACACCTTCCACTAGACCAAGTCGCTGGAAAGCCATGTAATAATTGGTACAATTCTTTCCAGGGAAAGACAGACACCCTTGGGATCTTTGCTTTAGAATGAGCCGAACCATTTTCCAGGCTCTGTTGACCATGTCTCATCCAGGAGGAACAACATCATGTGCAAAATACGTACAGTAGGAGCAGAAAGAGTTCAGTGTCTGAGTTTTTTCAATGAATCCTATAAACCTGAACAAGCTGTGCCTGTAAATAAGATCTCCCAGAAATTCTTACCTACTTTCAGGTGCTTCTGGTTCTTCTGCATGAAAGGAAACAGGGAGAGTTCAGCCAGCTCTGAATTACCCCTGCAAGTGACTCTTGTCCCATTGATGACAGACCAGAGGCTGTCTGCAACTATTGAATGGTTGTAACCACAGAAAAATCTAATTCTGCACAATTGGCCCAAAATAACACTCCAACAGATAAGGCCACAAGAACAGGGGTGTAATAAGATTTTCCCTTTATGTCTTGTACTCCCACCTCCTTCCTCACCTCGTCCCCTCCGAGACTCATAAAAAGGCACTGATTTCAGCCATGTGTGAGGGTTTGACACGTTGCAGGCTGTAATTTCAGGCAGGTGTCATGTTAAATCTCCCAAGGGACTGGTGGCTGTTTATTATCAGAACAGGGGGAATCTCTCCAGCTTTACCCCATGCAATAGCTTCGTCAGCTAAACCTGCATGTGATCAGCTTGACCTTACACTGCCGTGTTTGACTGGGGTTTTTTCCAAAAGAAGATTACACAGAGTTGCTCAGAGTGGTATTTCCAGCACTTCTCTCCTCTGAGAGTGTCTTTATAATTAATTGTTTATTATAATTAATTGTGTTTTGGCAGCCTCTCTAGCCTATTTTACCTGTAAACCTCCTGTAACTTCAAGGCATTAATGAAAATAGACTCACCCACAAAGATGACTGAGGAGTTTTTATTAAGTGTTAAGGGAGAATGCAGGGGAGAAAAGGCATTTTGGAAAACATGTTAGGCTTGAAAAAACTTCTTCTGGGAATAGTGCTCAAATTCAAGACCAAACCCCAGTCAAATCTACAGGGGAGAGAAAGCACCAGGGGTGAATAACTATTAACCCAGATTCCAGCCTTTTTAATGAATTAAAGCTGTAGATCCCAGCTCCTCACCACAGAGGCTGTTCTGACCCTGTTTCCTCCCCAAATAAAGAGTTCTATAAGGTCTTGAGCTCAACACCTAGTGATGATCATCTGTGTGGAGAGTAGGAGAAAGGCAGATGGAACAGCATGTTGAACATGACAGAGCAGCAGGTCATGCAACAAATCCAGGGGACCCCTTTTCTAATCCTCTCCTCCCTTAATAAACACTTCCTGCCCTTGATAAGAAATTTAGCAGAAAAACAGGAGTTTGCTTGGATATTATTATTGTATTGGATATTATTAGCACCTGTTTCTAATCCATTATTGAAAGGTTTTACACTTAACAGCTGAAATTGCCAAAGCTTTCGGGTCTCACTCAAAAACTGTGGTACAACTGGGATTACTTTGGAAAAATCACTTGCTCCCTGTTCCCAAAGGAATATTAGCCAGCACCTCATTTCCAGGAGGTGCTTAACCTCCTTCTATGTTTTCCTCTCCTGAAGAGGATCTTACTTTCTCTCCATGGAGTTATTTTCCATATAGTGAAAGGATCTCAGTCCCAGCCTCCCAGAGGTGTTCATCAAGAGGTAATTGTGCTGCCCAGGAGAAGAGGAGTAGCATAGACCTCTCTGTCTCAGTTATCAGCTTCTGCTCTCTACCAAAATAATTTCCAGAGCTAATGATGGTCATTGTGTATATTGTGATATATCTGAATTGTACCATTTTAGGCAGACTGCATTTAAGGACTGATTTGCTCAGATGATCCCTAAAGGTGGGTGACCAATTTCTAGGAAGTCTAAAAGAATTAGACTTTCCTGATCTGGTTGAAGATGTGCCTGTTTATTGCAAAAGGTTGAACCAGATGAACTTTAAAGGTCCCTTCCAACCCAAGCCATTCCATGATTCTATTTTATATGAGGAGAGTCATGAAACTAGGGAAATGCAGCTGCAGGCAGATCTCTGTCCTAGCTACAGCAGATTCCTAATTGCCATTGAGACTTTCTTTCTTTCCTTTCATTGAGACTGAGTTCTTTGCCAAATCTCTCCTCTTTCCTCCCCAAACACACATCCTACTTCAGCCTTGCAGGGTCACTTGAGAAAGCTCTTCATTTGTTCCAGGGTTTTATAAAAATAGAAGCACCTGAAAACCAAACAAGCCTGAAAACCCTGTTCTGTCCTGACATGCAGCTGTATAAATGCATTAAACAATATGGGTCAGTGAAAAAAAGGGTGATTGGGCACTGAACAGGCTCTCCAGGGAATGGTCACAGCCCCAAGGCTGCCAGAGCTCCAGCAGTGTTTGGACAGTGCTCTCAGGCACAGGGTGGGATTGTTGGGGTGTCTGTGCAGGGACAGGAGTTAGAAGCCAAAACCACTGGTATCAAAACACCAGTTGTTTGGAGGTATTTGATTGGCAGGATGGTGAGACTACCTTGCTTTGGTCCATCACAGAGATAAGATATACCTATGGGATGTTCAAGCACTTCCCAGACCTCACCTTCTGCCCAGCCTCCTCTTTAAGAGCAACCAGGCTCCCCACAGTGGTCTGAGCAGGATCCTCCATCAGCAACAGCTTTTTTGGGTGAGCCTGAAGGAGACCTGGAGCTTGGTCAGGCTTTGCTGTGCTCATCTCAGCTGGAGCACAGCCTCTGACATCTCCTCAGAGCTCCATCTCTTGGCCCTGGGACACAAGCAGCAGATGCACAGGGTGATATCCCTGCCCTGACCGTGCTCTCAGTGTGGTGGGCTCTGAGATCAGAATCTTATGGTGATATGGGGAGCCAGCTGAGCCTTGCTGGGCTGAGGACAAGTGTCTGCCTTGCCACAGGTGCACCTGCAGTGGGTAATGCAGTTTCAGAACGGCATTTTTCCACCCTCCAAGGTGCAGCAATGCAGGGAGCGCTGCGCTCGATGCACAAGACAAGCACAAGAGATGAGAGGCCTTCTGTCCTAATCCCCTGGGACCCAAAACCGGTCTAAGAGAGAAAAAACTGAGGTATTAATGGATTAGCCCTAAGAGCCTTAGGGACTTGATTAGTGCTGGAACTCCACACCCCCGCCCAGCACGTCACTGGCCTTTAAAGGGCTCCATCCTTGCCTGGTCCTTGTGCCTTCCAGGAGTCACTCCTCACCTTGTAGGATCACGGAATCATGGAATGGTTTGGATGGGAAGACACCTTAAAAATCATCTAATTCCACCCCCTGCCATGGGCAGGGACACCTTACACTAGCCCAGGTTGCTCCAAGCCCTGTCCAACCTGGCCTTGGACACTTCCAGGGATGGGGCAACTTCTCTGGGCATCCTGTGCCAGGGCCTCACTGCTCTCACAGCCAAGAATTTCTTTCCTAATATCCAAATTAAACCTACTCTCTGTCAGTGTGAAGCCATGCCACTTTGTCCTATCGGTCCATGCTCTTGTGAAAATTCCCTCTCCATCTTTCCTGTAGGCTCCCTTCAGGGACTGGAAGGCCTCAATTAGGTCACCTCTAATCTGCAGCTACATGAAAATACAACCATGTGCCAGCTTGGTATCTCCTGTTCTCCTCAGGTGATGTGATTTCCCAGCAGGAGTCAGCAATTTTGGCTGATTCCTATAGCCATAACACAACAATTCCACTTTGAGGCCTTGCCTTCAGTCCAAAGGGAATTTCTGCAATGCAGAGCTTTTCACGGCCAGTTTTTTTCCCACAATTACAGCTGCAATGGCTTGAATTCGTCTAACCAAGCTGTAGGTGTTTATAGAGTAGATGGAGATCTTCCTTAGGGAAGGTATTTGCTGGGAAAAATCCAGGCTGTGCAGAGGAGGTAGAGGTGGGAGACATCATATGTGGAAATCTCTGTATTCTGAGGAATGATGCAACTTCCTTAAATCTGTAACTGAAGATTTGGCCTGTCATGTCAGCACATGGGGAAACCTCTCCCACTCATCCAGGAGCTGCTTGTTTGAACACCTTAAACTCCAAAACACAGTGATGGGAATGATGAGTAGGAATTTTAAACCTCTGGTGCTCTCCTGGCTGTGCCGCAGACTGGGGGTTCTTTAGCACATCCTCTAAAACTGGGACACAAACCCTTATTTCATCTCACCTGATCAGCAGCTGTGGTTAACCAGAGGATGTAGGCCTTGAACACACCTTTGGGGAATGCTGGAAATTGTCCTGTCTTCTCTGGGATTGTCACACAAATGACCACAGGAGCAGCTATCCTGATAAACACAGGGGCTGGGAAGGGAGAGGTGGGAAATACTCTCAGAATTCAGATAAAACCACTACAGATTGGTTGGTTTAGAGAGGATGGGTGATGTTAACCAGAATTTGCTTGATCCAACATTTTCATGGCTCAGTTTTTGGCGTGCAGTACTGATACAGGACAGGAAGGTGACATCTCTACCAGGAAACCAATCGGTGCTTGGAGTAATTTTCTGGTCCTAAGGACAATTGTCAGGGCTGGCATTACCCACATTATTAAACTTCCTCCACAGCAAGGTGAATGCTTCCTGTCTGAGACCAGGGATGGGCTTCGGTCCCAGTTTGGGCCAGACCTGGGACTGTGGTAAAACATCTTGTCCAGATCAGTTAACCCAGTGCCTGTCCCCAACTCTTCTTCTCAGCATCATCACTTTGCTGGATTCAGAGAGTAGAAAAATCTGAAGATTAAAGGAAAGCCAGGAACATCATGGAGAGGGTGGAGAACCTTGAGGAAAAGGAAATCTGACTCTGGTCAGGCTCTCAGATGACAGAGGGGATATGAATCAGGGCAGAAATGCTTCCCCAAGGAAATGACACTGTGCAAACTGGAGGTACCTTCCCTACCCACCACCCAAGACTGGTCCTCTTGGGAAAACATTTAGGGGATGATGTTTAGAGATTTAATCACAGCTCTGGGAGTTGGGGCATTTGACACCTCCAGGGAAAGTGGCCTGGATTTCTCCTGGTTTTGCTGAAAAGGCAAACGCCTTAAAACTCCCAAATATGGCCATGTTACAGGATGTACCATGAGTCCTTTTGGGATTTAAAATCCACCCTCTTCACTGAACTGCTGCTCTTCCCAGGTACTCTCTCCCTTTTTTCAATCCTTTCCATTTTTCTTTCACCTTCAGGAATGAATTTAGTTCCTTTTTCCCTGGAAGTAGCCAATAGTGGGAGTCTACAATTTTCTAATGGGGCACCAGATGTTTGCTCTGTCTTCCCAAAAGCCTCTTGCAAAGTACAAAGACCCCTCACAAGCACAAAAGAAGACACTGCAGAGGGATGGGGTGCCAGCTCTCCTCTGGGAGCTCCCAAAGTGGGAGCCCTGTAATGAAATTTGGGATCTTCAGTGCTGTGCCAGTCTGGATCTCTTCTACAACAGCAGTGAGGAAGGTGGAAAAGTTTCTCAAGGAAATGGAGGACTGACTGTGCATGGTCCAGCATGAGCTGTTTGCCCATTGTGTCTCCTGAGGTGAGGGGAAGCAGGGAGAGCAGATCAGCATCCCAAGTCCACCAGGAGAAGAAAGAACCCAAATGGTGGATTTTTGATGCCCAGTTTTCATTTGACTGATTTGTGACCACAGTGTGGTGGCTCACAGAGCACATCCAGACCACAGAATGGCTTTAGGTCAGATCCCAGCAGTGGATATGGATGCCTTTAGACCAGCACATGAAACCCAACTTCCCAGAGAATGCACAGCCCAGCACCAACAGTCTCCTCTAGCCCCAGTGCCACAGCTGCTCTCCCTGCAGCAGATGGGCTCCTCTGCAGCCTGGTCATCCCCAGGGTCACCCCACATAAACTGATGACCTTCCCAGGGGCTCTAAGCAAGGCATGGAGGAACCTTTGGGTTTTCCCTGCCAATGGAAAGGAAAAGATGTGTCCAGAGAGGTTTTACATAAACAGTGTGGGGTGTTTAGCTCAAAATCCAGGCCATAGCAGGTGGATGCCCATGGCAGGGTGTTGTAACTAGATGGCCTTGAAGGTTCCTTCCAACCCAGAATCACAGGATCAGGCTGGAAAAGACATTTGAGATCATGAAGTTCATCCTATGACCAAACACCACTTTGTCAACCAGACCGTGGTACTGAGTGACACCTCCAGTGTTTTCTTAAACATCTCCAGGGACAGTGACTCCCACCACCTCCCTGAGCAGCTCATTCCAATGCCCAATCACTCTTTCTGTGAAGAAATTCTTCCTGATGTCCAACCTGTCTCCTGGTGCAGCTTAGGACTCTCCTCTTGTCCAAACCCCAGACCATTTCATGTTGATTCAGAGAGGAAGTGTAAATACAGGCAGAAAAATCCATTGCAGGCTGAGAGTTGCCCCAGGCTGGGAGAAGTCTGGGAGGGAAGGGCTTGTTGGAGCTGTGGTTGCTGGGGACACCAGGAGCAGTCATGCTCTGGGTGAAGTGTCTGGGAGCACAGCCTGGCAGAACGAGTCTGGTGGGGTTGCTGGAGTGTTCATACTGCTGTGACTGGAATGAAATCATGCCCTCACCCTACCTCCCAGTGAGCTGTGGAGAGCTTCCCTGTGTTGTAATACGGATGACAACATCCATCTGTGCCCTGCCAAGCAGTGTGGCAGGTAAAACATCCCCATGGTGCTGAGCTGGAGGGGTCCCGCCCATGGCCCCTGTGCACCTCTGAGTACCTGTGGTTTGTGCAGCAAGTGGTTCTACTCAACACATGCTCCTGATACAGAGGTGTGTGAGGATTTACTCTGTGTAAAACTGGCTCGTGGAATGGCTGTTTAGCTCTGGAAAATGTGGCTTTGCATTCAGGTCTTGGGTTCTGTCCAGACCCTTTTATTGTCCCAGCCTTTGTCCCAGCCTTTTCAAAGTATATTTACAGCATGTTAGAAGTGAAAAGTTAAATAAAACCCCTGAGATTTCAGTCCCCTGTACAGCAGTAAAAAATATTGCTACTGATTTTACTTGTTCTTGTGCATCAGGTCTAGATAAAGATTGTCCACCACAGCAGCATTAATCTGATCAGACTAAAACTGAAGGAGCTATTACCTTGGAAATTAATCCAGACTTCAGCCCCTCACTTGACACTATTATACTTGTGTTGGGCATTATGGTCTGGCCAGGAGTGAGAAATTGGCTCTACTGGATGGAGCTTTCAGAAGCCTGGCTTTGCCATTCCTGCAAATCCCAGGAGAGATGGATTTTTCCCATAAAAAAAAGGGTTGTCTTTGCTCTTTTCCTCTTCCAAGCCTGTCTCGATCTGCTGAGATTCCACCTCTCCTGCAGCAGGCAATGTCACCACTTTGCCCAGCTCTGACTCTTTAATGAGAGCTGGGATGGCTCTTAATGAAGCATTTTCTTTCAGTGGAGTCCCCTGAGGATCATCAGGAACGCACTGGTAATTTTAAGGAATGAATTAGCCCTGGAGTGTGTCTGTGCCTGTGTATGGATAACCTGATTGCTGACTGGAGTCACTGGGAAGTCTGGCTGCCACTAAACCCAGTGTCAAATCCCTGGCATGGCTTCAGCATGACCGTGCACCACTCTCAGCAACAAATCCTAGGTGTGGATCAGGAGTCAGCACAGGTCCACCGTGTTTTGAAGGCTGAACTTGACAGGATGGACATGTCCAAACCATATCAGGTGAATGAAATCCCAGAGAATGGAAAAGGCACTGTTTAATTTATAGATACTGCAAAAAACATTTTTTACATTCCCTCTGTTGCTTGTGGCTTTGTTGAATAAGGATATCAGACACAGATAGATAAGAGCATTCTGAGGGTTTCCCCCTGCAAGAGCCTCAGTTTGGATTGTGCTAATGGTTTCAGAGTGAATCCACTCAGTCCTTCAGTACTTTGAAGTATCTGCATTGTTACGGCCATTTAAAACCATCATCAGTTGGTTTCTTTCTCTCCTGCACTCTCTGCCAAGAAATAATCCCGAGTTAATACTTCCCCTGTTTGTTTATGAGATAACAGAGCAGGTTCACACTGTGGGTGTGCCCTGTGTGCCCCAGCACGGCTCTCTGTGGTGAGGGCACATCACCTCTGACTGTGGAGAGCAGTGGGAGCTTCCTAAAAGCTTCCCTCACCTCCAGTTTGGGCAGAAACCTGCAGCTGCAGCCTTGTCCAGGCTCATCACAGAATCATGGAGTGATGCAGGTCAGGAAGCACCTCAGGAGGTCTCTGATCCAAACTCCCATTCAGAGTTAAATCCAAGTTCAAATTTATATTGCAATATTTTGTCTCCAAGGATGGAGAATTCCCCCAGCATCTCTGGGTAATTCCTCCAATTTTTTATTCTCTTTGTGGTGGATTTTCCCTACCCTCAGTCCCCTGATGTCTAACTGGGATTTCTATTCTTGCAATTAAAGTTGATGGTCTCTTTTCCTTTCAGTGTGGACATCCAAGGAGAATCTGACTCCACCTTCTTTACATCCTCCCATGATCCCTCAGTCTCAGCTTCTAAATCCTGCTCTTTATCTTCCTAAACATATCAGTATAAATACATATATATGTGTATACATACATACATATACATATGTGTGTGTGTCCCCTGACCTTCTGCCTGACTTTCTCCAGTTTCTCAATCCCCTCCTTGTGGAAAAACTCAAAACTGGGAAACCTCAAACCAGGCACAGTATTCTGGATGTGTCCTGCATGTACCAAAGACTTCCATGAAAAGCAGAAAAGCCTCCCATCACACAATTATTTTGTTCTGTTACAACCTATTGCACTCCAGAAGGTGTAATAAGGATTTTCCTCCTCCTGGACTCTTTCAAATCCGTCTTCTTGGTATTTTGAATTTCTCTCTTGTTTGAATTGATGCATGCAAGGCAGGAATCAGATCCAAGCTAAGAGAAAGGTGAGGATGATCCCTTTTCCCTTCATGCCTCCATGGAGAATGAGAAGGGAGCAAGTGATGAGAGAAACCAACAGTGAAGCCACATCAACACAGTTCAGGAGATGAAAGAGTTGGGTGAGAAAACATCTCCTGCATGGGAGGGAGAGAAAAGAGGGAATGGTGCTGCAGCACCACGGAATTCTGCACAATGTGCTGGTTTGCTTCCCATCTCACCCACCTTTCGGAGGTGGTCCATGTCCACCACGTGGCTAAAGAGAGATAACAAAGGGTTGTGCTGATGCTGGAGCAAACCTGTTTGCCCACTGGGGTTTTTAGGGCACCTCTGAAATAAAACTAAGATCCCACTGATTTATAACTCAACTCAGAGTTGGTTCCTATGCCTAAAAAGTGTTTGGATCCTCTAAGCCCTAAGGATCATGCTGGAGGTGCAGGGCAGAGCTGGAGGGAATGCAGCAGCCTGTCCTGGATCAGGCCCTTCTCAGGGAAGCCAGATGAGATATTTTGATGCTTACAAAGCTGTTTAATCATAAGATAACACACACAGCCTGTTCACACAAATTAGGGTGGGTCCTGTTTGCATAATGTTGATTCCAGGGACGGATTAATCTCACAGACAGCTTGTTGCTGCTGCAGATTTTATCCATTCAGCACATTCGATACAGGATCAGCTCTCAGGCTGAAGAAACTGTCACAGGGTGAATTCTGAGAGGCAGAAAAGAGGAACAGGGAAGCGCAACCAGAAAGGCAGCTGGACTTTGCTGTGATAATTGCTCCTGGGATTGCTGGGTTTAGGTGGAATTTATCCCAGACTTTATAACTTGAAGGGGATCTTTGCTTCTTGCTGACCTTCCTAATCAAAGAATGCTGAATAATCTTTCATCCCTTATTTGTTTTGCAAATAATATATCTTCAGTCATGGATCAAACATTCCCAAATAAATATATCTTCAGTTATGGATCAAACTTCCCATCCCCAACCATCTCATGCTTCTTTCCCCACTGATCTCACAGTCCTTACAAAAATGTGTCCATTCAGTACTTTCCCAGCACTACACAGGACCAGGGCACCAAGTTTCAAGCATTCCCTTTGAAATAAAAATCTATTCAGGACATCCACTGCTTCTTAACAAATTAATTAAATTTTAATTAAACGTCACTAAGAAATTACATTTTCCTTTGCAGCCAGCTGGGTCAGGAAGGGCCATGGGGCATTCTGATGGAGTTGCAGCTTTTCTCAGCTTTCCAAGGGGAGGGATCTATGCTGATTCATTCATAATCAGACCTCTGAATAATGCATGAGATGCTAATGACAAACCAAAGTCCTGCAAAGGAGCCAGGGGTACTTCCATGAGTCCTTTATTTTAGAGGGGAGGTGGGGAGAGGGGAATTTAAAAAAAAAAAAATTCTGTTTAAGAAACCAGGATGGAAAGCACAGCCTTGAGGACTTTGTGAGTTCCTGATGAATATCTGGAAGTGTATTTTTGGGGGATATTTCAGAAACTGCCCTCTAGGTTTTCACTCTGCTACTACACTTTCTGTCCTGTAGAAGAAGTATTAATACTTGAAAATAAATCCTGAGGCACCTCTTGCTCCCAAACATCCCCCACAAACAGGGACCAGTGAAGGAGGCAATGGGGGATGTGGGTTACTGGGAGTGAGAGAAGAAGTGGAGGGTCAGCAGCAATGACAATTGGGAACTGGAGGGCTCTGAAAGAACTTGCTCATATATTCCCTCTACAAGCCTAGAAGCTGTCCCTGATTAGAAGGGTTTTTGACAGAAATCCTGAGGTTAATGGCTGTAACCACAGTGCATGGCTTTGATTAAACAGGAATTTTAAGCCACCCTAAATTATTTCGTATTTAGAGAGCACAAAGGCTCTTCCTGCCTTGCCCCAATGCGGGACATCTCCCCAGTGAGAGGCTGGAGAAGCAAAGTCAGCTGGAGCACAACAAACTCCAAGCTTCCAGCAGCCCAAGTTTAGATGAACTGGGCTGAAAAAACAAATGACTGAGAAGTGGAAACACAACCTTTCTGGTTCATTCCCTGATCTGGATTGTCTTTCTGCAAAGAAAAGGCAGCATGATCAGTCTCTGGGATGAAGCTCATTAAACTGTGTCCAGCTCTGAGGTCCTCAGCACAGGAAAGACATGGAACTTTTGGAGTGAGTCCAAGGGCTGGAGCCCCTCTGCTCTGGAGCCAGGCTGGGAGAGCTGGGGGTGCTCACCTGGAGATGACAAGGTTCCAGGGAGACCTCAGAGCCCCTTCCAGAGCCTAAATGGGCTCCAGGAGAGCTGGAGAGGGGCTTGGGACAAGGGATGGAGGGACAGGACAAGGGGGAATGGCTTCAACTGCCAGAGGGCAGGGATAGATGGGATATGGGGAAGAAAGGAGATTTAAATTGAATATTAGGAAAAATGTGTTCTCTGAGAGGGCTGTCAAGCCCTGGCACAGGCTGCCAGATTCTTCATGTGTTGTTGGGATTCACTGAACTGCAGGAAACACCCTGGAGCTGGATAAATTCAAGCTCTTGCTTCCCTTTAAATCTTCTGGGGAATACAACTCAAGAATGGGTTTAAGAATAAAAGTCACTTTTAGAAAGGACAAGTTGTCTTATTTGGAACGGGTTTTTCTTGACCAACCAGCACTGTCCCAGGGGATTCTTGTGCAGATTTGGGGAGTTTGCTCAGCCTAGGGCAATTCCCAATAGGCAATGTAGGTGTACTGTCCTAAAATCTTAAATATTATTATTATTTGGGCAGGGAATGGTCATAGGAAAATCATAGAATCATAGAATGGTTTGGGTTGGAAGAGACCTTAAAGACCATTCAGTTCCAAACCCCTGCCCTGGGCAGGGACACCTTCCACTAGAATATTTAGACAATTAGTGAAGATTAAACTCTTAGTGCCTTAATTTAGGTGGAATAACCATCACCCTGCATTTTATTCTGTGTTCACAGAATCCATAGAATCCTTGAGGCCGGAAAAGACCTCTAAGGTTGTGATCCTGAGGCAGATGCTGAGGTTTATCCTGCCATTTTCACTACAAGGGAATTCACCAATTCTCTGCATAAATCAGAAGCAAGGGGTGGATCTCTGGCCTTCAATTCCCCAGAAATAATATTACTCCTTGTCTACTGGGAAATATGTTCAAAACTGCAGGATTTGGGGACTTCTATCCTGCAAGTTTTTTCCTGCATAATTGCACAAAGGATGCAGACATCACTTTTGCTCATGAACCTATAATTGCAAAAGGTTGGAGAGTGGTAGGCAGGCACTTTGCACAACAATAACCTGTTCCTCTTCATCCCACAGGATCCCTGAAAGATTTTTCATGCCTAGGCAGGATGAGGCGTACCCAGTCAATTCCTGGTCTCACCCCCTAACCCCATTCCCATGGCATGACTCATTTTTGGACATCCAGCCTGAAGAAAGTCCAGGAATGAGCCTCCAAGTGAAATCAGTGGGCATCAGGCTCCCACATCCTCGTGTAATTAAGCTCTTTCAGTTATTCCCCACCAAAAAGGCATCAAGGGAATGCTGGGCTTAATCACCACATCAGTTCATCCAACCCTTCCCCAATGGGCTGGGCTGGGCTTTTGCCATGTTTTGCCATGGAACTTCCTTCCCAGACAAATATTTCCATGCTAACAGTCTCACCTCCCAAGGCTCAGCCTATTCCTACAGACATCTCTCCCCAAAGACACCGAGATCTCTTCAACTCGTTCGTGTCACCTTGGAGGAAGGCAAAAACAGAGTGTGTTCACTTTAGGGTTTTGCAGGGAATAATGGATGTTCCCAGGTCCCTCAGGAGAGGAATTATCATCCCAGTACTGCTGACAGGTTAGACAGAGCTCACTGGGGTTAAGGGACTTGGCAGAGGGCGTGGAATTATTCAGTGGCAGGAGCAAAATCATATAATGCAGTTCTGATTCCATTGCTAATTCCTCTCTTCCATTAACATAAAGCAGACTTTGGAAGCAGATCCCTGTTTTCTTTCAGCCTCCAAACATATTTTTTAGAAATATTCCCTAATTCTATAAATGTTTTCTTGTAGTTTGACTGAAAGGGACAGCAACAGCGAAAATCAGCAACAAACAACTGGACCATCTGCATTGTTCTCCCAGTTTAGGTTCTCATCATTCTTTCATCAAGAAAAAAAGGTGTCTTTCTGAAAAAAACCAAAAAAATCTTATAAAAATCTCCTTTTTATTTAGAG
Source organism: Climacteris rufus (assembly GCA_013398175.1). Classification (NCBI taxonomy): domain Eukaryota; kingdom Metazoa; phylum Chordata; class Aves; order Passeriformes; family Climacteridae; genus Climacteris; species Climacteris rufus. The sequence goes on along the minus strand of VZRZ01003356.1, from coordinate 611,502 downwards.
GAAAAATACTCTTCTATATTTCAGCATTATCTTTGTTTAGTTGAGAATAGTAATCATAGTAATCTATCAATTATATTGAAAAATCTCCTATTTTTAGTCAATGAAAGTTATTCACCTGAATATGGTTATTATCAAAGTAGAAACGGTTCAAATTACAGAATCACTGGGTTGAAAGGGATCTCCAAAGATCATCTACTCTGACCCCTTAAACTAAATAGGTCTTCAAACTGTCAGAATCTGATGATGAGGATGAAGCTTAATTTGACCAAAAAACTGTTAATTACAGCTCATGGGAAGGAATAAGTACAGAACACAGAAAAAACCCAAGCATTTTCTATTTTCTAGGGATATTTTGGGGGAGCTTGGATATTGTTATGAAAAACATTATTAAAAATATGCATTTAAAAAATTAAGCAGTCTCACTCTGACTAGTCAGTCATCACTTTTATTTTTCTTTTCAACAAGGAAAAGTTGAAAAGGTGCATAAAATGCTCTTTCTTTTTAAGAGTGCTTAAGGGAAACAAAGCTAAACTGCGAGTTTTCTTTAAGTTACTGTTTTTTTTTTTTCCTTAGAAGGATGTTTTCTGCAAGGAAATCATCAATGGAAAATGTTTGACCAGCTGTACCCTTATCTGCAGATCTGGAAGCACAGGCAATACATGGAAATCCCCACCTCACTTGAAGTTTCAAGGGGGTGACTGGTTTTTGTGCTCGTGCCTCTTTCAGTATGAATAAGTGTTTCAGTATTTGCTTTTGTTTGCCATCCATCCACTCCAGCCCAAGGAAAAACACTGGGAAATTTCACCTTCTGCAGGATCCCGGCGCAGGAACCCACGGAGTCCACGCCAGTTCGGTTTTGTGCAGTCCCCCAAACAAGGCCTCGGTCTTGGCTCCTTCTGGAGTCTTCAGGGAATTTTAATCTGGAGATTCGTTTCCAGCTTGCAGGAAATAACAGAGACGACCTGGATATGTCTCAATGTGGACTGGACGTCGCTCGTTTGCACTCCTGGCTTGGGTTTGAGTCTGCTGGCCTGAGCCCAAATGATCCCAGCCGTGGGTCAGGGATCAGCAGGGTCCAAGGACCACTCCTGGTGGGTTGTTCAGACACAGTTACCTTGCTCTGGAGAGGGTTTGACTGTATGGACTCTACCAGACCAGGCCAACTGGCAGAGGATGGACACAGGTTCATCTGAGAAGCTGTGGCTGCCCCATCCCTGGAAGAGTCCAAGGACAGGTTGGACAGAGCTTGGAGCAACCTGGGATAGTGGAAGGTGTTCCTGCCCATGGCAGGGAGTGGAATGGGTTGATCTTTAAGGTCCCTTCCAACCCAAACCATTCTGATTCTAAGATTTGATTTTGACATAAAGAAATCTAGATTTGCCTGACATCCAATATTGTTGAGTTTGGAATTCCTTTGTTCCCTCTGTTTTTTTGCCAAGCTTGGTTGTGGGAACTGATCTGAGAGAGATCTCTAATTCCTGACCTCTGTATCTCCTGTCCATGTCCTACAAAGGGAATGCAGTGCAAAACCTTCCTGGCCTTCCAGGAGAACAGCAGAGAAAGTCACAGTTGTTCAGCCTGGAGAAGAGAAGGCTCTGGAGAATCTTCTCCCAGTAGAACAGCATTCAGCAGGAGTGGCAGGTCCAGAAAATCTGTTCAGTTCAGCTTATCTTCCTACAGTCTGGACCGGATTTCCAACTCTGGACTGGGTTTCCACCTCTTTATTTCATAGCCCAGCCATGAAATGCTGATAACAGGGGGAAAAAAATGACACCCCAAAGGGCCAGACACATACACACACACACACACACACACACAGACCTGCTTGGGCTTGCATTGCAGGTTCTCTGCCCGGGAGCAAATCACTTGGGAAATTTAATTAAAGTTTAATGAGGCACTTTGATTGCTGGGCCGTACGCCTGGTGGAATTAATGTACAATGAAGGGGTGTCTCGTCATGCTGCTGGCAAGAGCTGGCAATAGCTGGCAAGTTCATGTAGAGCAGAGCCTGTCATCCTAAATCACCTTTTGAACCCGTGAAAGAAGCAGGGAAGAGCAACCAGGAAGCTCTGCAGGTCATTTAATGCAGCAGGTCCTTGGGAGTCCTGTACTTTGGAGAAATTCCCTCTGAGTGGCTTTTGGGATTTTTCAGGAGGATGGGGATTGGAAGGCAGACAGGGTGGGGGTGGGAGTCTGAGTTGTGGGTTTCCTTCTCTTCTTTCCCTTGAGTAGGCCGAAGCCTGGATTGGAGGGAGCTCTAGCACAGAAGATCCTGGCAAAGTTGGGACCTCCATGGATCCTCTACAGAACCATGGTGCAGAGACACTCAATCTGTTTGGTGTTAGTGGAGATGTGGATTCTGTTTCAAGTGAAAGGCCTCCAGGCTACCAGAAAAAGGCATTTTGGAATGCAATGCTGGTTTGGAGAGGGAGAGTCAAGCTCAGGAGAGTTGCAGCTCCTTCTGCCTTAAAACCAGGCCTCCATCTAGGAAACGATCTGTCATAAATCCCATATGGGATCTCCAGACATTCCTTAGAACCTCATCATTTCTGTGAGAATCACAGAATCACAGAATATTCTGAGTTGGAAGGGACCCACAAGGATCATCCAGTCCAACTTTTAAGTGAATGGCCCATACAGGGATCAAAACCACAACCTTGGCATTATTAGCAACCAGCTGAGAGGAAAACTGCACCAGGCTGGATTTGACTTGCACCCACACTTGGTTTATGGGGTCTCAAAGGAATTGGGACACTGTGCATTCAACAAGGATCCCTTTTTGTAAGGGATAACCCCCTCTGGACATCCAGGAAGGTGAGTCCCACATGCTGGAAGAGAAGGTCTTGGCAGCACAAACATCAGGAGGACACCCTCACAGAAATCCCCTGCTTTTCCAGCAGGGTACATAGAGCAAGCAGAAAACAAGTCCAGAGCTGGGCATTGTGTGAAGAAGGAATGAATCCAGGAGCTTTTTCTGCTGGGCTCTAGGCTCAGCCAGTTAAACTCTGCCTCTGTGGTGTTCAAGCTGGGAGCTCTGCTACCCTGGGATCAGAGTGGAGACAGCTGGGCACACCTGGAAGTAAATCCCACCTTGAATCACTGATCAGACTTGCCCAATGCACTGGGAAGAGACCTGGCAGGCCCTGATAAAAGTTAAATGTAGATTGGATGCCTCCAAATCTGCCTGTGAGCTGTGAGTGGCCCAATGGGGGAAAAAGTTCATGTGTGATCCTGTAATCATGGGATAAATGCCTTCCAATGCACTGTCACATCCTGGGAACTCCTGCAACTCCAGCTCTCCTGCAAGGCCTGGCACCTGGAAGGAACAGGGAGGCTGCACAAACACGCTCCAGCCTGGCGTTTCCTAATCCTGGAGCACTTGACTCTGCAACTGCGACACGTCTTCCATCTTCCTGGGCATGGGGGATGGAATTGGAAATGTTTCCCAAGGTTGTAAAAGCCCAGCAGATAAATCCACACTCCAGAATTACCCATGAAGGAATAGGATCAGGGTCAGAGGCTTCCCAATGACCGTCCCGTTGTTGGGGGTGATTTTGGCCCAGGTCAAGTGCCAGGAATGCAATCACTGCCCAGGTAAGGTTCAAGGTGAGCAAAAGCAAGGGGTCATTCCCAGGAGGATGTTTGGTGCTATTGTCCTCTTTTGGGAGGCTGAGAGGAAGGACCAGTTGGGTTCAGAGATGATCCCTTTATTTTCCTGCAGAGGTGCATCCAGGTGAGTCAGAACCTCTGGACCCACCACACGATGGAGGAACAGTCAGAGGCTGTCACCTCTCCCAGGGCTGCATTGAAAAAAATTAAAATCATGGAATTGTGGAATCACAGAATATCCAGAGTTGAAAAAGACCCACCAGGATCATCCAGTCCACCTCCTGGCCCTGCACAGACACCCCAACAATCCCACCCTGTGCCTGCAAGCGTTGTCCAAACACTCCTGGATTTCTGGCAACCTTGGGGCTGTGGTCATTCCTTGGGGAGCCTGTTGGGTGCCCCAACACCCTCTGGGGGAAGAACATTTTCCTGATATCCAACCTACAAGGACACATGGGACAGTCTGTGCTGACAGCTGTGGGATAGGAGAGCAAGGGATGCTGCTTTCTCCAAGCCATACGTCCTATATCCTTTGTGTAAATATGCACACATACACACATATAAAATCATGGAATCACAGAATCCCTGAATGGTTTGGGTTTGAAGGGACCTTAAAGATCAGCTCGTTCCAACCCCCTGCCATGGGCAGGGACACCTTCCACTATCCCAGGTTGCTCCAAGCCCCATCCAACCCAGCCTTGAACACTTCCAGGGGTGGGGCAGCCACAGCTTCTCTGGGCAACCTGTGCCAGGGCCTCACCACCCTCATCCTAAAAAATTTCTTCCTTGTATCAAGCCTAAATCTACCCCTTTTAGTTTAAAACCATCACCCTTTGTCCTGTTGTGAAAAGCCTTGCTAAAAAGTTTGAACATGTTTTTCTTATATATATGTATACACATATATGTATATATACATATATCTATATATAAGGATACCTTACATACATTTTATATCTATATACACACACACCTGTTTGTGACGTATGTGTCATATATCTCCTGTGTGTGTGTATTCATATATATATATATATATATATATGTATGTGTATATATATATATAGTATCTACAGTAAATATGAGGGATGTGAATACCTGAGCGGTGACAATCGCAACCATGTCATGCTCAAGACAAAAAGTCTGGCCCTGAAAGGAGAAAATCAAATAGCTTGTCCCAGGTCAGGGGTGCTGAGGAGCCTCATTTAAACTCCGGCTTTTGGCGTCCTCTCTGAATTTTGGCCGAGGCCCAAACAGGCAGCGTGGAGACTCTTCCCTCACCAGGGGAGCAAATCCAGCCTTTCCCTCTCAAACTTCATAAAAAAAAATCCCAAAGCAGAGTTTTGCTATCAAAACAAATAAAATGGGGTGGTGGTGGTGGTGGACGAGAATTTTGGTGCCCCAGCTGGCCAGGGGTCGGTGGGACCTGGCATCCCTTGACACCTGATCCTGCTCCTGGGATGCCGGGAGGGAGCAGCAGGATCGGGATCGTGACTCAGCCCCCACATGAGCTGATTTCCTTCCTGCACGGCCAGCCTGGGCTTCTGATGTTTTGTTTGCTGTGGAGCTCTGGGGGCCAAGTGGGAGCTCCTGGAAATCAAAGGGAAAGAACAACATCTTGGGCTGGCCGAGCAGGGTGCGGCGTCCTGGCTGGTTGGGACATGGGGGAATTCCGGGTGCTGAGGGAAAAGGGGTGGGAGACACTGGAAGAGGGCACAGGTCAGGGCTCCAGCATGAGCTGATCCCAAAATTCTCCCTGAATGCAGCACTGCTCCGTGGATGCCCTTCAGCTGCCGTGGGAACCCTCATGGGCTCCTCAGGCTCAGAGGAGGAGAAAGCAGAGGAGTTTCCCCTCTCTCCTTTCTTCTCAGGTTGACCTCCAGTCCTCTCTTAGACCCACTGAGTGGGGAATGGGACCTCCAGCAATCCTTTCTGGACTGAAATGGGAGTGGGAAGCAGCTCAGCTTTCCATGTTGGACAGGAGATTGCCAGATTTTCTCTGATTTCAGACTGCTTCCTGTTGATGCCAAAGACAAAACTCTCCATCAAAAGCAATCTAGTGATTGACCCTGAGGCCCTTGACTTGGTCTGGACATATCCAAATGAGGTGGCCACATACAAACCATCACCAGGATTGTCCTCACTTTCCCTGTCCCATGGCTGGGGCAGGTCTTGCTGGCCTGGGCACGGCTGTGCTGGGGTCTGGGGTAATTTCAGTGGGATGGTAATGCTTGAGGGTTGGGGGTCTTCCCTGTCCCCGTTTCTTGATCAGTCTGAGTCTAGTCCAGGTCTCTCCATGTTCCTTTCATCATCCAGAGGTGACCCTGAACATGTACCAGTCCTCAGGCAGTGCAGAGGTTCTGGCTTGAGCCTTGGGGATGTTCCCAGAAGGGTGTTAGGAGAGCACATCTACACTCAAAAGAGGAGGCTCTGGCCAGCACAGGATTCTACTAATTTATTGCAAAATTATGGAGAAAATCTGTGTTTGTCCCATTCCCTCCATACCAGGCTCTCCGTCCTCCCCAGCCAGCTGGGCCATCAGACTCAACTCTGCCACCATCCTCTCTCTGCCAACATCTCTGATTCCCTGGATGACAGAGCAGGGCAGGATAACCCTGGGCCTCCACCTGTGGTGTTGGCCTTGGTTCTGGCCTTGAAGGGGCTCATCTGAGCAAGTGCTGCCTCGGGGGCTGGATCTGCTCCAGGTGAGCACCAGAGGTGACATGCTGGGATTGGCTGAGGTGGCTCTGGATTGATGCTGAGCCTGATCCTGCCCTGCTGAGCCTGCACCATCCAGCCCCAGGCTCTCCTCCCCAGCTCCATCCTGCCTTTGCCTTGGCACATTCCCATGCAGCCCCAGTGGGCAGGGAGAGACCCCAGCCTGCCCACAGCCCTCCTCGTCCCCCATCACCCACTGCCACCTCCTCGCCCCTGTTTTCCTATTCCCAGCATTTACCCTCCTTCACATAGCCCTGGGGGAGCCAGAGGATTATACACAGAGGGAGAAGTTATTTTTCCTTGACATAAACATCCAAGCCTTTCCTCGGCCCCTTCTCTTGAAACATGGAGGTAGGACCTGGACTCATAACATCCGGCAGGAGGGGTTGGCCTTATCTGCCAGGAAACACTCAGCTCCGGATACATCCTCCCCTGCTCCCGGCACCCCAGCAGCTCCCACTGGCAGTGTCGGGCAGGAAACCACTCAGCAGCTTGTCTCATTCCCTCCTCTGGAGAGACGGGAGGGAGGGCCTGATCCTGCCCTCCCTGCCCTGGGGTGCAGCGAGGTCCGGAGTCAGGGTGGGGTTGGGGAGAGAAAAGGGACGGAGGGGGAAAGGTGAACAAAAAGGGGGGGAAAAGGGGATTTAGGATTTGGAGGACTTGGCCGTGCTGAGGGTCTCTCTAGGCTTTGCCACTGATTTGCAGGGTGAGCACAGTCAAGTCACTTCACCTCCTTCTCTGCCTCTACTTCCCTCACCTGGATCTATTTTGAAAAAGCAGGGAAATTGTCATCTCCCAGCTGATTTCACAGCAGGGTCCAGATGCCTTGCATGGGGCAGGGACCCCTTGTTCTAAGAGCAGCACAAACACTTGGTCTTGTTCAGATTCTAGGGAAGAGACAGGTCATGTCCCAACACTAGTCAGAAAAAGGATGGGAGGGAAAGAAGACTTATCTCTGTTTTACAGACAGGGAAACTGAGGCATGGAACATCCACATGGCCATTTGTCACCAGGGTCCACCCCTGCCCAGTGTCACTGGGACAGGCTGAGTGAGGACAGAGAGGAGTCACCACCTGCTCAAGGGATGCAGAGGAAATTGCCCAGGGCATGACACACCACAGCAGCTCCCAGCCAGCCCAAATCCCAGCTATCCAGGAAGGTGACCTCATCCCTGCTCCTGATGCCCAGCACCACGACCTGCACAGCCACAGGGGCCAAGGACTGGCCAAGGCCACCGGACACCGGGGGCAGAGGGCTCACACCCTGGTCACCTCCTGGCAGGGAGACAGCCCTGTCCTGCCCCAAGCTGACACCCCCGAGCAGGAGCCCAAATGTGGTGTGAGGCCGTTTTATCCCTTCCTGCAGCCCTGATTTGATTTTCCTGCTGGTTCCCAGCCCACCCCAGCCTGGGGAAAGCAGGCCACAAACCACAAGACTACTTGGCGTGTGCAGAGACAGCCTTGGGCTCCCGGGTTTGAGGAGGGAGGAGAAACAAGCCCAGGACTGATGCAGAACAAGTCCTGCTTGGGGTGGAGATCCCCCAACACCCATTAACCACTCTGGCCATCAGTGTCCTGCTTTGATGTCCACTTTCCCAGCAAAAACACCCCTTCCCACCTCTACCAGCCACTTATTTTCCATCTGCTCCCTGCAGCAATGCCCTGCATCCCAAAAAATTGCTGTGGGGAGGGGGCTGGCCTGCAGCATCACATTTTCCATCCCAGCAGAGAAGGGGAGGATGGTTCTGCTCCTGAACTTCATGCTGGCTGCCAGTGTCCTGGAGGTGGGAGCCGGCTGCTCGCGGCGCTGGGCGTGTGCCTGGATCCGGCTGTGGCTCCCAGGGAGCCGCACCTCGCCTTGGCTGCGGCTCCCAAGGCCCTCGGGGGGCCCCGGCTCCCGGTTGGGGCCTGTAGCTGTTCCTGGCGTGCAGAGAGCACAGGGACAAGCTCCCACCTCTCCTCACGTTGCTCCGGGTTGAGCAAGTTGGGACAGGCTTGGCTGGCGGGGCTATCCGTTCATCCCAGCCTGATGGGGATGGGGTGAGTGGAGAAACCCCTTTTCCTGGGGAAAGCAGACTCTGGGAGCTCTTGGTGGGGGGGTTGCCTCCACCACCCCTGAGAGGGATGAAAGAAAGGATGGAAAACACTCATGGAGTGTTGAGGTTGATCCAGTTGTTGCTTGGGGCGTGGGAATAAGGAGAAGGATCAGTGGGAGTAGCCAATGTCCTGGAGAAAGGATCCTGTCAGGGGGAGAATGTGACAACCTAAATCAGGCTGGTGGCAATACTCAGAGCTGATTTTGGGGGGGAGCCTGGGACAACTGAGCCTCCTCCCCAAGGCAGTTTAAAAGCTCGCTGCACTGTTCTCAGCTGCCTCTCAGGCCTGGGGTGCCACAGGGATTGCAGGGAGACATGGAGAAGGGAAAAGCAGGGCTTCTGCAGCCCCACTCCTGCTCCTGGCACGGTCCCACGTGAGTCAACGCTGCTGGGCAGGGAGACCAAACCGGCTCCTGGCACCTCCCTCCCTCCAGCTCACAAATCTTCTTGGAAGAGTCACATTTGGGCTGAGCCACCCCTGTCAGGGAGCCACCACAGTGCCTGGGGCCAGCAGGACACCCAGAGGTATCCATTCCTTTCTCCCAAAAGGGAGAGCACATGGACAGGGGTGAGTTTGGATTCCTAAGTGATGGATGAAGGAAGAGGCAGGATGGGAGAGCTGAATCCTGGGGACACAAGTGGGGGATGACGGAGAACCATAAGCACAGGACAGGGGCATTTGCTGCCTCACCAAATACTCACACAGCCTCCACCTTCTGGGACCAGGCGCTCCCTGAGTCAGAGACAAGTCATTTATGGGAGACAGGCCAGCCCGGGGGGCTGGATTGGTTTGGGTTGGATTTGGGGATCCCTGGAGACCCCTCCCAGCCACAGCACAGAGGTGGCATCACAAAGGGCACTAGGAAACCTGCTCCTCCACTTTTTGGGGCCAAGCAGGAGGACCCTATCTGGGAGGACACTGCTGTGGGAGATGTTTACCCTGCCTTGGATATCATCCCCAGAGGTCCCTTACAACCCTAACAGTTCTGGGATTCTCTGTGCATGGCTCAACCTCAAGGACCACAGGGACACAGCCTGGTTGAATGTCTGGCAAGAGCAGGCTGTGATGTTTTTCCATGGACTGGACATGGATTAAGCTTTTCTTTTGCTGGCCAGGCCTGAAGATCATCACTCAACATCCACCTTGATGCAGCTCCCCAGATCTGACCCACATATTTCTGACACCTCGTTGCCTCAAGCTGCACTTGCACCGAGGATCTTTTCCACACTGAGGAGCATCTTAAAAGGTGCATCAGCACAAACTGTGAAAGAAAAGAGAGCCTTTAATGTGACTAAAACCCACGCTCCGGGCACTGGCACTCACTCCATAAATTGGCAATCTCATCTGTGCTCACTGAGACACCAAAGGCAAAGCTCTTTCACTGTAACATCCAACAGGAGCTGGCTTTAAAAAGTTCACATTTGAGGGGTGGCAAAAGCAGGATCAAGGCCACCAAAGTGACCTGAAGCCCCGAGACACTCCATGAAAAGCAAGGGTAGGCACTTGTCACACCTCGAGTTGGTTTGTTAGTAAGCAATCCACAATTTGTAAAGATAACCACAGATCTTTGTTTTATTTATAAAAAAATGGAAGTAGAAAAATTTGGCTGAAAATACCAACAACAACAATGACAACAAAAATATAAAAAAATAGCACTTGCACGGGAAATGTTTCTGTTTTGAAAACTTTTGTCAATAGCAACAGCAATTTAAATCATCGAACAATCATCGTATAAAACCATATTTATTTAAATTAAATATTTTATGCCAACTTGTATCTACACTCATTCAAAATGCATAGAGTCACACAAAAGAGATGGAATGTATTAGCTTAAAAACCAGTGAAGTTGTGGGGGTTTTTAAAGTATTTTTTTGCAATTATTATTAATACATTTTGGGGAATGAAACCAGGAAATCATAACCACGTTACTAACTAATCATTACCAAGTGCCATACAGTAAACACTAAGATTAATCATGTCATATAACTGATTTAAAATAAAGCTTCATCTTTATGGAAAGGAAGAGAACTTGAGCAATACAAAATCCAAGTTGGGGGTGGGGGAATAATGGAAGGAATAAATCAATGTACAGCTTTATTACAAGCAATAATACGCCAGAGTTAGGAGAGACATTGGGCACTGTGACTCCAAATATGGAGCATTCCCCTTCAAAGGATGTTGGATTAAAAAAGTGTCTGCTACATCATCACCTCTTGGCCAAAATGTTCACACCAGGACCCGCTCCCAGGGGTGGATGCCGGCCAGATCCTGCCTTTCCTGATCTTCCCCTCCTCCAGAACAGGCTCAGTGCTCGCAGGGCTGGTGTCCCTCTCCTGGCTGGTGTCCCATCCCCTCTGGAGCTTCGTCAGGGTTGAAGTCCCCAGTCCATGCTCCAGGGGCAGGGGATGGGGGGTTTAATCCCTGTTGGAGCATCGGTAAACACCACCAGCAGAACCCGAGAGCAGAATCCAGACCTTCACCAAAATCTGCCCTTCTCCCATCCCTGCCTTTTCCCCTGCCACGGGGACTTCAGACCTGACATTTACGGGGTGCTGCCTCACTCCTGACTCCAAAGCACAGCTGGGGATGCCCCAAAACGAGGAGCAGCCTTCCCGTGCTCCCAGGAGCATCCCTGCTTTGGAAGGGGGACTTGGCCAAAGGGCTTTGGCATCGGGAAGTGCCCCCTGGCCCCGGTCGGAGCAAAGCACCCCAGGCCTTGCACGGTGGTGACCCAACAACCCAAATCCTTTACCTACGACACCGAGGAGACTCCAGGGCCCTGTGGTTCGGACTCGGTCACCCTGAGGGGCCACAGGCGATGTCCCCAGGGAGCAACACCTCGGAACAGTGTCGGGTCCTTCCTCGGCCGGTCCAGGCGGCCCTGGCCGGGCTCCTAAGAGATGCTGTAGTTATTGTAGTAGGTGGCAGTGGCATCGGCCAGGACGGAGATCAGGCTGTTCTCGGAAGTGTGGGAGCTGCCGGACGCCGGGACCTGCCCGTTGGCCAAGCCCCCGCCGTGGTGGTCGCCGTGGCCGGGGTTGTTGAGATACTGGTCAAACTCATTGCGGTCCATCTCCCCCAGCAGCTCCGCTTGGCTCAGCTGGTCCAAAGTGTCGAAGCCGTGGTGGTCGGGAGGTGGGGAGAGCTGGCCCAGGTGGGCATGGAGGCTGGGAGGGGGCAGGGAGGGGAAGGCGGGTGTGTAGTAGCTGGGAGGAGGAGGAGGAGGAAGAGGAGGGCAGCTGGAGGCCGGGGGGATCATGCAGGTGGCCGGCTGTGCCATGGGGCTGAGCGGGTGGTGGCCGCACGGGAGGGAGCCGCCCGCGTACTCCGGGGAGAAGGTGGCACCGGCGAGGTGGGAGCGGTGATGCTCCTCGGGGCAGGGCGAGGAGAAGAAGCTCTGCTCGGGGTCTATGGCGTCCAGGGGGGACATCTCCGGCGGGGTGGGCAGCCCGTAGGGATAGGTGTCCACGCTGGTGCTGCTGCCGCTGCCGGGAGCCTCCCGGTATCCCCGCACCGCCGGCAGCCCCGGGCGAGGGGGGTACTCACCCGGGCCCTCTTTATCCCCCCCGGCCCGGCTGCAGGTCCGCTTTTCCGGCACAGAGTTCTGGTCCCTTGCCAGGCTGCCCAGCAGAAAGCTGGGGTCCACCCGCTTCCCGATGCGCTTGACCTGCTTCTTCCGCCGGGGCCGGTACTTGTAGTTGGGATAATCTTGCATGTGCTTCACCCGCAGCCGCTCGGCCTCCTCCACGTAGGGACGCTTCTGTGACAGGCTCAGCGCCTTCCAGGACTTTCCTGAAAGAGACACGCTGCCTTAGCACCCACAGCCTCCCACGGGCTCCCAAAATCTCCGCTGGCACAGGCGGAGGGCACATCCCACAATCCCTGCAGGAGGACGAGGGAGCAGCGGGTGGGAGAAGAAAGGGGGAATAGGAGATGCTGTAGGTTCTCCAACTCCCTTCATCCCAAGTTCCCAAACAGGGTGGGCTCAAGATGAGTAAATAAATCCAGGCAGATGAACTGTCCCAGCTCCAAAGGCTGGGACAGAGTTCAGCTGTGGAGCAGGGGCAGCCAAGGCCGTGCCTGGCTGAGCAGGGCGTCAGGACATGGTGTCCTTTAAGGTGCCCCATCCTGTGCCCTGCCAGGATTTACAGCAGGTACAAGGAGGCCTGGGCACTGTGACAGCTGTTCTGAGCTACCTGGGCTAGTGGGAGGTGTCTCTGCCCATGGCAAGGGGATGGATTAAATGGTCTTTAAGGCCCCTTCTAACCCAAAACATTTCATGATGCTATGACCTCACTCTTCCCTGTTTGAGATAAAATGTCCCCAAGACACAGAACAGAGAAACAGGGCTGGGGCACGGATGGTTTATCCCACAGTGGGGCTGTCCCAGGCTGCTCCTCAGGGTAAGGGGGAGAAATGAGGATACAGATCAAAGCGTTTGATGCCTTCCCATGGCCTGAGACAGCAGAAATAACACTAACAAGCTGAGATGCTGCATGGCAAAGCAGCGAGGAGAAAACCCAAACCACCAAAGAAAACACCACAGAACTGTCCAGGGAAACACAAACTTTGGATAAGAGGTTGGGCAGCAAAGCTGTGTTGCAATTTGAGCAGCTCTTTCTCAGGCTGTCTGGGCTGGTAATTTCGGTTTGCCCTCTTGGTTTCACATTAAAAATGGGGATTGGGAGAAGGGAGAAATAGTGGATGGGGAGGGGGAAATGTGCTTAAAATGGGTTGTGATCCCCCAAAAGTAACAGCAGAAATACACATACACACAGCAGCCATGCAGGGATGGGTGAGGCTAGGGACAAAGTGGGACAGCAAAGACAGGCCAGGAAAATTTAGGGGTCACTCCCTGCACAGCAAGGCAGCACCCACAGGGTTTGCACCAGAGGGGTGGCAGGGTGTCTGTCCCCTGGGATGCAGGACACTGTCAGGACACCCTGAGGGTGGGTACACACCTGGAGTGTGGGACAATTCTGGGGTCAGAGCCCCGTGGGTGATGAGGTGGGTGCAGGGGTGCTGCTCCTGGGGTACAGAACTCCATCAGGCTTTGCACCCCCAGGGTGCTGCACCAGGGCTGGGTTTGCATCCCCAGCACAGCCAGGGGATGCAGGCTGCCCACTTGCTGTGTGCCAGACCAGCTCCCCGTCTGGGCAGGGTTTGCACCCCCAGGGATGGCCAGTGGTGCTTGGGTTCCCAACCCGGGGCGCTGGATCTGGATGGGATTTGCACCCCCGGGATGACCGGGTTGGGTGCATGGTGCCTGCCTCGGGGCACTGGATCCGAACGGGATTTGCATCCCATGGGATGCCTGTGTGAGTTCGTGGGTGCTCACCGCGAGGGCAATGGATTTGGCCGGGATCTGCACCCCAGGAATGCCCGAAGAACGCCTGGATCCCCACCCCAAGGCTCTGAATCCCGACAGGGTTTTCACTCCAGAGACGGCAGGTGGGTGCCTGGGGTGGGATCCGGGCAGGGTTTGCATCCCACGGGATGCCCGGCTGGGTGCGTGGGTGCCTCTTCCGTGGCACTGGATCCGGGCAGGGTTTGCACGCCCGGGAATGCCCTGGTGGGCGCACGGGCACCGAATCCGGACAAGGTTCGCACCCCAGGGATCGCCGGTGGGTGCTCCGGGGCGCGGGATTTACACCTGGCTGGCTGGGCGGGCGCCCGGGTGCTCAGCCCGGGGCACCGAATCCCGACAGGATTTGCACCCCAGGGGATGCCCGGGTGGGTCCCCGACCTCCCCCCGGCTCCTCGCCCCCCAACCCCGCGCTCCTCACCGAGCATCTTGCTGAGCTCCGCGTTGTGCAGGTCGGGGTTCTGCACCGCCAGCCGCTTCCTCTCGTCCTTCGCCCACACCATGAACGCGTTCATGGGCCGGCGGATGCGGCTCTCGGAGCCCTTCTCGCCCTGCGAGGCTCGGGGGGGGGGCCCCGGGGGCAGCCCCTCGC
>VZRZ01003356.1:564979-591346 GCA_013398175.1 Climacteris rufus | reverse complement strand
AAAGAAATATATATATATATATATATATGTAATTTATTACTCTGAAACATGTTCCTGTTGTTCCAATCATCCATTTCACTGGGCAGTATCTGGTAAGAAGAGCTTTTCATTGAGTAATGCTGACCACAAACACAGAGCACAGCACTTAAATCAATTGCTTGTGTCAAGTACAAACAATTTATGATTTATGATTATTTATTTATTATGATTTTTCCCTCCTACAACCACAGGCAGAGCTTGGGGCACATTAAAATCCCCCATTTCCCAGGATAAACTGACATGTATTTCTTGCAGAAATAAGATAATCTTCCATTTGTAGCTGATACTTCCATTTGAGCCAGATTTAAGTCTTGGGTACACTGCACTTAACAGGAGTAACACCACAAATTTAAAGATTTACTCTTGGTTTTATTCTTCCTGTAACTGACACTGGAATCTGGCCAAGCACCCACAGAATGAGCACACAGAAACACATGGAAATTAATAGAGGGAACAAACAAACAAGCCCAGCAGCATTTGGAGAAGGAAACCTCACTCCTTGACTAGCACCTTTTTAAACTGAAATCCCAGAGAGGCTGTGAAGTTTAGTTGTTGAAGAGTTAAAAAATAATAATTGGAAACAATCAGGCTTTTGGATTCTACTAATAACAAAAATTCAAACTTGTGGTGAGCAAGAAATCAGGAGGGAGGCTTCAATGTAACAGAAAACATTATTTTGGTGTCTTCTTTCATTGAGAAGATGGTTTTTTCACCTCAAGCATGGAGTTTCCTCCCAGCTTGATAGCAACTGATGGTATTCAGTGGTATTTCACTTAAGGAAGCCAGCAACAAGCAGGATTATGTTGGATAATAACTGTACAGCACTGAAAATGAGATGTTACAAGGGTTAAACCCCACTGGCATGTGAAACTCAGGGAAAGGCATCTTGTTCTGCCATACAAGAAGTGAAACTACAGCAGTTTTGCTGCAATGAATGAGCATGTCCCAAGGGCAAAAAAAAAAAAAAGGTGCTCTGGAAACCAAGAGATCTTAAAAAGGAGGAGTTGAGCTGTGACCAAACCATCCATGTGGTCTGGGTGCTGCAGATGGAGCTTCCTCCACTGCACAATAAAGGCAGCTTAAGGAAATTTTTTTCCCTATTAACATCTGCCTCTTGACAATGTTCCTCAAACCATGTTAAGCAACTCCACTGAGCTGAGACAATGTAAAAATGTCCCCATTTTATTCAGCAGAGCAGCCAATGGGATGTTTTAGATTTACACTCATGAAACCCACCCAGGCCTGGATCAAATGAGCAGCTAATGGATTTGAATTCTGGATCCTGCCAGGATAACTGGCTGGTTTTCAGGGCTATGCTGTCAGCTTGCTGTGGCCAAAGCAATGTCAGGACAGGACACCAGGATGGTGAATCCTTCTTCCCATTCCATCACTTCCAAAGCTTGCCTGTCTCTTCTGACAGCTCTGAGCTGAGTGAGATTAGCATGCCAAAATTCATGCTGGATGTTTAGGATCTCCCACAAAACTGCTTAGGGCAGTGCCCAGTTCCAGCATTCCTTATTTCCAGGCTTACAATGAGAAACAAGCTCTGGCTTAATTATAAATCCAAATTGCAAGTTTTGAATGTGTGAATGGTGATACCAATGCATCTGACTCTGCTCTTAAAATTCACTGGTCTCCCAATTTCAGGAAAAAAACTTGCTCTATCCAAGGCAACTTTCTGAATGTCAGAGGCATCACTGAACAGACCCTGAATATTGCCTGGGAATCAAAGATTTGGATATGGTTAATAAATTATATGGTTAATACACAGTTCCTTTGGCTTTGGTGCAAAGTTACAACTGTTTGACAACACTTAACAACTGGAGGCATTTTTATTTCATCCTTTAGTCCTGACACTCAGGACTAAACCTTTTATCAGAGTAAGTATTTTGGGAAGAAACACCATTCATTTCATGTATAAAAGGTGATCCATGAAAAAATTAGAGACTACTTTGTAAAAATCAGTGAAAAAATACAGACAGGTTTGCAAACCACCTCCTGCTTCTCACAAATGAAAACAACTTTAATAAAAAGGCAACAGTGAGGTGATATTTTTTGTTATTTTTTCCTGGATTGAGAAAAACACAGTTTGAAGCAGCAGAAAGTAATTCCCTGCCTTTCAGAGTCTTAGCCATGTGTTAGCTCTCCACATGGAACCCTTTTGAACGTGGCACTGAAGCTCCTGTTGGTCCATCACCACCTTCTCCCTCGGGAGAGCTGTGTTTAGATCCAGTTTGTATTTAGATCCAGTCTATACTTAGATCCAGTCTGTATTTAGATCCAGTCTGTGTTTAGATCCACTCTGTGGTCCCAGCTGGAGCTGGAGTAAGACTGGAGTACAACAAGTTGTCTGTTTTTACACAGAGCTTCCTCTAACACAGACTCACCCCAGAGCCCCAGCCCGAGCCTGAAGGGGTTAAATGTTCTTGCAGTGCTTCTTTTTCTTTTTGGGTGCTTCTTCCACACACTCACCTGTCTCCTCTTTTTGCTTTTTGTGTTTCTTCTTATGGCGTTTCCTCTGCTTCTCCTCCTTGCCCTTTACACTGAGATCCTCCCCCTCAGACATTCCCATATCAATTTCTTCATTGCCCCTATTTTCATCACAGCTGATGCTTTCCCCTTCTTGCTCCTCTTTATGTTTCCTCTTTTTTTTCCCTTTGTGGCATTCATCTAATGGAGCATCCAGTTCCTTCCCATTCAAGCTCCCTGTCTTATGTTTTTTCCCATCCAGTTTCTCCCAGTGCTCTGGCCTCTCTGCCTCATCATCTCTCTTCTGCTTCTTCTTTTTCTTTTTGACTTTGGTTTCCAGCTCTTCTGAAGGCTCCACAGCTTCATCAACCTTTGTTTCTGTTCCCTTCTGGGATCCTTTCAGCTTTGCCATGCGCTTGGCAAAATATTCCTGGACAGTGAGAACACTCTTCACTGTAGTGGAACCATCTGCAGGGTTGGAGAGCCAGTTGTTCCTCTCCTTCTCTTCCTGGGAGTCAGGATCACCAATATCCTCCTGCAAGGGAAAAAAGAGGAGCAGGAGTGAGAGTCAGGAGTAATGGCTTTAAACATAAGGCTGGTTTGTTGCACACTATATAGGAAAATACTGACCAAAAACGTGGTGTTTTGAAAATTAACTGTGAAAATACAGAGTTGGGTGGAAGTGAGACAGCCCTCGATGTAAATGGTACTGTAGGTTTAAGGAGCAGAGGTGGAAGGATGGAAGGCAGCAAGAGAACACAAACCAAGACAATTTTAATTTGTTTAGAGTTCCTTGGTTTACCTACTCCTGCATAACTCATGTCTACTACTGTCATACTCAGTGTATTACACTCACTTTACAAAGCACATGTCTCTACAAGACATAAACCACCATGAAAAATAATCCACTACAATCTATTAGCCCGTGGCACAAAGGAAATCCCATGCCTGGAACAACTCTACAGCAAAGAACTTGTGATCCAGGGAGCAATCCAGCACTCAGGCACCTCTTCCACATTATCTGATCTTTGGGAATGTTTGTTTGGAGCTGCTTTGCTGTCACTGTGTCCCAGATGTTGTTATTTAAATAGGCTCCATTTGATCACACGTTATCAGATGGCACAAACAACATCACAGGTTACATCTTACAAGGCTCCTGCAGACATGAAATAAAGAGCTGCTCATCTCCTGTTGAAGGTGAGGAGCTCTTAAAAGAGTCTTGTATCTAGAAAGCAAATATAAAACTAAAAGCCAAGTACAGCTCTGGAGCTGGATGTTATGGATGACACAAAGAGAATTGACTCTGAGAAAGCAACAAATGCCACAAGATGAAAATATGTAGTTTTTTTAATTATCTGATATTTACAAAATAAACAAACCAGAAAGGCAGCTGAAATTAAGGTTTGTTCACATACATACCAAGCACTCAAAACAAAGCCTTTGTGGTATAGCCTTTTGCTTGGCCAAACTCACAAATGACTCTTGGAAATGTCCCAAATTTTCACAGAATCACAGAATTGTTTAGGTTGGAAAAGGCCTCCAAGACCATGAAGTCCAACCTGTGCCCATCCCCACCGTGTCACCAGCCCAGAGCACTGAATGCCACATCCAGGTCTTCCTTGGACACCTCCAGGTGTGGGAACTCCACCACCTCCCTGGGCAGCCCCTTCCAAGGCCTGACCACCCTTTCCATGAGGAAATTCCTCCTCATGTCCAACCTGACCCTCCCCTGGCACTACTTGAGGCCATTTCCTTCTGTCCTATCCCTTGTTCGCTGGGAGCAGAGCCTGACCCCAACCTGGCTGAGCCCTCCTGTCAGGGAGTTGTGCAGAGCCAGAAGGTCCCCTCGAGTCTCTTTTTCTCCAGGCTGAGCCCCCCCAGCTCATTAATTGTTTTTAAAGCCTTGTAAACAGTCCAGGTAACCAGGTACCCCCTCTGGAAGGGAAAAGCTGGGAAGGATGGTGTAGAATCCTCACCAACCTCTGCCCTACAACCCATTCTAGAAGGGAAGGGGATCCACAGGGATTACAGTCAAACATGGTGAGCATGGCAGAGATAATGCCCTGGTTCTCCATTCATAAATGCAGGGATAGATAAAAGCATCCACTCTGCCCACATATCCTGAATGAAGGGATTACAAAACCTGACCAAATCAGAGCAGTCAGATTTCACAGCCACTTTCACTGCCATAACCTAATACTCAGGGAAGGCCAGCAGAGAACTGGGAGATAAAATCCCACTTATCTCAACAGTTTATAGTTATTGCATGATGCTGGAGATAAGGGATCTGGCTCTCTTGAGGGCATCGTTAAACTTGCTGGCTGAAGTGGGGTTTATTAGGGTTTGTGAGTAAGGTTTTCCAGGTCTGGCTCCTTATGCATCCATAACCTTTACTCCCATGAGCAGGAATGCAAAAATTGGTGTCATTAGTGATGTATTACGAGTGGTGATTTCCTCATCCATCTGCTTTCAAGAGAGCTATTCCAGTGGAACGAATGTGAGGCTGCACTTGAGATTCCTGCAATGTTTGTGTGGGCACTTATCAAAATTAGGGACTTTTCTTGTAGGGATATGTTGTAGTGTTCCTGCAGGTTTATGAGGTAACTGAAACTATTTGACTTCTGGCAAAGAAGCCTGAAAAGGGATGTGGAACGCAGGGAAAAACAGGATGTATCCACACAGGTTACATTTGAAAGAGGAGTTGCAGCAAAAGTTTGACAAGACAGAATTCCCAGGATAAATGGGCTGAGCTATGTTTATGCCAACACTGTTTTTAATAAGACCTATCTCCTAACCCAACAAGCACAGAATCCCACAGCATCACAGAATCACTGAGGGTCGAAAAGTCCTCCAAGATCATCAAGTCCAACCTGTGCCCGATCCCCACCGTGTCACCAGCCCAGAGCACTGAGTGCCATGTCCAGGCCTTCCTTGGACACCTCCAGGGATGGGGACTCCACCACCTCCCTGGGCAGCCCCTTCCAAAGAATGACCATCCCTTCCATGAAGAAATTCCTCCTTATGTCCACACTGACCCTCCCCTGGTACAGCTTGAGGCCGTTCCCTCTCATCCTGTCCCTGTTCCCTGGGAGCAGAGCCTGACGGGACCCCCTGAGCCTCCTTTTCTCCAGGCTGAGCCCCCCCAGCTCCCTCAGCTGCTCCTGGTGCTCCAGCCCCTTCCCCAGCTCTGTTCCCTGCCCTGGACACGCTCCAGCCCCTCAAGGTCTCTCTTGCTGGGAGGGTCCCAGAGCTGGTCCCAGCACTGGAGGTGCCCCAGCAGTGCCCACTGGCCTCTTGGCACACCTGGCTCATGTCCAGCTCCTGTCAGCAACACCCCCAGGTCCTTCTCCAGTTTTCCAGCTGCTCTTCCCCAGCCTGTGGAGCTGCAGGAGGTTGTTGCGACCAAGTGCAGGACCTGGCACTTGGCACTGTTGGCCTCACCCCATCCATCCAGCCGTGGTGCAGATCAGAAACAGCTGCCCTGCTGAAGCCCAGGGAATCAGGTCATTTTCCTTCCCCCCCCCAGCAGGATTTTGACACCCTCTATTGCAAAAGGACAAACAGACTCCCAGGTTTTTGGCCAGAACTGTTTCCCTCCCCACCCCAATGTGTAAAACACACTTGGGACCAGCACAACCATTACTCCCTGGCCAACCAGGAAAGGATTTTCTCATTGCCCTGGTGACTTCAAGTCCTGACAACTTAATTACTGTAATTGAAGGCAAATATTACCTGAACTCTACACGTTTCTTTTTATAAAGTACATTAGGCATAAAAACAAATGTTCCTTTGGTTAAGCAGAGGAGTTCCAAAGGTATGTACGAGTTCAGAAAATAAGAACCTTGCTCAGAAACTCCTTTATTGATAAGAATTTTAATAACCACGGGCCACTGAGCACAGAACTAACAGGGCATGGAGACAAGCAAAGAGGTGCCAACCCTAGAAAACCTCTCAGTTTAGGAAAAGCTTATGTAAAACCATAAATCACCTGGAAGGGCTGTTAAATGCCGAAGTATTCCTGCTTCCATGGTGTACCTGTCCCAGTAGCCATCGGAACACTGCTGAACTCTAACCAAGGGTTTTCTCTAACCCCTCACAGTTTATGCAATTCCTCTCCTGCTTGACCCAACACAGAGAAAATTTCGAAGAAAAATAAGCCAGACATCCTTAAATGTGGATTGTGCTGCTGCAGCTTCTGAAAAAATGATTTTTCACAAGTTAAAAGACAGAAGAAAATGTTTCTGCTCTGAAGAACTGTTGATCAGGTAACAGGGAAAGAGCAGTTGTGATGTAACTGGAGGGAGACCTGAAGATTGGGCTTTGGAGAATGTTTGTCCAAGCCATGAGTTCCAAACTTGTCCACAAAATCGAGCTGAGGAGATGAAGTTAAAAGGAATTAGGAATAGGGAATTGGTAGGATGGTCCCAAGGGAAAGAAAAGGACTGCTTGAAACACAACATTAAATGTGGAATGAGTAAGAGGAAACAATAGGAAAATTCAAGGAGAGGTTGGGAAGTGCACAGGAAAAGATGAAGGTCAATTACAGGCAGAACTCCCCTGTAAATATCATCTGTTCATGTAATTAGTGAAATGTATGGAAAATAATCTGAAGGACATAAAGCACTCCATGTACCACCATGTTTTTCTCTGCCTTTCTCCACTTGCTGATTAAATCATTAAGGGAGTACACTAAATTCAGAGGGAAATCCTGGTTCCCTTGAATCCTGCAGGATCAGGATCACATCTCTAAGGCATTGCACTCTCAGAGCACCTTTCAGTTATTTAGTGAAACAAAAAACCCCAGGGGATTATGGTCAATTATCAAAGCAATTCACATGTTGAAAAGAGTTTGGCAGGAGCAGAAGTTTAAAGTGAGAAGGATTTACATACCTCATGAAATCAAATGAGTTTGAAACCCAACTTGGTCTAGTGGAAGGTGTCCCTGAACGTGTCAGGGGATTGGAACTGGATGAACTTTAAGGTCCCTTCCAACCCAAACCATTCTGGGATTATCATAATTATAATCATAATCTTCAAAAGGAAAAACTGCACCTGCACTCTGGGAGGGAAAGTGAGATGGAACCAATGAACAAAGCAAAGGCTGCTGGCACACGAGCAACAGAAGCAGCCTGGATTAATTCAGAGAAGTTTCCCTCCTCTTCAGAATGCAAGTATTTCTTTTTTTCTTTCTTATTTAAAACTTTAGAATAAGAGAAGAAAAAAAATCTCCTATCCCATCTCAGATCTGCCATATATAAACTCCTGTTACTTAAGCCAAGTACTTTCACTTTCCTTTGATTTGTTTGTACTAATTCACAATAATTTTGTGAGCTCTGATTGACAAAAATGACACAAAAGGCAAAGCCCAAAAGGGATGAGCACAAAGGCAGAATGAAGCTGAAAAGTTTCAGTAGATTCTCCCTTCAATTACAGAAAGTAGGCTGGATGAAGTACATGGAGTCTGAGTTTCATGGAAAACACACCATCATTCTCAGCCCTAAAATGCAACCACCCTCTTCTGGCTTTCTCACACACTTTCTTGTTGAGAAACTGTGACAATAAGATTAAAATAATCCTGTTCTGTTTCTGCTGCTTCAGATCCTCACTGAGAGGTAGGACCCTCATGCAGTGCATGAAACTTGAGAGGCAAGAACTGAGGGCATCCCTGTATCTTTCCATCCCAGGAATGGCTGCAGATAATTCCTGAAGAGTCACTCTGGAGCTTTGCAGGCATCAATGATGACAGTCTTGCTTTAAGGAGCTGACAACTTCAACTTAAGTACGAGCATTAACATTTGGATTGGGATCAAACAGGCAAGAGGGTGAACAAAGACTTGTAGCCTGATGAGTTTAAGCAGGATTAAAATAAATACATGCATAAATACGGCCACATATCATCAGTTCTGAAGTCAATTCTGGCATCAGAACAGGTACCCAGGAGGCTCTAATGTTTTTAATTTACCTGATTAAAATTGGTTTACTGCAGACAGCATCTTATGAAGAGCTGATGAGAACAGACTTCCAATACAGAAAGGGCTGATGCAAAGGGAAAACAGGAAAATTTCCCTGGTGCTCATGAGGAAAAGAACAAGAAGCAGATGGAAATTATCCCCAGGAAACTTTGCCAGTAGGAGAAATCAGCATCAACAACCACTGGGTGTCTCAGCCACTGAAAGCAGCTCAGACTCTCAGGGAAGTGTGAGGTTAATCCTTGCTTGGAATGGAAAATGGGGAATCTGGACTCCAGGACTTTCAGTCCTGCAGTGCTTCTAAACCCTAAACAGGGACACAATTCGACCTCCTGGTAATCATAGGATTCATAAGGTTGGAAAAACCCGCTAAGATCATCGAGTTCAACCATCCCCCAGCACTGCCAAGGCCACCACTGACCCTTGTCCCCAAGTGCCACATCCACAGAGCTTTTAAATCCTTCCTGGGATGATGATGCCACCACTTCCATGAGCAGCCTACTAAAAAAAATGAGGGTTTAATGAAAGAGATGAGAAGCAGGGATACTCAACCTGGAAAAAAATGGCAAAAATTCAGGTCACCTGCAATTTCTGTATTTTTTTGACCATGGTGTTGTAATCACCAGGGCACGTCACACATCCATAGCAAGATTTATTTTTACTACTATTTATCCTGAGTGCCAACAGAGCAATGAATCCACCTATGGGAAAGGGAATGAAAATCCTGAATGCCCAATACCTGTATGACATGACACTTGTTAAAAGGACAAGTTCCAATTGGAAGCACCTTCCTGTTTGACTCTGTTAAAATAAATTCTGTGCTAGAATATATTGAATATATTGCTGTCTTGCAGTTGATATTAACTTCTACACTCCACGTGAACCATCAGCTGTCTGTAACCCAGCAAGGACAAGAAGAGAGGTTAGGAAGTAATTAATGGAAAGGGAACAAGAAAAAATGTTTTAAAAAAACACAACTGTTTTTCCAGGGAATTATGAAGATCCTTTTTTGCTACACTTGCAACTACGAAAGAAAGAGCAGATTGTTCCTCTTGCAATTCCTCCTGCAAGGAATTTTATTATAGTAAATCTCTGCCCAGAATAATTTGGGGGTTATTAATAGAATCACTGACCTCTGGAGCAGAACTACTCTCAGTGCTAGACCAGCTCCACTCTTTTTTCGTGGAGTCATGGAAACTTCCAAAGACAGAGGTTTTACCATCCTTCAGGATACCTATATTCTGATCACAGAACCATGGAATGGTTTGGGTTGGAAGGGACCTTAAAGATCACCTCATTCCAACCCTCTGCCACGGGCAGAGATGCCTTCCACTATCCCAGGTTGTTTCAAGCCCAGTCTGGCTTTGGATGTGGCACCACATCCTAGTGAGGAGGTTTTATTCCCGAATAAAAGCACCCATTTCACCCCACTGCATAAATCTGTAGATGCCTGATAATCAAGTATATTTACATTTTATTTGCTGGTTCCATTTTTTATTTCAGTTTTAAATTCCATTGAGATGCATTTCTATTAAAACTACATCCAATTTCTCACAGCCTGTCTTGTGCTTCTATTTTGTATTTTTGCCAAAAGCTCATCCTGCACACCTCAGAAAGTGGCCAATTTTAGCATTTTGATTCATTCTTACAAGCCCCCCATCTCTCCTGCTGAATGCAAACACTTGGTATGCAAAATGCCATTGGTTTGTCATAGAAACAATCCATTCTCAGGGGTGCAGGACGGGCTGGAGCCCAGTTCCCATCAGTGAAACAGGAGCTGCACAATAAAGCTGTGACACTCAGCCAGGTTTTGCCTTCAGCCTGCAAACACCAGCGGAACAGGAAACAACAGGGTTGCAAAAGTGCAACGGATTCAATTTTGGCCAGGGACTTGATTGCAATGATAGTCCTGGGGATTCATTCCAGCTGTCCTGAGCAGATCCTGGTCAGGCCACAGCACCTGTATTTCCAAGGGCAGCTTGGGAAGCCCGGCACAGTGTCCCACACACACTTCCTCCTACTGTTCTGACACTTTTCAGGAAAAAAACCCCAATGTATTTAAGTTTTTGCATAACAAAGGCAATGAGTAAAATCCAGGAGCTGAGGCTAAGGGGGAATACACACTGTGGGATAATGACCAAGAGGTGCAGAAGGCTGAAAGCACATAAAGAAAGAGTTAAAAAACTCAGCACAGGGCAGAGAAAATCCTTTTCATATCTTGAGGGACACTTAGATATCCCTTTGACATCTCATTTCACTCCAACTACACTGCTGAGGCCAGCACAGCCTCTTTTCCTTTCCATTTCCCTGCAAATTACATCTGTGCCTTACACTGGATATAAACAAAACTAAAGGAAGAGATTTCCCCTAGGATCTCTCTGTTGGCACGATGCAGAGATCCAAACACAGTGACTTCATCTTCCCAAAAAGCACCTAAATCAATTCTAACTGTTCTGTTCTTACCTTGAATAACAGAGGAAGTACAGTCCAGCAAAGCCAGCACAGGACTGGGAAGGTCATGTTTCCCAAGTTCTCTTCCCAGCTGGTGGGAAACCCTGGAGAAGTTACTCCCTCCAGCTCTGGCACACGTTATCAAAGCACAGAACATGCCTGATCAACTGCATGGAACTCAAAGCAGAGCTAAAAGTTTCATGAAGTGTTTGTAAGGTGCCTTGAGATCCTTCACAGAGGTAACCAGATGCACTAGGATGGAAATAACCCCACAGTTCTGCTCACCTGCACCAGGGCTGGGGCACTGAACACAGACCTGACCCAGCACCACTTCTGCCTGCTCTGTGATAAATCTGTGAGTAATCGAATCACAAGGAGAGTTTCAGGTACAGTATTTTAAAGGAGTGGGCAGGAGAACAAACGTGGAATGGTTTGGGTTGGAAGGGACCTTAAAGCTCATCTGAGTCCACCCCCTTCCATGGACAGGGACACCTCCCACTATCCCAGGTTGCTCCAAGCCCCATCCAACCTAGCCTTGGACACTTCCAGGGATCCAGGGGCAGCCACAGCTTCTCTGGGAAACCTGTGCCAGGGCCTCACCTGCCTCACAGGGAAGAATTCCTTCCCAACATCTCATCTAACCCTGCCTTCTGGCAGTGGGAAGCCATTTGCCCTTGTCTTGTCCCTCTAGACCCTTGTCCCAAGTCCCTCTCCAGCTCTCCTGGAGCCCTTTAGGCACTGGAAGGGGCTCTGAGGTTTCCCTGGAGCCTTCTCTTCTCCAGGTGAGCACCCCCAGCTCTCCCAGCCTGGCTCCAGAGCAGAAGGGCTCCAGCCCTCAGAGCAGCTCCGTGGCCTCTTCTGGACTCACTCCAGCAGCTCCACGTCCTTCTGATGTTGGAGCCCAGGGCTGGGGCAGCTCTGCAGGTGGGGTCTCACCTGAGCAGGGCAGAGGGGCAGAAACCTCCCCTTCCCTGCTGCCCACACTGTGGGATTTAGCCCAGGTTGCAAATCAGTGGAGACTGGGTTTTTTTAAAATCCTGAATCCATACTCTAAATGTCTAAAAAGTCTTCAGAAGTCCAAGACAGTCATCCTCATCCCTTGTACTGTATTGGTCCCATGGCAGTGGCACTGCCATGCTCAGAAACAATCCAAGCCTTCTCCACATGTCCTGTCATTCCCTGGGCACTTCTTTTTACCCCTCTGTAATGTGTGTGGAATGGGCAGCTGCTATTCAGGATTCAAAGCTCAAACTCTCCTTGACTCTCCAGTTCAGGATTTCTTCCTGTGCTCCACAGATGCAGAACCCCACAGGCAGCAACACATGGGCTTGGCCAGCCAGATTGTGAATACAAGGAAAGGTATTAATGAGGGCTCTGAAGATTTGGGATGCTGAGAGAAAGGATGCAATAAAACCATTGGAAGTACCCAGAGGAGAGAAAGGAGTTCTGGTAGCAATTCCAAGAGCAAGCACAGTCCCAGCATCACAGCTTTGGCTTCTGGCAGAGGAAACTACACGTGCTTCGAAATCTGAAAATAACACCTGCCTGTGTCAACCTTTTTAGAAGAGAATAAATATAGAAAAGCAAATCTGTGTATAAATAAAGGTCTTCCAGGAGCATTTGAAGCAGGTAATTTAAACCAAAGCTTCACTCCTTTCCCCTTCCCCTTAGAAAAAGCTTCTCAAAAGGAAAATCCACACTTGAGCCTCTTCCGTTCCTCTGCTCCGAGAGGGTGATTTGCTGGAGAGTTGATCCATGGATCCAAACCAGCTCAGACCTCTGGGCCACGGGACAGACATTTCCTGTTTTTCAGCAACAGCAGTGGCCCAGGAGCCCCTGAGAGATACCCTGTGTCGCTTTTTAGTCACTTTTTAGTGTGCCTTCCTCAGACTTGGTTCCTTTGCTCTAAGCAGGTGTGAAGGGGGATTCACAGCACAGGGAAATGAATCAGAACATCACAATTTGGGGCAGCACAGACCAGAAATACCATAAATACCAGCAGGGCCCTCCTGTGCAGACTAGAAGACAGATGCAAAAATACAAACAGCAAGAATGAGAATTAAATTTGAAATACAACAGCATGGAAGTGTATGCACATTTTTGTCCTTATCCCACACCTCTAAGGGTCTGAAGAAAAGAGTTTGTCTGAGGAAAGGGTTTTATTTTCCAAGGAATATCAGTCATGCAGTGTGCTCACAGTTCATATGGACCTCATCCTTGTTTTCAAGAATTCACACAGCACAGTCCTGTGACTACAACTCAGTCAGGTACAATGTCCCTGCAGCCTTTTTTCATAAATTCTTGCTTTTCTTCTTAATTTCTACCTTTAGTTTTGGTGCTTTCTTAAACAACCATTCTGACAACTCAACTCCTCAGATCAATTCCAACTGGGACTCATCCTCTCCTCCACAAACCAACCCAACTCTTCTCCTCTAAGCCTCAAAATGCTGCTCCAAGTGTTTCCCTACCCATCTTGCCCGTGTCCTACCTTACCCTCTCACTATCTCAGATGTGTAACATCCTGCCCTTGTTCTGTCCATCATTTCCTTGCAAGCTCTCTGGGGAAGCAATTAGCCCACTTGTGAGCACTCTACAACATAATTAACAAATAATAACCACGGAGAAATGTAGGCCAAAAAAGCTAAGTTATCACAGCCCCATTTCTGCAGAGACTTGCATTGTTATGTGCTCACTTGCAGCTTCCAAGTTCCTGGAGGCACAGATTCTCCTCCAAAGCAGCACAAAAGCAAAGGTGAGTGCTGTGTTTTAAAGAAGATATAAAATGTTCTGATTTTATTTGGATTTCCAAGCTTTGTTGCTTTATCCCCCTCATTAATATGACCAATTTTGAGTATTTACACAGAGAACACTACAATAAATCTCAGAATTGCAGGTGAAAGGCTCATAATTTGTTTCTAAATTAACTTTGGCAAGGGGAGCACCAAAGGAAGGAAAGACAGGATGACTTGTAACCATGAGCAAGATGCAACACCAATGTAATGACATCATTTAGGATGAAAAAAAATTGCTGGAGGAAACAAGGACAGAACCTCTGTTCTTGGGTATTCATCCACATGCCCCACAACAGTAGGGAATGGTGGCAGTTATCAGGGAAAGCCTAAAAACTCCCTCTTATTTCAGCAGGAAACAATGTATTTCCAATTCCTGAGGCTTTCTACTGTAGGACAGCTCTTCCAGGCTCTTGCACACTTCCTAGAAAGTGTAATGAGTCCTGGATATCCCTTCAATACTGCCTCTATCCCCTGGATACTGAAAAATAAGGCACCAGGACAATTAGACAAAGGTTTCTAATAAGGCTGAAGCAGAATTCCCACTTCAAGGGGGAGCCAAGGAAGCATAAAGGAGGATTAAAAAAGGAAAGAAAAGAAAAAATGATCAGTTTGGAGTGGTTATAGGGATGAAGAAAGATGGCATTTGGAATGTACAGAGAAGGAATAATGCTCAGGAAAGGACAGAGAACAAGTATGTGATTACATCTCCACATTTCCCACCCCTGAGTAGGTCAACAGTGATCAAACTCTGAAACACTGATCCTGTCTTGAAACACCAAACTGAGGTGGTCCCCACTGAGAACAGGGCAGTGAACAGCAAATTTCAGCCACAAAGCAGCTGGAAAAGCTGGCATGGAGCAGTTGGCACTCATTCATGGATAATCCCTGGAGCCTGCAAGTGCCAGCATGTCCCACCCAGCCCTGCAGCCTGAGCAAGACAGAGCACATCCCCTGTGACCTGGGACAAAGGCTCCTCATGGTCACTTTGTGAGATCTGGAACAACTTGGGCTCTGCCAACCTGCAGAACAACTCACCTGGTTTAACCTTAGGTCATCTGAGGAGAGAACAGCTCAGATGAGCATGTACAGGATCAACATTTCCCAGGTCTGCTCCAATGGCAAAGAAAATTTTAATTGTCCAAGGGAAGAAGAGAGGTCTTGTCCTTCAAAGCTGATACAAAGCCATGGCATGGCTGGGACTAATTGATCTTTAGGGACCCTTCCAACCCAAACCATTTTGTGATTCTCTGATCCTGTAATGTTGAGATATTTTGTAGCCTCACAGTCAGGGCTGTATCTCAGCTTTTCTGCTCGTGGGCAATCCAGCCCTGAGCTCCCAAGCATTAAAGGTGAAAACATTTGGTTTATTTGTGTTTCATATCCCTATCTGTACAGCCTGCTCTTGCGTTTACACTGGATTCCTCCCCTGGGACTGAAGAGCCTCACCTTCCACCTTCAAACCCATCCTTGGATATTTTTTCCTTTGGCTTGCTTTCCATGGCCAATCTTTGTGTTCCTGCTCTGCTTTTCATGGAATCATGGAATGGTTTGGGTTGGAAGGGACCCTAAAGCTCAACCAGTTCCCACCCCTGCCACGGGCAGGGACACCTTCCACTATCCCAGGTTGCTCCAAGCCCTGTCCAACCTGGCCTTGGACACTTCCAGGGATCCAGGGGCAGCCACAGCTTCTCTGGGAATTCCATTCCAGGGCC
This sequence comes from Climacteris rufus, assembly GCA_013398175.1. Taxonomy (NCBI): domain Eukaryota; kingdom Metazoa; phylum Chordata; class Aves; order Passeriformes; family Climacteridae; genus Climacteris; species Climacteris rufus. Next base: position 575,914 of record VZRZ01003356.1, on the reverse strand, counting down.
CCCCACCCTCACAGCCAAAAATTCCTTCCCAATATCCCATCTCACCCTGCCCTCTGGCAGTGGGAAGCCATTCCCCATGTCCTGTCCCTCCATCCCTTGTCCCAAGTCCCTCTCCAGCTCTCCTGGAGCCCCTTTAGGCACTGGAAGGGGCTCTAAGGTCTCCCTGGAGCCTTCTCTTCTCCAGGTGAACACCCCCAGCTCTCCCAGCCTGGCTGCAAAGCAGAGGTGCTTTCCCTTTTTTTTAATTGTTGTGGTGATGACTGCATCCATGGTTTTGACCTGGGTGAGTTTTAAAGACACACATGTCTTTCATTACACTAAGTAGGAGCTTTATGGAACTGCATAAAGATTCAGCAGCAATGCAAAAAAAGGACAATGAGAAAATCCCCGTGCCTGTAATTCCAAATAGATTTCCTAGGATTTTATTATTAACACTTGGTGTAACACCCTGAGGGGAGTGAAGTGCTCTATGGTTGCCCAGTGAACGACACAAAACACAGAACCTGTGCCCTGAGGGACTTGCAGGTTAAAGCTCTGAGTGGGTACAAAACAATACAAATAATTGCCAGGTAGGCGATCCCGCAGGCAGCGTGAGTGTTCCAAGCCGGAACGTCTCCTGGCACAGGAGCTCTGGAAAAGGAGTGGGAATGGGATACTTATCACAGCTTAGCAGCAAACTGCTCCAGGAATAAGCAGCAAAATGAAGACTCAGGAGGAAATGTCAGATTAAAGGGAAGAGCAATTTGTTCCCAACGTCTCATTTGCTCCTAACGCTCTGCGGTCTGCAGGTAAGCGAAGGAAAACAGAATCGTGGAATGTCTGAGGTTGGAAAAGCCCTCCAAGCCCACCAAGTCCAACCATTCCCCCAGCACTGCCACGGCCACCACTGACCCATGTCCCCAGGCCACATCCATGTGGCTTTTAAATCCCTCCAGGGATGGGGACTCCACCACTGCCCTGGGCAGCTGTGCCAAGGCTTGACCACCCTTTCCACGGAGAGTTTTTCTCTAATATCCAATCTACACCCCCCTTGGTGCAACTTGAGGCCATGTCCTCTGGTCCTGTCCCTTGTTCACTGGGAGAAGAGTTCAACTCCCACCTGGCTGCACCCTCCTGTCCGGGATGTATCAGCCCAACACAGAGCTGCTGTCTCCTCTCCAGTCCCTCAGCTGTGGGAAGCTGTTCTGTTGAGAGGGAAGTGCTGTTGCTTGGGGTCTCAAATCCATAGTGGAAGGCTCAGAGGAGCTCACCAAGAAGTCCCAAGTGTCCTGAACCAGAGAGAAACCAGATGCCAAACAGCAAAGAAATTGTTGCTCGATGCTGAGCATTACAAGGGTGCAGAGAAAAGGGGAATAAAGAATCACAGAATGGTTTGGGTTGGAAGGGACACAAAGATCATCTCATTCCCATGGGCAGGGACATCTTCCACTACACCAGGTTGCCCAAGCCCTGTCCAACCTGGCCTTGAACACTTCCAGGGATGGGGAGTGTCCCCTCATCCAACAGATCTCTGTGACCCCCCACTTAGCAGAAGCCCAGAAGCTCCAAGAGATGTTATTTACCCCCAGCTACACTCTAAAATCCACCTTAAATCTGCTTTCTAGTTTTGCTTGGCCTCCTTTCAGTTAATCCTCCACTGCCCTGTTCTTTCCTTGGGTTTGCCCTTTGGTAATCCCTCCTGTTGCCTCCAGATCTGGGTGTTCCCCCCACCACCAAGTCTCAAACCCTGCAGTGACTCAGCAATGCCAGCTCAGGTTTAGTTCTTCCCTTCATTACTCCACACTTAATGCCCTGAGAAAAGCAGGAGGGTGGAGCCACGGAGTTCTCTGAAAAGTCATTCCAAGCAGAGGTGAAGGTCATGCCTGCTCCCAGGTGGGAGATGCTTTTTTCGTTTAAAAAAGGATGGTTGTGGTAACTCTAAACAAAGTAATTTCCTGTGGCTTTTGGATTTTGTGGCTGGATGATCCTGGACCTGATAAAGTGCAGGATCTGATAGAAGCTGATTCTGTGGGTATGGAGTTTGTAATAGCTTTCCTCTGTGTGGATTCTCTGATGTCTACTAATACAGTTGAGCCCAGCTGGGAGAACAATTTGTCTTTCCTTTTCATGCAACCATTTATTTTCACAAAGAGTAGGAACTCTGTGTTTGTGGGGCTGATTTTCTGCCTATGGACCGTGGCTAGAATCAGTGAGAGAGGATGGACTAGACCAAAGAATTACAGAATCATGGAATTGTTCAGGTTGGAAAAGTCAACCCAGCACCACCACCACGTTACATAAACCATGTCCTCAAGTGCCACATCCACGTCTTCTCAACATTTCCAAGGATGGTGAGTGTTCAAAACCAAAAAATAATCATCTGTGTTTTAATCGACCTGGAAGCCAGCTAAAAATGAAGGAGTCCTTTAAGTAGTTGAAATAAAACCAAAATAATTCAGTGTTGATAAATAAAAAGAAATGCACTTGGGTAAAATAGAACCTCACATTAAATAGTATAAAATTTAAGAAGTCTGGCCATATTTTAGCCTGTTGCTGGATGTTACTAGTAGTTCTGCAGGTCTAAAGTACCTTATACAAAAGTAGTTAAAGACAACTTTAAAAGCAGCACATCACACAGACAGAGCTTAAAAAGAAATCCCTGTAATGCTGATTGGTCCAAAGCCTCCCCAAATCAAGTGTGCCAGAACTATTTACCATTAATCCAAACTACCCTTAATCTGATTTCTCAGTCATGTCTCACCTCCTTCATGAGAACATGCTTTACGCTAAAAGGAGGTGTTGATTTAAGATGGAAGTGAGGCTCAATGAGAAATAGGAAAACAAACATGACAGTATAAATGACCACTAAAGACCACTTGGAGTAATATTTTGTGCTGAAGCAGCAAGAAGCAGCCACAGAGCCTCTTCCAGAGAGGAAATCACCTCTGGAAAAGTGGCAATAACATCCAAATGGAAGCGGTGAGAGTAAGGTGCAGATGGCAACCATTAACACGACTATTTTTGCAGCAATCAACACCTCCTGAAGAAAAAAAAATGAAAGAATCCATGCTAAGTCATAGGTGGTAAGAAGCCAACACATCACTGAAGAGGGGGAATTGTTCAATTATGATGGTGGGTATGAGCACTGCAAATGCAGGCACTGACATCCGTGTTACAACCTGTTAGCAACCGCAGCATGTTGAAGGGATTAAAAGCTAATGACACGCCACCATTCCTCTTAAAATCCTGTGCCAGGCCAGGGGCTTCCACTTTCTCAGCTGAAATATCCACAGTTGCAACATCAGAGCAGCGTTGTTTGCTCCTAATGAAAGAGGTGATTCACTTTCTTTCAAGGAGCTGCACAGTAAAATGTTGATGAAAGAGCGAACCACCCCCAACATTTAAAGCAGAGGGGAAAAAGAATACAAAGTGAGGTGCAAAAGGAGATGGGAGTCGAGGGGAAAATCAAAGCAGAGAATTCACCAGGAGGTAGAGATGTTATCAAAGCGATTGGTTCATTAGGCAGAAAATCTGACTGTCATTAACACGGTGCTGCAGTGTTTTTTGTTAGCGAGTTCTTCAGGGCAGACACCTTTGTCTTCCCACTTGTAAAACACCAATTAGTACCTTGGGCAGACTATAAACAAATTAGCATTAGAACAAAGCAGCGAAACAGAACCATTTGTATCTCCTGTTATGCCTGGAGTCACCAGGACAGATTAAACTCTCTGGAGAGGGACCACGTTCTTCATTCCCTAAGTCTTCCCTGCATGTGCTGCACGTCTGGAGGAGTTTAAAAGCACAAACTTGGATTTATCTCTCTGCTTTGGCTTCAGAGGGAGTTCACCATGAGATGCTGCTCTGGGAATTCTGGTTACATGTTTTGTGTATGTGTATTCAAGCTGGTTTTCAATTAATAACAGTCTAATTGTTGTAAAGCCCACCCAGCACAGCCAGGCATCGCTGCTTTCTCAACGTGGGAAGCGATGGGACCTGTTACACATTCTCTAAAGGGTCATGTTCGGGAGTTAAAAAACTGCTATAAGGGTGGAAGGAGCCAGACCTGGTTCAGTCTTGTCCATATAGCTGGAGTGGGAAGGGTTCCTGGCACTAACTGTGTCCAGAAGTTCAAAAGATGTCTTGGAGGAGAAACACCTCATTCACTTCCAAGCAGAGTTTGGGAAGGAATTTACTTATGGGGGTGATCCATTTCCTCTGATCCTGGTTCTTGTTCCCTGGGAGCAGAGCCCGACCCCTCCTGGCTGCCCCTCCTGTGAGGGAGTTGTGCTGAGCCAGAAGGGCCCCCCTGAGCCTCCTTTTCTCCAGGCTGAGCCCCCCCCCCAGCTCCCTCAGCTGCTCCTGGGGCTCCAGCCCCTTCATCTTTCCACCTGTCCTACCCCAGTACAGCATCATTCCCCACTTTGCTCACACACTTTCTAAACAATATTAAATGTCTTTTCTGGTTTAACTCCCTAAAATATGTTCAGGGGAAAGGTCAGACACAGCAACAATCTGCTGGTTCAGGGTCACAGTAATGGTTAAGATGCCAGACTACAGAATCCGAGTCTGAGCCTGCTGTGATTCACACCAAGGGCTGGTCAGGTTATACTCGCTCTAAGTAGAAAAATGGTAATTTAGCCTTGATGATTGAAAAAACCTGAAAATCTACCAGCTTCATCCCTACCTGGAGCGCCAGGAGCTAAAGCCTTAACCAGGGATACAGGCAGGAATGCATGATTTGGGGTTTATGATTCCTAGAGCAACCTTAATGTCAAAGGTTGGGAGGGAATGATGGTCTCACCTCCATGTCCTACTCCCTGTGATAGAGAAATAATGATCTTAAAGAGAAGTGAGAGGGATGCATTTTTTTAAGAGCTGGAAAAGCCTTTCCTTGTTTAGCCTGTGCAGAACTTGTGGGGTTCATGGAAAAGAGCACCCAGTTATAGTGGGGTTTGTGAACACATCTGTCAAGACTCCTGCGAGCAGAGCTGATCCCTCTTGGAGAAAAGGTGATGGATTTGATGAGCCCTTGGGTCCTTTCCTAACTTGCCTCCTATGTAAAGAAACCTGGAGAGCAGCTTGGAAACAGATTGAGAGGCCTCCTGAAAGAGTTAACCACTCAAATGGGTAATATCTGAATTTTAAAAGAATTTGGCCACGGGAGCTACTTCCCTGCAACAGTTACAGGGAGCTGCTGCCAATGTTAACATCGGGAGGCAGATACTGACAGGTTTAATTTTGCCCAATCTGATGCTGGTATTGACACTCATGCAGACAAGCCAGCACAAACAGGAATAAAAGGCCACCTTCCATGGCAACGCTTCTCAAGGAACTGAGGAATTTACCGACAGCCCTGAGATCCCTGGCAGGCGCTGGGATCCGCTTCCCAAATGTCCTGGGGCACGGAAAAGCTGATGGGGCTCACGTAACAACGGCTCCTGCTGCTCCTGGGCAGTCCAGAGATGAGTGACAGCTCCTGCAACATCCAACAGGAATTCCTGGAGCTGGGTAACGTGGCCTTTCAGGCAGTGGCCAAGAAATGTGGAGGACTGGGGATAAATTCCACTTGTGGGTCAGGCTCCTCCTGAGAGGACAGAAATTTTTGCAGAACCAACAGCTGCTTGAGTTTTTCCTCAGGCTCCACTGCAAATGGCAAGTTTCTTACACAAGAGTTGCTGGATGGGGCTTGGAATAACCTGGGATAGTGGAAGGTGTCCCTGCCCATGGCAGGGGTTTGGAATTAGATCATCTTTAAGGTCCCTTCCAACCCAAACCATCCATAACTCTTAATTACCACCTCAATTTTTGCCTCTGCGTCTTGTACCCCAGTTCACCACCTAACGAGACAACTCTCCGCTAGTCCAGAAGGTAAAAGTGATTCAGAGGAAGCTGAGCTCATTTTGCCAAGTCCAGGGGAAGGGCGAACTGTGCACAAGAATGTTCCCTCCCAGACTGGGATCTTCACACCCTGTGCTCAGACCAGTTCCCAGTTTCCCTGCCTTGGAGAAAAGGGGACGTGGGTGTCAGCTGGAGATGAACTCCCAGCTCAAGCTGCTCTGCTTCTCAAAAAACTCACATCAGCACCCCTGTATTTGGATTTTGAATTCAAAGTTTAGCCCTTTAGTCCATCACTGGTTTGAAGGCTGAAGAAAAACCTTCATTTCAACAAATTTAATCTGGTCTCACATTCACAGCCCTTTAGGAAAAGCTTTTGCAACATTCCCCAGCAGTTGTCCTTTGTCTTTAAAGCAGAGCTGACAATAACATGAATCCTGGAGAGCTGAAAGTCGTGGAAGAATGACAACATAAAGGTTTCAAGATGATTTTGGAAACACCAAAAGGCCTGGACAGGCAGCTGAGAGCCTGCTATCGATGACAGATTACCCAACTCCACAGGGTACAATTTGCATTTGATTTACAGGGACTGGAAGAGAACTAGGAAGTTTGGATTATAATGGGATTAATCATACAACTCCAGGGATCCTGTTCATCCCGCTGCTGAAGGGTCCTAGAACTGCTCTCTACTGTCTGAGCTGCACTTGGGAAGTCATTTGAGGTTTGCTGGGACAGGAATATCAGACTGGAAGGAGGGAAGAGATAAATGTTGGCTGGTTTTCCACTCAAAGCCAGCCTGTATCAAAGTTATGTGACCACGAGCTGAGATTAAGGACTGCACTAAACCTCAAATTCCAGCCTAGAGCTGAGAACCTTTGAGACTTAATGCTCCTAATTCCTACAGCCCTCACATTTACTAGGAGTGACTGCTAAAAAAAATAAAACAAATCAATCATTCTGGAGGAACTGTTGTGCATCCTGAAACAAAGGGAAAGGATGAGATCATCCCTATTTCTTCAGCCTTGCTGAAGTCTCCAAGTTAACATATGAAGCAGATGAGGAGACTTGCCTCAGCAAGGCCTGCCAATGTCAGAGCAATAAATAAATGTTCAAATAATGAGGCTGCACCTTCAGCTGATGTGACAGCACACTGAGCTGCTGTCAAACCTGGGAAATCTGCAGAGTCCCAGGATTTCTGGGCAAATGAAGATCTGGCGCCACGCTCACCTGAAGGGAAACTCCAGGGCAAAGCCACTCTGGAAAGGGTCAGGCTGCCAGGCAGGCACTTCATGAGAATAAAAACACTTCCAAAGTCTCTTTCCCACTGTGATCTTCTGTGTTGAACTTGGCATTACCATGGAGTTCTTGGGCTGTCCTACAGCAGGGACACCAAGGCCTGGGAAGCACTGAAGCAGTTTGTCCCAAACTGTCCAGCATCAATATTTGATGTGGAACTCCTGGTTTTCTCCCTGGATTTCTCTTCCTGGGCTTTGGCCGCTGGGATATACTTTCACGTGAAGCCAGAAGAGCTGGGACTTTTTGTGCCTATCTTGAAGGTGAAAATTAGGAATGAACCTGAACTATTATTTAGTATAACAAATGAGCTGTTCTAACCAATTCCTAACTGTGTTTACAGTTTTCCAAGAACTGGTTCCCAACCCAGAGTCACAGCCCAGACCCTGGCACAGCTCCAGGCACACCGAGGCTCAGGCATTCCTGGTGGAAGGTTCTCTTTGCTCCAACTCCCATTCCCTCTGCCTTAGACCCTTCATTTCTAGGTCACACAAAGACAATACATAAAAGCAAACCTCTGAAGTTCATCTGTAACAACACTGTCCAAATAACACCTTATTTGAGGACATTTTTTGTCTGACCTTTGTTCCAAATCTGACAGCAAAACTCTGATTTTATAGAACTCTCTTGGAAAACACAGTTAATTTTTTCTTTCTTAGTTTTAAACTTGATTCACCTTCTGATAAAAGTCTAAACAAACAATTAGGAATCAGGCTGAATTTATGCCCTTTGGGTAAAAAAAACCACACAAAACACCACAATATCTACAGAGATGTCTATTGACCCAGCAGTTATCAGAAATGTGGTGGGTTTTTTTTAAATTTCTGGCAGAAACCCAGCTTTCTAAACAGCCAGTGACCCACTTTCACCTAGCTGGCCTCTGAAGTTGAGAGAAGATTCCTACCCTGTGGATGTTGGAGGCTCTGTTTGAAGTCCCTGCTGTCAGGAGATGGGCAGTTTACGTCTCCTGTCCTAGGACAGGAAAAGGATGCACTCTCAGCTCCATGTGTTGCAGGCAGATAAGCACAAAGATTTCTGTCCTATGCCCTTATCAGCTTTTCCTGCTACTCTCCAGAACAGACACCACCAAGACTGGCAGTAAAAATTAAACTTAAGCAAAAGGAGAAAAAAAAAAAGACACAAATATTTCTCATAACTGGAATTCAAAAGATTGAAGTTTTGGGAACAAAATTATGCTAGGATTTTCAGGAGTACTGAAAACTACCAAAAATCTTCTGTATCCTCCGTGTAAAATGATGTCCTCCTCTGACACACCCAGGACTTAGGGTTTAAAACATATCTCACTACTTAAATAGTCTTTACTACATGAGAATGATTCCCCTTGCAAATAAAACAAATTAGCTGACAAAAGGACATTCCCTGCATATGGAAATGATCACAGAACCACAGAATGGATTGGGCAGGAAGGGACATGAAAGATCAACCTGTTCCACCCCCCTGTCATGGGCAGGGACACCTTCCACTAGACCAGGCTGCTCAGGTCCCCATTCTATAAATTAATATTTTTATTTCATGATTTCTTTTGCTTTTTCTTCTCTCTCTGTGGCTCCCTCCTTCTCTTCATGTTATTTCAGTCCTTCCACCTCATTTTCATAGTGTGCAGAGGACAGGCTAGACAGAGCCTCCAAGGATTTTGGGTTATCTCCTATCTTTCCATCTTCTGCCCACATAAGATTTAATTTATGGGTGCTTCAGTCTCCACCCTCTATAAAACTGGAGTTACTTCTTGTTAAAACATTGTCAGCCACAAGTGAGATGGACTCAACATCATTTTAGGAGGCACCTTCCAGTGAGATTTGAACAGATAATAATAAACCTTCCAGATGGAAACCAAGTGTCCAGCTCTCCACAAAGCCCCACTTCAATCTACCAATGTAGAGAAAAACAAAAACCATTTAGCAAATACCCACACAGAGTTGCCAAATGCCTATTTTAGAAACCTCAGTAATTGCTCCTATGCTTCTCCTCAGCCCTCAATATCATTATTAAATTATGGCTGCGTGATCAATTTATAAATTGAAACAATTTAGAAAATACCCCTCATTTAATTGCAGCAGCTGTTAAATCCACATAACAGAAGTCAAGGGGTGCCAAAAAATGGGGGGAAAACTTTATGGATGTGACAGGGCACAGAAAGTCCTTGACCATTTCAAGATTCCTGAATTCTAAACTCATTTTTGCTACTAATTTCTTCTAGGACAAGGTGTTTTGGGTGAAGTTTAAAAGAACAGTCCAATTTCCTTTTTAAAAGCACACAAGATCCTAAAATATATTAATTTTCCATGTGATTCAAAGACCTACCTATGTATCTACAGAGAAGAACATCTGGACACCCAAAATGAAGAGACATAATCCATGTATTGGTTTCCTAGGCAAAGCAGAACTTCCCCGTTAGAAGTTCCTGTTCCTCTTCCTTCTTAAAAGAAGCTTCTAAAATTTTTCTTTTAAAATAATATGTGCTCCTCACACACTTTTACCCTTAAGCCTGACTTAGTATCCACATTAAATGAAAAAAACACTTCTCTGCATACATGGAACAACCAAAACTTATGACGTTACTTACTGCTACTGAGTAAAGAATTCAAAAGGAAAATCAGGATATCTCAGATTTCTCCAAGTCATTCTGTCATTTCTCTGTAAGTTCCACACCATAAAGAAAAATGTCCTGACTCAAACCTCTTTTAGTAACACAAAAATATGGAAATAATGATGAAATGCTCCTTGGGCGAGATAAAAATTATGGTCATGGCATCAAAAATGTCAAATATTCCTTCAGGATGGAATAAAAGAAATATTTTAAGCCCCTAATCACATGAAAGTAGCAAGAGAATTGAGCCCAGCATTCTGAATAAACCGGCATGAGAGTGTGTGTGTCCGGGTGTGTTTATCCCTGGATATCAGACAGGACAGGAAAGGAAGAGTTGAAACACTTGTCCAGAAAATGCTCACAAAGAAAACACAGCCAGGACAAATTTAGAAGCTTGACTGAGCTGGGATATCAAAGGCAGAGCTGACTGGAAAAGCAACCACCTCTCAAGAATGGCAAAATAAACTCAGGCGAGTCTCGGGAGGAAAACCCGGATCAGAGGCTGGATTTTGTTAACTGCTGCTGTTTTGGGTAAGTCAGGTCCTTTCTGACACTGCTCAGATAATCTTGTCAAAGAACAACAAAAATGAAAAGCCAGAAAAAAAAGACAAAAAGACAGACACCAGCCATTTCAAGGGGGAATCTGTTTGGCAAAGTGGCTTTGAGGTGGTGTCTGAAGAAACAAAACTCGGAATGAACTTCCTAAAACATTTCTTTTTTTCTTTTTGCTTTTGGTCTCCTTTGGAAAAGCAAATTTCAATAGGCTGATTGGCAACTTGTTTGTTGATCAAAGCAAAAGTCTGAAATACATCTGAAATAGATTTTCTGAATAAAAAAAAGCATTTCACACTCAATTCAGAAGAAAGTTTCCCAAGCAGAAACTAGGCTATTTGAAATTTTATTTTTTTAAAGGAGGTTTCCATCAATTGAAATGAGCCAAAAGTGACATATTTTAATAACTTCTGTCTTGAAGACATGAAGACCTATCACCTGGATATGATACCAGTGTACTGAAATCATGGCTTGGAAATGTGACTTTCTATACAATATTGATTAATTTGGTTATTACACAGAAGAGGATTTACCTCAGACTGGAAAAAACATCTGGATCTTCTCTCTTATAGCAACTAAAATCCCAATTTGATGCTTGGAAATAGAGTGTGTTTAGATGGGAGGGTGGCATCTGCCCATCTCTGCCAAAAAAAACAAAAACAGGGGGA
>VZRZ01003356.1:433014-564956 GCA_013398175.1 Climacteris rufus | reverse complement strand
AAAAAAAAAAAAAAAGGGGGAAGAAATAAAAAGAAAATCCTGGACTTTTCAAACTGCTGCTACTTCACCTGGGGAAGTCTTCCTGGAGGATTTAGTACAAGCAGCAAAGGAAATGTGTCAACATGAATCTGTACCATCCAATGGATAAAACTGCCTTTGGAATTCACCTTCCTAGTGCCAAACTCCTGCTGCTGAGGGATTCAGAAATTGAAGTGATGTCAAGCAATTTCCCTTGGCTCCCAGTCATGCCAGAGACAGACACTCTGACGCCGAGGGAGGATGATGGGGAGATAGCAGGTCCCTCTCATTTTCACAAGAACTCCAGGGAACTGCTCCCATATCTGGTGCAGAATTAATCAAGATAAGTTAATGTGTGATAACATGTATCTGAAGGGAAGAAAACCTGGGCAGCTCTTGCCTCTCCAGGATTAAATTTAACAGCTCTCCAAGAAACACAAAGCTTTCGTTTTCTGCCCTGATCCACCCCAAAAGCAGAGCTCAGGCTGGAGGGCTGCAAAAGAGGAGGAAAGGATAAGGCATGGCACAGGAATGTGACACAGTGGAGAAGCATTTCATAATACTGACAAATTATTGATGCTTTGACACCCTGGCACAAGAAGCCTTCACCTAACCCACAAATACTCCTCCTGCTGCCAATCTTAAAATATTCCACAGTAGTAACATGTAAATGGTTTCTGCATCCACCATCTTGGCCATTTTGAGGTATTTCAGCGAGGTCTAAACTCTGTATTATTGCTACATTACCAATGTGACATGTTTGATATTGGAACACTGGAATTGTGGGGAAGGTGGGAAACTGGAAAAAGATTTGAGTTGCAACCATGGAAACTGGAGCATGAAGAGACCACTGAGCAAACACACAGACACTTTTCTCTCTGTAATCCAAGTACATCAAGCAAACTGCTGCCTTCCCAACCAGTCCTGCCTTTCAAATCACAGAATCCCATGATGGTTTGGGTTGGAATGGACCTTTAAAGTCCATCTTGTTCCATCTTCTTGCTATGGGCAGGGACACCTTCCACTAGCCCAGGTTGCTCCAAGCCCCATCCAACCTGATCTTGGACACTTCCAGGGATGGGGCAGCCACAGCTTCTCTGAGAAACCTGTGCCAGGGCCTCCCTACCCTCACAGTGAAGAATTTCTTGCTAAGATCTAATCTAACTCTGTCCTCTGGCAGTTTGAAGCCATTCCCCCTTGTCTTGTCCCTCCAGGCCCTTCTCAAAACTCTCCCTCTATCTTTCTTTTACATCTCTTCAGGTACTGAAAGGGGCAATTAGGTCACCCCAAAGCCTCCTCCGGGCTGAACAATCCCCATTCTCTCAGCCTTTCCTCACAGCAGAGCTGCTCCATCCCTCTGATCATCCTGGTGCCTCCTCTGAATTCCTTTCAGCAGCTTCACGTCCTTCCTGTGCTGGGTCCCCAGAGCTGGAAGCAGCTCTGCAGGTGGGGTCTCACCTGAGCAGGCCAGAAGGGACCCTGCTGCCCATCCTGTGATATTCCAGCAGCTCACAGGGTCTAAACCCTGGTACCTGGGCACCTTTATTCACCCCACACAAGGCACTTTGCACTTCCAGGCACACGACAGCACGGAACGCACCAGGAATCACACACAACAAGCAAATCCCTGCGTGGAGCCCTTTGAAGTGTTCACAGGGAATTCCCAATGAGTGCAATCAATTAGATCTGATTAATAAATCATTCCAGCAAGGCACAAGCTGTGTGTTTGTGCTCACAAGCACTCCCAGGCTCTTGCAGGCACACACACAAGCACCAGGCGTGTGTGTATAACACACAAGGACACCATATATAAATATCCAGCTAGCCAACGGGCTCTAAAAATATCACCTGGTATTTTTACAGAAAACACTGCTTTCATGGAAAGGTCTCATGCTCCATTTTCCCACCTGCACTGTTCACAAAGTGACATAAATAAGCAGCATCCCTGATGGCATGGATTAATAGAGCAACTCCAGAGCCTGAGTTCTCAGCCAGGTATTTATATCCCTTCCCATTGTGAGCAAGCTGGCTCTACTTACATAAGAAACTGCAGCCCCCCCCCAAAAAGCAGAAGTGTAAATACATCAAAAAAATGAAATCCAATAGGGGAAAAAATTCAAATTTGTCTGTTTTGTTTGCAGACATGTTGGATATGGAACAACCTTCTAATGGAAGATGATGTGACCAGCATATTTCCCTGAGGTGTAAGTTGCCTCTCTAATAAATCACTAACTTCCCCCTGTGCTATCAAGATCATGAAATAATAATTTCACCTGAAATAATGCCCATTCCTTTAATCCAGGAATATGTGGAAGGATGAGAAAAGCATTCCCATGCATAACAAATGAACAGCAAATCAATAGGGCCAACATCAAAAACTCTCCTTTCTTTAGTACTGTAGTTATCTCACCAGAGACTGAGAGTGAAAAACCAAAATCTTTCAGCTTCAGGTGTGTGAACCCAGGTTCAAACTCAACCATTTGAAGCAATATGGAAACAGAAAGAGCTGCCATCTCAACCTGCAAATCTAAAATCAGTGGATATCTCTACTGCCTTGTGGGGCAGTTGCACCCAGATGCCTGCTGTGTGTTGTTTCCTAAAACAGTCCAGAGTATTGTATGGAACTATCACTGTGCTTCCAGTTTAATAGCATGGAAAGCCACAAACCAGTAAACTTTTTTTTTTTTTTTAGTTTACTAATAAAAAATATAGCTTTTGAGCTTTGTTGTCCATCAAAAGGTTGGGATTGTACCCTCTCCACCTCATAGCAATGTTATGAGGACTGGGACAGGTGAGGAGAGAATCCTCCTTGCTTAGAAAATGCCAGATTTTAACTTGTTGTTCAGGATCTAACAAATTGTCCTCTACAGGTACCTAATACCATCCTCAGGCCACAGAAGAAACACTGAAAAGAAAGGATATAAATGTAACTTCAGCAAACAACGTAGAAACCCAGCAAAAATATTCCCAATCTTGTTTTCTGAGCAGCATTTGAGTTGCATGTAGTAAATAAAGACCAAGGGCACACCCTAAATGAAAACAAAACACTGAATAGCTGTTCATTATGAGTGCCATTTCCAGAGAAATGAACAGTACATAATTATGTAATTAACAATTAAGATTGTCTAAATAATCTCATTGCAGGGTTGGAGCGAGTTGAGTTATATGATCCATCTCAGATTCAGCATTTCTAGGGCTTTTTTTGTTGTTGTTTTGTTTTTTTTCTTACACCAATCGGTATTGGAATGAGGTTCAGTATAATACATGGAGAAGTGACATTATACAGTGCAAAAAACGATGAAATAAACCTTCAAACTCCTGACAGTACAAGAAGTGCATTGTGTAAAGGTCTCTAGGAGACATGGCCTGATCCACTCAACCAAATCCAGCACAGCCAGACCAACATCTCTCTGTGAGAACATGCAATTCCAGCCTGATGGAAGCACAAGCATTTAAATTCTCCTCACAGCTTGAACATTCCTTGTATCACATCCTCATGTAAATTATGTAGGGAAAATCCCCAAAATATTATCATTGGTGTTCAAGGCCTGGCTTGAGGAGGCTCTGAGCTACCTGGGCTAGTGGAAGGTGTCCCTGTGCATGGCAGGGGTTGGAACTGGATGAGATTTAAGGTCCCTTCAATCCAAACCATTCCACAACTAGGATTCTATTTATTGAACTATTTTCAAGACAGCCTAAAGGCCTAGACATAAACATCTTTAAGACATCAGAAACATGTCTTTCCAAACTTTGCCACAAAAACCCAAGAGCAACATCCTTTCCCTCAAACAAGTATTTTTTGAAATACAGTGTTTATGACACCAGGCAGTAACTGTGAAACATTTCAGAATTTTGAGCTCGACCATAACTCAAACATACATTTTACTAAAAATTAATTGGAGGAAATGGAATGTTTGATTCTTTCCAAGGTGAAGCTCACTCACTTCAAATACACAGAGGTAAGAGAAGTGCAAATACAGAAAAGTTAAAATGTTAAATATCAACACAATATTTCAGCTTGCATTGAAATTTAGAAAGCCACCTATACATGCTATGGATTAGCTATTACCTTTAGATTAGATATTGGGAAGAAATTTCTCCCTGTGAGGGTGGGGAGGCCCTGGAACAGGCGGCCCAGAGAAGCTGTGGCTGCCCCATCCCTGGAAGTGTTCAAGGCCAGGTTTGACAGGGCTTGGAGCAACCTGGGATAGTGGGAAGTGTCCCTGCCCATGGCAGGAGGTGGAGTGAGATGAGTTTTAAGGTTCCTTTCAACCGAAACCACTCTATGATTCTATAATTTTATGTTAAAGCAATATTTTTTTTACAAGTATTCAATTATCTTACAAATGGATTCTTTTTGTCAAATGTTCCTTCAACAGTTTTCTGAAGGCAGTAACGTTTTTAGTCTTATGGCTTCCAGTTCAGAGTGGACAAACCCCAATTTTTCCTTCAGACAGAGCCACAGCTATTCCTCCAGGAGCTGACATTACCTCTGCCCCAGCCAGCCAAGTGCTGAAATCAAAATTGCAGGGCTTGCAAAACAGAAAGTCCCTTCCCACTGAGATGGTTCAAACCTGTCTGCAGCCTGCTGGACTCCTCGGAGCCACTGGATGCTCCAATAGTTTTGGCAATGCATGTTCCCATTTTCACTGGGGTCAGCCAGAACAAGATTAGGCCACATTTTTGTTGGCCAGCAGGTAACGTGTGCTTGTGTAAGCTCAGGCACAAAGGCACAAATTTATCTCCGTGTCCAAATGCAGCCAGCTCGCTCTGCAGAACCACCTGCAGTGAAACTAGCAGCTCAAGAACAGATCTCCAAAAAATAGCAGCCTGTTGAGACAAAGTCTTTACAGGCAGTAAGGTCCTGGCAATGGAATTCATCCACTCAGGAAAACACAACTGGCTGCAGATCCAAGAAAACCATGTGGTTTTCAAACAGCTCGGTGGTTTGTTCACACATCACCAGGTGAAACAGGTAAAGGAGGAGAGTAAGTTATTCCTTCTCCATTCCACGAGAAAGGATGAAAATTATATTAAAATGCTTTAAGAGTGTTCGAGAATGGTTTTAGGAAGAATTAGGGGGAGCCCTCCAATTTCTGGAAGTTCAGCTGCCCTTCAACCAGAGAACAGGTGCCTGGGAGGTATCAGCCCTAGAAATGTTGTGCATAGAAAGTTAACCAATAACAGAATCCCAGAATGGGTTGGGCTGGAAGGAACCTTAAAAATCACCTCATTCCACCCCCTGCCATGGGCAGGGACACATCCCACTGTCCCAGGTTGCTCCAAGCCCCATCCAACCTGGCCTTGGACACTTCCAGGGACGAGGCAGCCACAGCTTCTCTGGAAAACCTGTGCCAGGGCCTCCCCACCCTCTGAGTGACATTATTAGATAACACTGAATATAATAATAATATTAGTATAAGGTGTAGCAAATCCTTTTAATGCTTTTAAATGTGCCTTTTTGCTTATGTCCTTGAAAGATGACTGAGCAGCTCAGGTCCTTCCCAGCTGGCTAGAGGAGAGAGGTACTGTACTTAGTCATCATAAAATTACAGCAATGCTCATCAAAAATTAAAATTAATAAAAATAATATGGAAAAGATGTTTTGGTTCCAGTTAAAGCCAGAATGACCGTCTTTCTAAACAATTATTTTAGAGAGGTTTTTCTTGGTTTAGAAGCCACAGTCTCCTGATTCCACAAGCTCTGCTTCAGTCTCACATTTCTATTCTCTCCAACGCTGTTCAGGACAGCCTCTGGCATCCCTAGGCAATTAATCCAGTGTTCCTCAGTTTCCCTGAATGGAGGGAACCACCAGCAAGTGTGTTCCAGGGCTGTTAAAGAGTTAATTAGGGAGTGCTTTGTGCATTGCTGCTTCACTGTTTCAGCAAGACTCCGGTGACACCTAATTAACAAATCTCTGATGAGCTGTTTCTTAGAGAGCTAAGCACGGTGCTCCATGAAAATCTCTTTTATCATTCCAGCCAATGGAATTCCAGTGTCCTGCTGCCCCTCTGCCCCTCGGTCAGGGGATATCCTGATTCTCCTGGCTGGCTCTAAGCTGTCAGTCATGCTCCCCTCTCAATAAAATTTTATTTACTAAACTTTGGAGCATTTCGTACAAAGCAAAAAACAGGCAGCTACATCAAAGCCTCCCTATTATCACTCCCTAGTGAACTGTGAAAATATAAATTCAAAGCTGACAAGCTAGTTAGACTTTTAACTAAAATCTGAGGGCAATTAACTTTAACCATGCCACTCTGCTACTGTACTCCTGGCACCAACTTTGAACAGTGGCCCAAATTCCTCTGAGGAACAGAAAGACCATTTATCTCCTCTATTTATTCAGGGCAAACCTCCTCCTTCGTGTCAAGCTGGGAATGCAGTGTTGCTGACTGTGACTGGCAGTGATAAAGGAGCTGGTATGATTTTCAAATGAGCAGCATGTCCTGCTTTCCCAAATATTGGAGAAAAGTGAATAATATGCCCTCCTAAATAAGAGTCAGGTACTGATTCAGAGCTGCACACTGAGGCACAGGTACCTATAAATTCCTGGGCACATAAAGCTCCTGTCTTAAGAAGGATTTCTGCTTGGATCTCCTGCAGGAAGTTATTTTTATTTGCAGAAGTTGGGAAAGGAAAGCAATCAAAATTGACAGAAAGATCATTTATCTAAGGAAAAGTTAGGAAGTGGCATTAATTTACAGAATAACTTGTTTACACATGGTCCCTTCCAATGTTCCTTGAGGACCCATGAACATTCTGTGTATTGAATCCTTTTAGTAGCACCAAAAATCGGAGTCCCTGCCCATGGCAGGAGGGTTGGAAGGAAATGATCTTTAATATCCTTTCCAACCCAAACCATTCTGTGGTTCTATTCCACGAAAAATCTAAGATAGAAACTGTCAACAGCATATTGCCTTACCTTACCTAAGCATCCATATGGAAAGACAAATAATATAAAGCTTTCATAAATTTGCAATATATGTATATAAACCAGGAGCTTTGTACCCAAATCTCAAAATAATATTTAATATTTAGTGGAAGCTTTAAATCTGGAGTCTCAAATCATCATTTTCACCAGAGAGAGGTGACCCTCAAATGCACAGGTCACACCTTAAGCAGGTTAAACGGCCCTTCACAGGGGCTTCTCTCTTCTCCTGCTTCTTACATGTTACATCACCATATTTAACCTCTCAACTGGGATTAATCTCCCTCTCCTTTAGGCACTTAGCTTAACTCTGAAACAACTGGAGAATTTTGCCTTGAATCCATCAGGAGCAGCAAATCTCCACAGCAACAAGGTATCCTGAAGGACAAAACAAGAAGCTAAGTGGGTGCCTCCTGTATGACACCTTGAAGGTGATTGTGTGCCCTGAAGTGGTGTCAAACCCCATGACTCTTGCTTGGGAGCATCTCGTGTTTTCTTTCAAGGACTTCAGACCCAGGAAAACAGAGAATTTTCCCACCAGCCTGACAATCCAGGTTGCATGAAAAAAAATCGTTATTAATTAGGACAAAAGAGTTTTGCAGCTCTCAGTTCAAGACTTTCAACCATAAAAGCTTCTTGGAAAAATAAGTATGAAAAGTGCTTTACAGATGTCACAGCAAAATTCTAATCTGTTGTTGCCTGACATGAACTTGAGATAATTTTCCTGCTTCCCAACCTTCCTCCGAGAGTGTGGGCAGCTCCCATCCCTTCAGCCACTCTGTGAAGGTGAAGAGCACTTTGTTTTGCTGATACAGGAAAGAAAGGAGTTTCAGGACTCACAGTTCTGTGATTGGACCAGAATCTGCCACAGCCCTGCAAGGTTTTAGGTGTGTGGAGGTACAGAATTTGGGAGCAGAAGGGCCCTACAAAGCCCACTGTGAGTTCTGCCACCCCCCTGGGGGTTAAAGCAAAGGGGCAGCATCTCCTCTAGGCTGGAAGATTCCCAGAAAGCAAGAGCAAGCCCAGACTGGGCACGGAGCCCTTTATTGTTATCAGTGTTTTTGTACAGCCAGTTGCCAGGAGTGACAAACCTCTGTTTTCCAGTAGCAAAGTGTTCAAATCAGAACCCCCGGCCTGGTGCTGCTGCGGCGCGAGGCCTCTGCCGCTGGGCGTCTCTTGGAGACACCCATTTCCCTACGACAACGCCGGAAAAGGGAACAGGCCATGCTCCCTGCCTTTGGATCTGATCCAGCCCAGTTGCTACACACAGCATTCCTTTGCCATTTGGTAACTGAACAACACCAGGTTTATGAAAAAAAGGGGAAAAAACCTGGCCCCGTGGTGGTTGGGAAGGCCTGGGCAGAGGGGATCTGCTGGAATGAGGGGATGGCAGGGAATGAGCAGCCCAAGGGATACGTGAAGTCCTGGCTGTCCAAACAAAGGCTGCTGCTCCACTTGACCACTTACACAAACACTCCTGCAGGTAAGATACTCCTGTAATTCTTGCCTGACCTCAGCTTCCCAAGATCCACAAATCTCCAGGGTTACAGAGCCCGGCCCTCAGCCGTGCCCTCAGGTGATGCTCTGGAGCACAGCACCCCCCTCCCATCCAGATTTTATGTAAGCAGCCCTGTTTTTGCAGGGATTTCAGGAAAGCTGGAGACAGTCACGCTCCAGGAATCTCTGGAAGTTTAATTAAGTTACAATGTCTTAAAACCACAATATGGGCACCATGGTTGTAAAGTTCAAAAGGTAAACAGGGAAGCACACACAGAACACTTCCAACAGCTTTCCCAGAAATAACCATTGGGGTAGACTTGGGTGATACACTTTGCACTTCAAAATTCTCAATTATCATCTCAATATTTCAATGCACTTCATGAATAACCACACACAACACAAATTAGGCTGATACCACTCGCATGGGACATGTGAATCACCCCCAGATTTAGTGATTGGGAAACTGGGATGCAGAGAAGTGACTTGACCCAAGCAGGTGGTGAAAGGGAATCAGAGAGCTCTGACTAAAGCCTGGCTGTGCCTCACCTGAGCCACATTCCTGGGATCCACTACAGACAAATCACATCCTCCAGTCCAGAGGGGCTGGGAGAGAGGAGTTCAAAAGCAGTGATTAATAGGAGGCTTAACAAGGCAGAAGTTAAAATAGGGACATTGTGCCTTCTCAGTGTGCTAGTTCCAACGAAAATCTTCCTCTTCCAGCCGCCTGCTGACGTGTGGGATTACCCAATTTTCTCTCATCACCTCAAAGCTTGGCCCAGCATTCTCACTGCTCTTAAGATGAAATGTAAATGAATGCTTAAGCTCCCACCATCAGCACAGTCACAGATATTAAAAGGCTGAATTTATGTCACTTTGGCCAACCCTGAATCGCTCCCCACGGAACATTCATTCTTTAATTCAAGAGGAGAAACATTTTTAGGGGGAGGCAATTTGAGAACTGGATAACCCTACAGTCACAGGTTTTGTTATATCACTGCCCCAGATGTGAGCTGAGCAGCACCAGGAGGTTTAAATAACCTGAATATTATGGTGGTCTTCGTGGAACAACTGGAGTTTTGAACTGGTGCCAACAGTGCACAGATTGAGTCCTTAGGAAAGGAAGGTATTTAGAAAACTTAATAACCCACCAGGCTAAATGTGGTGTTTACAAACTGATTAAGGAGCTGACACTGGGATGAGCTGAGCCAGGCAAGACAATGAAGATTTGAAGCTCTAAAATAATTTGGGAATTGTTGGAGGAAACAGCCTTTGCTTGGATGTGACAGCAGGGACATAGAGAGTTAGGAGCCCCTAAAATGCATCAAAACAGAATTCAGGATGTTATCTTTGACATATTTCACATCAAATTTCTTAGTGTCTTAATCCATTAGTAGTTGCAGAGAAATTCCACATCCACTGATACCCAGAGGATTTTACAGATATTTTACTAAACCTAAGAACTTTTCCAGGCACTTGGAGTGTTTGTGCTTTTTCAACACTGTTAAGAGTTAAAGCAGTAGATGAGAGTTGGAGAGAATCAACAAAAACCTTCTGCTTATTTACTTACACTGTTCCTCTTTTTCTCTACTAAATATAAAAACCAAATTCATATGATGAAACATCAAAGAATAAATATATAAATAAAGGGTTACCCGAAATAATAAATAAAATTGCTTGATTCTTTTCCTCATCTAAGATTTTTTTACTCCATTATCAGATACAGCGGTTTAATTAATAATAACAATAATAATGACAATGATGATAATAATAATAATAATAGCACCTGCAAGCTTGCACTTGACCACAGCAAGATGTTTGTAGCAATTACTATTTTTCTAACTGAAAATATTCATTGCAAAACATACAAGTTGACAATCTGAAATTAACAATTTTTTTGAAATTTTAAGAAAAATAACTTGTATTTTCTGTGAACTAGAAAACATTTCCTAATTAGCATTAGCCTTTGACTACCTTGTACTACAGAAACTTTCTTCTACTCCCAGGCTTAGGTATTTCTTTGTAAAAAAGTATTGAGAATAAATAATTTTCTTTCAAGTATTGAAGCACTGAAGTGACATTTAAATTCTTCAATATTCTGGAAAACAGGATTTTAGGGCAGACAATATTTTTGATCTTCTCTTCATTTGTTAAAAAACAACCTGTACCACACAGGTGACACAGGATCAGTGTTAGCCTGAGATGGGTTGGATTCTGCTGTCAAAAACACATCCCAGCACTTGGAAAAATCAGCTCTTGGTGAAACTGAGCAGGTTTAAAATAAACCAGGAATAATAAAGAATTAAATCTTGAATGCTCTGGACAGCCACACTTCTCACCCTCTGTCCACTCTACTACCCATGGTTAAATCATCCTTGATTCTGACTTTTCATAGGTGCTTCAAGTTCATCCAACACATGTTGGTGCTTAACCTCAGCTGAGGTGCAAGGTGGTCACCAAACCACCCCGGGAATTCTGCATCCTGAGGGACTCCAGCATTTTCCACCAGCATCATCCAGGCAGAACCTTCTGGAGGTCTATCCCAGCCTACAACAAACTTCCCAAAGAATTAATTCTCACAGACAGCAGCATCCTCTGCTCCACAGCCAGACCACACTTGAACCTGTCCTCACCAACACCCACTGGGTTCAAAGCACCGTGGGTCAGCAAATCCAAACACCTGAGTGCACAACCAACTGTCCTTAAGGAGAGAAAGGATAAATGACACTCAACAGATGGATTCACATCCCTTAATCCAGGGCAGGGAAGAGTTCAGACACTGCTGTGTGCATGGAAATTTTGGAATCTGTTCAGCAGAGCACCCAAACTCCAACTTGGCAAAACCCAGGTTTGCTTGAGTTCCCCTTGGTTGCCTTTTCTGTGGGTGATTTCAGTTATTCATGGAATGGTTTGGGTGGGAAAGGACCTTGAAGATCATCCAGTTCCAACCCCCTGCCATGGGCAGGGACTTCTCCCACTATCCCGGGTTGCTCCAAGCCCCATTCAACCTGGCCTTGAACACTTCTAGGGATGGGGCAGCCACAGCTTCCCTGTGGCTTCTCTGTGCTGGGGCCTCACCGCCCTCACAGCCAAGAATTCCTTCCCAATATCCCATCTAAACCCTCTTTCTTTCAGTTTAAAGCCATTCTTCCTTGTCCTGTCCCTCCATCCCTTGTCCCAAGTCCCTCTCCAGCTCTCCTGGAGCCCTTTAGGCACTGGAAGGGGCTCTGAGGTCTCCCTGGAGCCTTCTCATCTCCAGGTGAGCACCCCCAGCTCTCCCAGCCTGGCTCCAGAGCAGAGGGGCTCTAGACCTCAGAGCATCCTCATGACTTTTCTCTGGACCCATTCTAACATGTCCACAGGTCCTTGCTTCCTTGCTCTCTCCTCACAACAAACCAGAATTGGACAATACTCATCCCTAACATGAAATCTGAGGCCCTTCCCCCAAAATATTCTGTGACAGAGAACAAGAAGTCATCATCACCAGGATCCTGACAAGGGGCACATAATTTTCAAGCTGATGCAAAAGCAAACAGAGTAGGGAAGGTACCAACTATCCCCCTGCAAGACTGTCTTCCCCATTATCCTCTTCCCTTAGCTGAGGGACACACATAGTTATTAGCAGATGGTCAAATTAGTGATATTGGTCATCAGTTTTGTCACATTTTTCCCTGTCTATATGGCAACACCACAATTCTTCAAAGGAAACATGTTGGGATTGATGGGGGTTTGCAGAGTGAGGCTGTAGATGTAGTGAAAAACAGACACTGGATTTCTTAACCTTGTCTTAACCCTGGGAAAACTCAAATAAGCCCAAACTAAGTTCCAATTGCTATGTTTGCAAACATGTCAGGCAGCTGGTGGGAGCTCAGAGGGAGGAGGGACCAGTTTGGACACTGGTGGGGAAGTTGACCACCCAGTCACACTCCAGCACCAGATATTTCTCCTGAGTGGAGAGTTAAAAAGCAAATATTCACAGCTGAAGAAAGAAAACCCAGCAGAGCAGCTGAAATACTGGACTGGAAGTGGAAAAGCTTGTTTCTTTAGATTTTAAGCACTTTCTCAGGCTGAATCATTTCTTTTGCTCCAGCTCCTGGTTTGTTTAACCCATCTGAACCAAGCAGCAGTTTCATAACCAGTTTGATGAGCCAAAAATCAGAAGACACCCTTGGAGGAAGGCTAGACACCCTTTAATGACACTAAGTCAGCAAAAATCAGACTGCTATGAACACCCAGTCCCTCTGCAGGCTGCTTGAGTACATCCAGCTGCCACCTTTGAGGGAATAAAATGTATTCTATCCCCTGATTTCTGAGAGAGAACACGCTGCAACTGCACCCTCATTCCCACAGCAGCATTATTCCTACAAGGTGTCAATGCAAATCCCACCCCACACCAACCCCACTCCTCCAGACACAGGAAGAAGCACATTCCTGCCCCAGGGAAAGAAGGGCAGGGAGGGAGACCAACTCATCATCAAGAACTTGCCCACCTGGCTTCAAAATCAACAGGAAGCCACCTGCTTAGTTCACACTTCCAGATACAAATCCTGTTATGATAGGATCAAAAAAAAAGGTACTTTTCCTTGTTTTGAACTGCTGCACTGGAATTTTTTTTTTTTAAGGAAAGGTCTTTGATCAGACAAATATTTTTTAAAAGGAAAAACAAAACAAGGCTGGTCTATAAAGCTCAGGCTTATGGCAAGGGCTGCTTGGGAGGAAGAGATCACATAGGACAAAAATTAAGGTGATGTTTATTCCCTAGTAGCCAACCCATACTCTTAGGTACTGGTGTGTTGCACTGTCACAGTATACAGAGTTAAAAAAGAAATAGAAAACAAAAGAGAAATGCAAGGGGAAAAAAAAAAGCACAATTAGGATTTGTTTTGAGCACCCAGTTAAGCAGCTATGCCAAACATTGTTTTATGGTTCCTTACATGAGTCCACTGCTTTAACCCTATTTACCCCATGTATAAGAGTACTTCTAGATCACATTTTTATGCAACTTAATTTAGAGATGGATTTTCTTCTTCCCCTTTTATTTTCCCCCCCCTCTTTTTACCTTTAAATCTCAATGAAGAATCCCACTGGGGAACCACCTCTGCAGGATAAGGTGTCATAAAATATACAGATGACAAGGTCCAGCACAGAAATGCCAAAAGCCAGTAGGAAATCAGGTAAGTTAAAACTTTTTACCAACAAAGACCTGCATCCTACTCCATAGATTTTCCCCAATTATTTCATTAGACCCAGTTATGGATGTCAGCTTTGCTTGAGGACCCAGAGAGGAGCCTCAGGATATTTTAATGACAAAAGCAACTGAGCCATCCTGATTTCAGACCCACTGGATCTCAACACAAAGTCATGACAATGATTTCCCTCTTTTGAGGAGGGGAACAAAATTCTTGAGGGTTTTTTTTTCCAATTCTGAAAACAGAAGAACTCCAATCATGACAAAGTTCTCATTGGCCTTTTCCTCTTGAAAACTTTCACAGCCTAAAAGCTCCCACAATGCAAAACAAAAAAAAGCACAGGCAGCAAAAATCCACCTCCAAAACACAGCAGAGCTTTCACACCAAATGTAGTTAAAAAATGACTAAGTTTTCTTGATATATGAATTTGTGGGTAAACCATTTATCAATGACCTGTTTACCTGTGCAGCAGAGTCCCTCAAGCCGAGGGCCATGTCATTCCCCTTTGACTGATTAATTAGCCAATCGAGGGATATTTTTCACTGTGAGGCACACAGGTTATTCCAGCTAATGCCTGGTCTCTAATGGTACCACATTAAAGCCAACTCGGCTCTTTAAGCCTGGGGAAGTGACCAAAAGGGAAGGAAAGAAGATAAATCAAAAGGGGCTCCCCCCAGTTTTGTTTCTGTTCCTTAACAACCCCCCCAAGGAACAAATGTGGAGGCAAGACTCTTCTCCAATGAAGAGAGAAGCAAAAGCACCTTTTCTTCCAGACTGGGAGATGTCTCCTCCTCTCCCTCTCTACTGATGTCTGAGCAGCAATAATTTATCCTGCAGTTGATTAACAAGGTGCTTATAGAATAGGCAACAAAACATCAATACTTTGCTCTTCCTCCTTTTATCAAAAGCACAACTAGGACAGAATGCTGGGTAAAGGAATTTTTCCTGGTGTTCCTGAAATAATCTGCATGGAGAAATATTAAAAATATGGTCCAAATGAACACCTTGAGCCTAATTAATTTTCTGACTTGCTACATAGAATGTTGCAAGCTCAGAGCAACAGGGCTTTAGATCCACTTTCCACGGGTCTGTGCAGCCCGATTTGCTCTACCTGTGCCACCCCTGCAGGGGGTTGGAACTGGATGAGCTTTAAGGTCCCATCCAACCCAAACCATTCTATGGTTCTATGATTTAGTCCCTCAGTTGTATTGTCCTGTTGTCCTCTTTGTGAGTTTGTGTCACCAGCCTGTCCTGATTGCTCCTCAGGAACAGGCAAAGGCCTTGCACTGCTCACTGCTGGCACAATCTGGCTTTGGGTTGGTTTTTTCTCTTCTTTTTCATCTTTCTGGTTCTTAAAGCCCATGGTGGGTGCAGAGCAGAACTGGAGAGACCAAAGAAGCACTTGCAGTACTACAGATGCTGTAAAAAGCCCTTGATAACAATCACAGAATGGTTTGGGTTGGGAGGGACCTGAAAGACCATCTCATTCCCACCCCCTGCCATGGGCAGGGACACCTTCCACTATCCCAGGTTGCTCCAAGCCCTGTCCACCCTGGCCTGGGACACTTCCAGTGATGGGGCAGCCACAGCTTCTCCGGGCAACCTGTGCCAGGGCCTCCCCACCCTCACAGGGAACAATTTCTTCCTCAATCTCATCTGACTCTACCCGGCCTCATCTCAAGACGATCCCCCTTGTCCTACCACTCCAGACCCTTGTGAAAAGTCCCTCTCCAAAAACAATTTTAATATGTTTCAGAAGAAAAAGCACGCAAATCTAATTAGATCCTCTGTCAGTGAAGGTGTAGAACACAACAGGCTCTCCTCAAAGCTCCCACTGAGCTTTCAAGAAGAACTAATCCACTCTATCCTAAGTGTTGTCATTTCCTACATCAAGAGACTAAGATTCTGAAGCAAGTAAACCATGCTGGTCAAAGTATCAGAGATTTCAAGATATTAAGACTCTAATTTAATTTCATGACTGGACAGGGAAGGCCAACAGATCCATGCGTACATGGACGGGGATTCCAGCACCAGCTCATCTCCTTCAGCCACACAGAATCCAAGCACAACACAACCCCTGGAAACCAACCTTCAGTACTGCAGCCACTCACAGAATGACTTTTGGGAGATGTTTTATTTAAATTAATCCATCTCTGCCTCTTCCAACGGGCCCGAAAGTGTTAAAGTCATCTTTTTTCTTGGCATCACTTAGAGAGGAGCTGGGATTTCCCTCAGGAGACTCCTCCAGTGCCCTGCTGACATCACTGTGAGGAAGCCTGCTGAAGAGTATGTGTGTGTCTTCCTTTTTCTAATTGAGGTTCTCACCCCCCAGTCCCATTCCTGGCTTTTGCCTGCTCTGATTACTGTCCCTTCCCTTCCTCTGCTCCTCCCTCCCAACGACCCCCAGATATTTATAGGCAGAAAGGTCATCTTTTTCTGCCTCTTTTCTGGGATGAACGTATCCAGTTCCTCCACTCTCTCCTTCTAGGACATGCCCTCTAACCCTGTCTCCCATTTTACTAAATCCTTTTGGACTCTCTCCAGGTTTTTGATGTCTTTTTTTTTCTGTTCTGCTTCTCAGTCCCAAATACCTCATGCTAACTGTGGTCTCCAAAGCAGAACGGTGAAAAATTTGTGTTAATTTGTAACTCATTTTTTCTCTCTTCTGCAGGGTTTTTTTTTTTGTTTCCCTGGCATTGCTAAAAAAAGGAGCAGCAAATTAATTTATGTGCTACCCCTGCCACAGATTTGGTCACAGGTAAAAAAAAATCCCTAAGATTAAACTTGCAACTTGCCTAGAAGTCACAATTGTAGGACCACACAAACATCAATATCATGATTGGTACTTTGCAGAGAGAAAGTTGAGGTGCAGGGAATGATCAGTTCAGGGAGCCCATGGCAGAGCCAGACTTTAATGGATTTTCAGCTATGTCCCTTAAGATTAGCCCACATGCTTTTCTGATAAGTGCTGGGAAATCTAAGTCAGTTGAGGAAGTTCTGCAAAATGTGTCAGAAGACAATTTCCTGATTAAAAAAAAAAAAAAAGTGAAAAAGCACCAGGGTGGACAGTTCCATTTCTAATGACTAACAAGGAACAAATCAGTGCAAGCTTGAGACTTTCAGGCTGCTTGGATTGGGTGGTTTAAGGGAACTTACACAGGTTTACATCCAAGTTACACCAATTTGGAGGAAGCAGATTACTCATGGAATGGCCTGAGCCACGGATGTGAGATGGATGCAAAACACTCAGGTTTTTTATGCATCTCTAACAGGTTTTGAGCAAATCAGAGCTACTCCCCCAGCCCCCAGAGCACAATCAGTGCCAGAATCATGTTGTTCAGCAACCAAGTTGGGACCGTCTGTAACTCATTCCCAAATCCTCAGCCTCACTCAGGAGCATTTTCTCCAGTGATAAGGCTTCATCAGGAAACACAGCTGGATGGAGGAAGGAAACTCTGAGAAGCAAAAAAAAAAAAAAAATAGTGGGGGTTCCAGGAAGTTCAACCAGATAGGAACTAATGGAATTTGTTTTTCTGTCTCCCCAGCTCCCAGTGTTCCTCAGCAAGTGAGAAAATCACAGGGAAAGTGGGGGCAAAACACAGTCTGGCAGATCTTACCCTGCAAAACAGGTCCTCACTGCAGGTCTCCAGAGAGCATCATAATTACAATTCAATATTTTCGATCACTTGCTCTCCCTGGGAAAAACTGCAGACGTTTTCAATTTAGGGCCACTCTGAAGCCCAGCCATTGTTTTCTTCCCCACCTCATTTTTTTTACTTGGATTTTTTTTTTTTTTTAAACAAAGGTCCCTGTGTAGTTTATTAAGGAGGTTTGGGTTGGACACATGATTTATCAAAAGTAATTTAAAAAAAAGGACTGTTGTGTTGAACATTTAGGAGAATTCAAGGTTGCAAGTGCCTCTGGTTAGCAACACATATCCCAGAACCAACACAACAGTCTCTTGGTTTTATTACTTCTAGAGAAACTCCTTTCCACCCTCAGGGGCAAACAGCATTTCCTTCCACATCCTTTGCAATTCCACTCTTTTGCAATCTTTACAATCCTCTGGCCAACTCCCTCTTCCTTTGATAAGGTAGATAATCCAAGTTTCAACATTCCCCACTAAGTGCAGCAGAGCTGGTGTGAAACAAGAGAAAGGATCCATTTGTCAGATCAGTTCTTGGCCACTGAGACAGGTAAAAAGTGAGTCTGAGATCGGCCCCACAGTTAAAACAGTTCAGATTATGCTCCTGCCAAAGGCTACTCCACAGATCAAGATAATAAAATGACTGCTAATGACCACACTGGAAAAGAGTGGACAGGGCTAATTGGAGCAGTGGCTCTGTGACACATCTGATCTCTTCAGGCCCCATTTGTCACAGCAGCAGTTCAGGGGTGACAGATTTTTGACAAGCACTGCAGAAGAGCCAGGATTATCTTGCTGGTCCAGAGACCAACACCGAGCCTTGAGTCCTTCCACTGATTTCCCTTGGACCACAAGCACAGATGGAATTCCCTGTCTTTTGCTTTTTTCCTCCCTTTTCCCAACCTCTAAAAGCAGTTTGGTGTGACACCAGCCAACCAGCCAGACCTAGTGCAACAGTGGGGAGGTTTAGATTGGATATTAGGAAAAATTTCTTCCTGGAAAGGGGTGTCTAGCGCTGGAACAGGCTGCCCAGAGAAGTGGTGCAGTCACCATCCCTGGAAGTGTTCAAGAAACCTGTGGATATAGCACCTGAGAACATATTTCAGTGGTGAACAGGGCTGGACTTAGTGATTGAAAAGGTCTTTTCCAACCTTAACAATTCCATGATTCTGTGATTTCTTCTGCTTCCTAAGTGATCTCTCTTATCCATCCACTCAGTTTTGTCACAGGCTTAAACTGGAGGCTTTAAGGAAAGCTGATATTCAAAACTCAGGACAAACTCCTGAGGAAGTTGCCAGAGCTGACCCTGCTTTGAGCAGGGTGACTCATCTGGAGACCTCCAGGTCTCCTCCAAGCTCAGCAATTCTGTGATTCTATAAATAGCAGTTCCTGCATCTTTCCATGGAGTTAAACCCAAGTTTTTCTGATCCCAGACTGAAACAAACAGAAATAAGGGAAAAAGAATTAAGCTGAAGATCTTTATGAAAAGATCAAGACTAGAGTGGTAACTGTACCGGGCGCTGAGAGATCCGTATCAAATGTGTGCTGAATGTTCCTCAAACTGCACCTCTGAGAACAGAGGAGGGAGATGATATCTCAGAAAGAGCCTCAAAGATAGGGCTTCAAGTCAGAGAATCATGGAATAGCCTGGATTGGAAGGAGACCTGAGAGATCATCCAGTTCCACCCCCCTGCCATGGGCAGGGACACCTTCCACTAGTCCAGGTTGCTCCAAGCCCCATCCAACCTGGCCTTGGACACTTCAGGGATGGGACAGCCACAGCTTCTCTGGGCAACCTGTGCCAGGGCCTCCCCACCCTCAGAGGGAATAATTTCTTCCCAATATCCCATCTAACCCTGCCCTCTGGCAATGGGAAGCCATTCCCTCTTGTCCTGGAATTTCAGGCCCTTGTCCAAAGTCCCCCTCCACTCTTCTTGTAGCTCCACTTCAGGTAGTGGGAGGCCACAATTAGGTCAACCCAAAACTTCTCTTCTCCAGTATGAACAATC
Source organism: Climacteris rufus (assembly GCA_013398175.1). Taxonomy (NCBI): domain Eukaryota; kingdom Metazoa; phylum Chordata; class Aves; order Passeriformes; family Climacteridae; genus Climacteris; species Climacteris rufus. The sequence continues at coordinate 545,669 of VZRZ01003356.1, read as the reverse complement.
CCAATTCTCTTGGTCTTTCTTCACAGGAGAGATGTTCCATCCCTCTGATCAATGTGGTGCCTCCTCTGGACTCATCCCAACAGCTCCATGTCCTTCTCGTGCAGAATCCCCCCACCCTGGGGGATCGGCCCAGGAGTCAGGGGGATTTCTGGGCGGGGTCATGTCCAGCTCTCACTATCAGCACCCCCAAGTCCTTCTCCCAGGGCTGCTCCATCTGCTCATCCCCAGCCTGGATTGATCCTGGGGGTTGCTCCAACTCAGGTGCAGCACCAGCACTTGATTTTGTTAAATCCATGAGATTCCCATGGGCCACTGCTCGAGCTTGTCCAAGGTTAATAGAGGTATTTCCAGCAGATTAATGGATAGGAGCAGTTCTGGCTCCTGTGGAAGTGTGGAACTCTTTATCCTGTGAACAGGGACAGCAGCACAGGGTTGTAGGAGCAGAAATGTGAAGGGAACTGGAGCCTACCTGGAGGCAAAGCCAGGGCTCTGCTGGGCACCAGGACTTTTCTTCCATCATCTCCACACAGGAACAACTCATTTCCAGGAGAATGGCAGCACCTTCCTGCTCCTGTAGTGAGCTCTGTGCCACAGCAGGGAAATTCCCAGAGCTTGGGGATTTCAAACCAGAATGCAAACACAGGGAACTCTTGCAAAGCCTCACAGGGCAGTTCCCTTTGTGCCACCTTAAGGACCAGCCTCTGGAACATGATGGAAAGGGATCATAAGAGTTCATGGGTGCAGTGAAATGAAATTGCTCAGAGCTGGAGGGCCTGAGCAATGCACTTTTGTTCTGTGCAAACTCCACAGATCTCTGATCCATGAAGAGAAGGAGAAGGGGGAGCTGGGGGAAGCAATTGTGCTGCCTCTGGCTTTCTCTCCCTGGGGCTGCTCAGCAGCAGCCAGCAGCCACAAGACAACAATGCAGCTCCAAATTATGTTCCCTCCTGCCTGGATTTGCATGTGGAAATCTGGGTGCTTAGCAGGGAACAGTCTGTGACTTTTTTGCCAGAAGGTTGAACCATTTCAGGAAATCTGCACAGTTGCCATCAGCCAACCACTCATCTGTCAAGGACTGGCAAAAACATGCACAAACTGAGACACCCTTCATAAAATCCATGTGATCTGTGGTGTCTATCCACAAAAGAGCAAATGTTCTGCAGGAAAAAGTCCCAGAAGAAGCAACTTTCCAAACCTGAGTTTCAAAAGATGAGGAGCATACAGAGAAAACAACTACTTGAGACAACTTGTGGGTGGGCAAAATCTGCTCCCTTAAACCACAGCACCGTTGATTTGCTTTAAATCCCAGGTTTTCTTGCTTCACATTGATCTGACAGCAAGGAAGCCAAGGAGTAGATCCATGGAATATTTAGGTGATCAGAAGTGTTACCCAGCAGGGCTCCCTGGTACAAGTTTACCCACAGTATCTGAGAGCTCCAACAGCTCCCATGGACTGGAAGTCCCCAGATCCTTATTTCAGCTCCAAGTGACCTGCAGTGAAATTCCAGAACAATTTCCAAGAGTAATGCACCAGGAGCAAGGTGTCAAACATATAAGGGGTATTCCAGAAATTTCCACTCCATTTCAAGCCCCATCTTTCCCTTAAATAAAGAGATTTCCAGGAACTTGGAACCAACAGAGCAATTCTTGCAAGATATTCATTTGTGCTTTTCCAGATGCTATTTTTTCCAAAGAATTTTTCTGGATACATTGGTCATGTCACAGTTATTTTATCCACTGATAGAGCAGGTCTGTTCTCTGCAAGTGCAAAATGCTAATGAGCACATAAATAAAATAAAAGCTCTGTACAAACCTTGATCACATTACACAAAGTTAGGGGAAAGATCTTCTCATTAAATATTTATCAGTGTTCAGGCCATCTCTGAATCCCTTGCAGCTGCTCAGCCTTTCCCAATTTTTGTGAAAAGAAGGGCAGTTCGTGGAGATTGTCCAGTCACTACTGAATGTCCAATCTTATTTTGGATATTTATGGATCTTTCAATGAATCATTTAGGTTGGAAAATACCTCTAAGAGCTTCAAGTCCAACCTTTGACCTTCCAGATCAAGCAGAATTCACCTTTGTGATGTACATTTCCTAACAAAAAATTAAAATTCTGGAGTTCCCTAACTCCAAAGAACTTACATCACAATAATCCACAAAATCATTGATTCAATTTAATCTTATTTTCTCCTGATTCAAGCACAGCCCTTCAAGAAGAAAAAGCACATGAGCAGAAAGATATTTGGATATTTTGTTTTAAGGGCTAATAAATGAGGAAACAAGAGGAAGGTGAAGCTTCTTGTTTACCTGGGGCTTGGCACTCTTCTGTCTTCTCCCAAAAATGCAGGACAGGTCATGTTCAGTGCGTGATGAGAGGTCCTTACCTGGAGGGGGTAAGGAGAGGAAAGAAACCCAAAACCTTCACATCTGCAGATGCATTTTGGTTACAGTGTGAGCCACAGAGGGAGAGGAATGGCTTTTGCAGGTGAGTAAAAATCAGGAAGTCCAGGTTGGATGGGGTTTGGAGCAACCTGGGCTAGTGGAAGGTGTCCCTGCCCACGGCAGGGGTGGAATGAGATGAACTTTAAGGTTCCTTCCCACCCAAACCATTCTGGGATTGTATGATAAAGACACTAAATGAAGGTGCACATGAGAAAATGTCTGTATGGACAGGGATCTTAGGATTCTCATGAGGATCGGACAGAATTAGGGAGTTACAGCTCCTCCATACAGTGGAAAAAAAAAAATCCATCTTTACTCAGTGGGAACTTTCCTTTGATTTTTGATGTTGCTTCTGAAAAACCAAACCTCCATCTCTGTCACACACAGTGGGTTATTCCAACTCAAAACAATTTCAAGGGGGAAGCAAAGATTTCCAGGAGGGCCATTATTCCCTGCTGTGTTGTCTGGATATCAGACGTGGAGCAAGGAGTGGGAAGAAAAAGGATGTGATGTGAGATTCAGAGATACAAGCAAAAGTTTAGCCAATTCCAGAGTGCAGGAGCTGTTGAGTTGTCCACTGCTTCTCTCAGAAAATTCTTTTAGAAATGATCAGCAAAAGCTCAAGAAAGAAAATTAGCCAAGACAGGTCAACTTATTAAGAATCTTCCGGGGTCTGAATCACTTGATTTTCTGATTCCAAAATCACTGACTTCAAATGTAAGGACCAAAAAACAGCCATTGTAATGGCCCAAAAAAAAAACAAAAAAAAACCACCAACAAAAAACCTCCCAAAATCTGACTATTCAACCTGTTTTCTTTTCTTGGGATCCTTAAATGCCCACAGAGGGTAAAGAGACACAACAACCTAGAGCAGCAAGTGTTCCCCAGCTTCCTGGTGCCTCACTGCACAGCCTCTAAATGGCCTTGTCCAGGCAAGCTGGATGAGACTGAGGGCTGTTTCCATCTTTATCTTGGCCAAGGGTGGGAACATGACATTTAAAAGCCTCTTGCTCCCGTTTTCAGGCTACATTTCCTTTCCTTCCCTAAGAGAAAACCAACTCAGCTGACAGCCCAAATCTGCAGCATCACAGGGGAACAGCTACTAGAAAAGCAACTGAAATCAGTGTTTTCATCTGAGGTTGGGGTGTATTTCCCAGGTCCAGGGGTGGCTGTTCCTCCAGCAGCGAGGCTCCAAACCAGCCCCAGGAGCGGAAGCCGCGGTTGTGCCGTCGCTGTTCCCTGCTCCTGCTTTTGTGTGAGCTTGTCTTGTTTAGTCTGAAAGGAAGCAGGACTGGGCTTCAACAACAGGGGCCATGACAACGTGAGCTTTTCTCAAATAACTTTTCCTCTTTCCCTGAAAAAGGACAATTTCCCTGTTTCAGGCCACAGAGCAAACAGGGGGCTGCCTTATGGAACCGTGACCAAACCCATCAGGGATATTGTGAATATGAAAGCCTTGAGCTGTATTTTACATGCTCAAAAGACACTCCTTTTTTCCTCTATATTTAGTAAAAGGTTAAATCCAAATCAAAATAAATCCTCTTTGCTACTACCTCAAACAGGCCATGGCCTCTGTACTTGCAAGCCCTGAACCAATTTAATTGTTTAATGTCATAAAGTGGCAGGCTCATGTTAACAGCTTGGACTTTGAGGTTGAATTATTTCACCTAAAATCCCAAACCCCGATATGAAATTTTGGCTGCCATTCAGACATCAATTAGCTCTGTTTTAGCAGAGGCATTTGCTGTCAGAAAACATTACACAGAGCTTTCAGTTTAATAAATCAGCCATTAGTGAAAACTGATCCTATCCATGCCCTGAAACAGGTACACACACCGTGTGAAAGGGGAACAGAGGAACAGGGAAAGGACTGAACAACTGTCAAGGGCCAGAACCTGGGATGACAGAAATAATGTCATTACTCTCAGAAAGAAAGAAATTACTAAACTGCACAAGTTCTTGGTACAGTTTTTCTGGCCACCAAGCGCTGCCCTAATTTATCCCATAAAGTACCTGGTCGATGTAAGAGGGCTTTCCTCTTCCTTCGTGCAGGTTTAATCTGATCCCTGATCTCATCCCCATGATCTCTCAGCAGGGGTTACTGGAGATTGCAGGGGATAGTGCCACGCACATGCCTAAGTCACTCCCACATCACCTTTGCCTCCTGCTCCCATCCCTGCCCACACCCTGATTGCTCCCAATATTCACTGCTCTTTTCTTCAGCTCCTTCACTTAGGAATTGCTTTATTCCACAATATCAGCCAAAACTGCCCAAAATAAGGAGGAACAGCACGTCAGAGCTTTCAGCAAGTTGCTGCAGGGGGTGTTTCTAAACCCAGGTTTTACTGGCCAAATTTAGACTCCAGAAGGCCACAGATCACCTTGACGTAGGGTTTGTTCTAATCTTGGCCAGGGCTTATGAAACAACAAAACTCCTCTTACCCTTGGCAAACTTCATGTAATGGACACGTTTCTTGGAAGATTTGGATTTTTCTTCAAGGCTGAATGTCTTTTTCTGCTTTTTCACTGACGACTCTGAAAAAGCAACAAACCCAAGCAAAAAGGTTTCAGCCCTGTTAGAGCCACTTTAACCAAAATTCAAACATCAGTTATTTAACTTTCTCCCTCAAAACCCAATCAACAACATATCACAATGTATTCCTGAAGGAAGCATGGTAAATTTTGTCTGACACATGTCAATGCTTGATTTTTTTTTGCCCCATCCCCTTTCCATTTCCAATCCAATGTCCTGTCAAAAGGCAGATACAGATACTCCAGGTCAAAAGCAAATCCATCTCTGTAGTAAGAAAATAATCACAGTTTTTTTATAAAATATCTCCAACCCCAGAGTCTGAGAAAGATGTAAAAAATAGTACAAAATAAAATACTGAACCTGACTGGCCAGAGAGAAAAAGGGGGGGAAAAAAAACCCCACAGGATTTTATTTCCAACCCTACACAAAATACCTTTATTGGGACATGAGCTGATTATCTGTGAAAGGAAACTGAATGGTGACAAAGCTTCTCTGTCCCTAAGACCAGCTAGAACAAATTGCCACATCCATATGATCTAATTTTCCAAGCTTCCAGAAGAGGGACTGCATCTAAACTGTCCTCTGGGAATGGTCTCTGGGGTTGGCCAAGTCCCAGAGCCACTCAGGAGTGCTTTGGGAGAATGGGAGCAGGTTACAGCCATGTGAAGGATTAACCTCACTATTTAACAGCAGAGAGATCACGTTCCTATGCTGTGGCAGATTATTTTAGGGGTACAAATGTTCTCTTTGCACCCACACAGCCTGTTAATTTACAAAAAACTGTCAAAAAGAGAGAATTAACCTATTGGACAGTTAATTACTGCCTCACTAGTCCTGAAAAGAGGCACCACAGGAGTCTCTGCTCTGGAACTCCAGAAGAAGTTACTCTTCTGAGATGTTTTTTTTTCCTTCCCAGTGGGATGGGTAGGGAAATCAACCCATACCCTGAGGGCCAAGCTGAGTCACCTTTTTTAGATGATCCCACCCTGGAAAGCTCTGCAGCCCAAGCTTTTCTGACACTGGAATTCCAGCACTTCCCTGTTTGATAGGCAGTGCCACCTGATGATTGAATCCCTGAGCTAAACCTGAAATCCTCAGCCTGCAGTGGGAGAGCTGAGGGTTAGCAGGCTGAGATCCACTCTCCCACTCACACATTAAACTCTAAAAGGAAGAGGAAGGACCAACAACCCCAGTTTTTGACAGAAAATCCTCAATTAAAAAGCATCTGTGGGGAAAATAAGGATCACAACTAAAATATCCTGACAGAGATGCAGCACTTTGAGACTGTTCTCCGATCTTCTGGTAGCAAAAGGAGCATTACACAGCAAAGAACTTCCTCCTCCACGTTTTTCCTACAGGGAAAGGGGCAGCAGCACCGCCTCGTGCCTGCAGGGAGGAATTTCACTATGGAACATGCTGGCACTTGAAGTGGGCAGGGAAGTACATCCCTGTGTCTTCCAGGGACTGGAAAATCCTCTGACAAAATGAGCAAGCACTGCAGGAACATTAATGTGCTTTTTAAAGCAATTTAGGCAGAGCAATAAAGCCACGTGGCATTTCTGCAGCAAATCTGATAAAGGTGGATGTGCCAAGACACAGGCAGAGTGGTGTTCCCACATTTTATCAGTGGGAAAGGGACTCATCATCACTGATTACTCCAGCAAAAAAGCCAGGAATTATAGAATGGTTTGGGTGGGAAAAGACCATTTAGTCTCAACCCCCTTCCACCATCCCAGGTTGCTCCAAGCCCCATCCAACCTGGCCTCGGACACTTGCAGGGATGGGGCAGCCACAGCTCTGTGTGCCAGGGCTTCACCACCCTCACAGGGAAGAATTTCTTCCCAATATCTCATCTAAACCTGCCCTCACTGGGTGCTCAGCTAGAAAAAAAGTGAAAATACAGCTAAAACTACATGCACTGAGGGTATCTGAGTGCTGGCATCAACCCCCACGGGGCCCTTCCTTTCTGACCTCTAACTGCAATCCAGCTCTGGCAACTGCACCAGTTCTTTAAGAACAATGAAGTTTTTCAGCTGACTTTTAATGCAGCTTGAAACTGGAGGATGGCCAATAATGTAACATTTGCTCCTGCAGCACAGCTGCAGGCAGAGCTTTTCCTGGATGAGTTTTGCCAGCTTAAACAACTGCCAAAAAAACAAGTTTCAGAGCAATGCCTTTCTGTAGATCACCAAATGTGACCCTGACCAGGAATTTTCAATGTGCTCTCAGTGATTGGAAACTTCTCCCAGCTCCTAAAAGGACCAAAAGAACTGAGTGAAACAGGGAGAAATAGAGTTTTCATGGGTCACTTTGCATGAGTAGGTGACCCAGGGAAGACTGCACAGTTTAGGACCAAGCCTTGCTCCCTGAACCTGTCTCTGCTGATTCACCATGGCCCTGGGCAAGTCCCTTCAGCTCTCAGCTCATCAGTCTGCAGGTTTCCCACCAGCTACACCTCCCTGATCTTCCCAGGGCTCAAGTTGGAACTTGGGTAGGATTTAGTTCCAAAGGTAGACAGGAACTTTTGGAATTTCCCCCTGAAATGCTCTCCTGCCTCTCGAGGAGCTGAGTGACAGCACTGAGTCCTGGGTGGCCTCAGATCATGATTACACAAGGACAACTTGCACAGCAAGTTATAAAAGGTGTTTTAAGGCATCAGGCTCAGACTTTTAATCCTAGTTCTCCAGGATTAGAAAATCTTCTTGCTAATTGATTTTTCTCCTCTTCTTTCCATGTTTTTTACTCCACAGAAATTCTTCTGTGCTCAAAGGTTAAGAATGAATGAATGAAAAGCTGCTGAATTCACTAATTTGGCAATTGTGCCCCAGCAGGACATGGACAGGCTGTGTCCAAACAGGAGCCCTTGGCTTAACAACACTCCAGAGAGTTGTTTAGATACACAACCAGAGTTTAAACCTGAGTTTAACTAAAGAAAAGATGATAAATCACTTGATAAACCAATTCTTTCTGTAAGCTCACAACCACCACAACTTCCTATCTTCATTTTCACAAACCAAGGTCAACTTGTAAGAAGCTTTTCAAAAATCAAAGACTTTATAAATAGCCTTTTTGCGAAAGTTGTGTGGTTTCCCCACTTGTGTGCTCGACACCAGGGCTACAAAAATCCCATTATGCCACACTCAAAGCAGAGATGCAGAACTTTGAGGAAAAATACAGAGCAGCTCTTCAAGGACAGGAAAAGTAGGTATTTAAGAAACCACTGGAGCATGGAAGCCAAGTGTGACAGTTCATTAGCAAAAGGAAGGCAAAGCATTACAGTGCTGAGTGATTGTTGTGAGCCTTCACACTGGCTCTGGTTGCTTTATAAAGAAATAAACATTGCTGTAAGTACAGCCCAGGAAAAGTGTCCCAAATACTGTGATCCTGGATAAAATAAACAAATTGAACATTTTATGTTTTCTTTCCTCAATAAAAAGCCTTTATTTGAGTCCTGAGAGCAAAACTCATCCACTGAGATCTACAAATCCAGGCATGGTCATGGATGGCAACACATCCTCTGGCTCCCAGTGATTTTGAAAGAAAAGAGGGAGTTCTGAACCTAATCAAAGCATTTACAGCCCAAACTGGGCCTCTGCTACTCTTTTAAGACACAGAATGGAAACTCTGCTGAGCTTCCAGCATCTGATTGAGTCAAGCATGAACCTACCTGTTGCACCCTGTCCATGGCAATTATTCAGCTCAGCCAGAAGCTGGTTGAAGTCATCCTGATGAGCAATCCAGTTGTCCTGTAAATATCACCCACGTGAACATATGGAAAAAGTCTTCAGAACTAGCAAAAGTTTTGGTAAAACTGATAGTAAGACTCTTAGACGGAAATTAATTGGATATATTCAATCCTTGTTGGTGGGAGGGAGCAGCTCCACAGGTGGTAACACCTACAACAGCTCCTACAGTCACCCCCAAGTGAAATGAAATTAAAAGATTTGTGTTGGAAAGTCCTCCAACAATCCTGTTTAGTACATGCTACCACCAGATGTGACAACAGATTTCACTTGATTCTATTTAAATAATTGCACTTTAGCTGAAACGGGGTCCATTCCCTTCCCTGGGTTTGGTGCTCACCTCATGATTGATGGTAGCTCCTAATCCCAGCACGTCGTTTTTCACCTTAACCCTGATATGTTCTGGGTTTCCTTGCTCCTGAGCCCCCAGACCCTAAGGAGGATTTAAGGGTAAAATTTTAAGAATTTTGCAGCAGCAATTAGAGCTTTTGTACCATTAGATTGTTCACAATGAAATACATAAAGAAATCCCACCTTCCTATTAATTTGCCTGCTTGTAGCTGAATTCATTCACAGGGTTTACACATGAGATGCAAAGTTTTTTAAATTTACTACTTAAGCCTCCAGCACAGCATTATAAACACTAAAATAGCAACAACATTAAGTAGTTGGGTGATTAATCAGGAAGCCACCTGACATTCCTAAGCAAGCCCAAAGTGTTTACAGTTTTAAAACAAGACACTACACAAAAAGAACCTGCCTCTCCCCAAAAATCCCTCCATCACTGGGAAGGGTAATGGGAGTAAGACAGACCCACATGAAACACAGAATCCAGAACAAATTTATATGGGAGGGAAGCAGGGAGGGGCAGGGGAGAATCAGACTGGAGCCAGCAGGACATTAACAATTTATTCCACTTCATTCACATTCCTAAGTGGATGAAAATATCGGAGATAACAACTCTGGGGTTTGTCTGTGCTAAATCACACAGTCACTCAAATCTGGGAAGCAATATTCAGATCCAGGATTATCTTTCTCAAAGGTTAAAAAAGGTAAAAGGCAAAGCATCTGGTTTAAAACTTTATTCCTGATATTTACCTGCTTTTTGCCTCATCTGTCACCAGCAACAAATCACCAGCCAAGTGTGTTGGCTTTAATAAACATTTATGTGGTGCTGCAGTGGAGAGAAGCCCTGCAGACACATCCAGGGATATCTAATATTTGAGGGAATGAGGCATATTTGGAAAAGGCTGCTGCAATTACAAACAAAGTAGAGTTTATTTGGTCAGTGGGGTGGAAAATCTGCCTTGAAACTTCTGCTGCCCAAAAAGTGGAAGCAGCAGGACACTTCACCACACATCCTGCCCTGACCCAATTCCAGTACCACCAATAACAGCACTGGTGTAAGCAGCTTAATTTCACTGCCCAGATGGGCTTTTCCCAGTAATTTGACTGAGGGAAAGTTCCATTTGTCCAAGTTTGTCGTGGAATGGAGACACAAATTCTTCTTGCACAACTGTTGGCAAGCAAGATCCAGCAGCTCAAGTGAGACATTTACTGTTGTGAGAGAACTGAGGCAACAGTTTGAATCCAAAAAGAGGCTTTAAAGCATTCAAAGAATTGAGAATGATGCTAATTTTATTCCTGTTAAGGGAAGTTTGGGAGAGGAAATCTAGAAGAAGAATTAAACAAAGGCAGTGGGGGTTTTGTGTGGAATCTTATCACAAAACACTCTGATGTGCAGCCCCAAATCTCAGCGTTGCTGAGGCACCTCTGTGGAATGAAACCTGCAGTTTGCAGGTGTCTGTGCTGACCTGGAGGTTATTCTTAGTGCCAGAAACCAGTCCCCTCATCCTCAGGTCCTGGCTGGAGCTGGGAAGGGCTCAAATGACACAGCATTTTGGGGGTTCCAGGAACAGATCAGAAATTACCTTAAAAACAGGTGAAAGATTAAAGCAGGTCCTGGAGCTGCTTTAAAAGTACTAAAAGCAGGGAGAGAACTGAGGGTTTAAGGCAACTTAAAGCCTTTAACCATCATCTGGTTTAATGTGCCAACTCCTGCTCTTCCTTGGGAGTGTCAGAATGTCAAAGAATGGAGAAAAACTGGGAAGCAGGAGAGGCACAAGCACAACTTTGCAAACAAGTGTAAAATCTAACACTGCTCAAATTCTCTGTACTCTTAAAAGAATAAATCAAATGAGAGTCCCCTGGCAGATTTAGACCCTTCAGCTACACAATTCTCCCTTAAGATCTTACCTTTCCTTTGGACCAGCCCATCTTTTCCAGCATCTTCTGGCCAAATTTGGAGTCATCATTACTCCAAGCACTGTTTCGTGGATCCACAGACCACTTCTGCCTTCTCCGGGCTGCAGCAGGAAGGGAAAATTCAAACAGGCCCTACTGGCATTCCCAAAGAGTTCTTGGTATTGAATCAGTTCACCTAAAGCTCTGCATTGCAAAAAAACCCACCCCAGAACTTATGCCAGGCTGAACATATTATGAGGGTTGATTTTGCTCAACAAAAAACTCGACAAAAAAAACAACAAAACGGTGAAAATATTAATTATTAATGGAAAGATGCCAAAGCAGGATTGCAACGGATGTTGTTGTCCCTTGGGATGGGCTGCAATTCAGGGGAGGCTTTAAGGATTACCATTTAGGTGTAAACTCCATATTTATTCCAATTTTGTTTTACATCTGGCTTCAACATGGAATCTACAGGAGAGGAGATTACGATGCTGCTTTCCCAGTTCTGGACAAAATCCATTCTCTATACTTCCTTTTAACCAAAAATTTTAACATTTGCCTTCTTAACAAAAGCCAAACCAGAAGTCCAACATAAGAGATCAGAGAAAGGGAATGACAGAATACAAACCTGTGGGATTTCAGCTTTTGGAATGGTTTATGGGGAAACTGCAAAGCCACTAGGAATTATTGCAGGAGTTAAGAAATCTGAAGGAAAATCAAGGCTCCTAAGGAAATTACAGTCTCCCAGACCCACATGTTGCCTCTCCCACCAGGAACAGCTTCCCTGAAATCAAGGAAGAGCAGCCAGGCCTGTTAACCACTCACTTGAAGTGTGCACCTAAGCCCAGGCAGGAAGAGAAGCTAAATAAACAAGACAAACAAAGAATGGGAGACAGGAAGATCACAAACTCCATTAAACACCATGGGAAATGCTGGATCAAAAATGAGCAGTTAACCCAAGGCCACACAAAACCAGGGAGAAGCCAAATCCACCGAGGTGTTTTCAATGTAATCAGGAAGTCATCGTTCCCTAAAAGACAAGATTTGGGATTTGGGCCAGAGGGACTGACTATTACAGGGATGTTTGACTCATTTTTTGCCCAGTTTTGTTTCATTTTTAAAGAACTAAGACTGTCAGAACACAAGGTGGGGGCTTTTTTTAACACATTTCCGAAGCTTTGAAGCTCAAAATTGTCCAAAATAAGATTTTGCAGCACGTTAAATGCACAAGGGTTGTGAGAGGGATCCAACCTTTGCCTGGTTCACTTCTTTGCAGGAAACAACTCATTAACCTCAGAGGCTTTGGCTGTCTCATCCCTGGAAGTGTTCAGGGACAGGCTGGATGAGACTTGGAGAAACTTGGGATAGCAGAAGGTGTCTCTGCCCATGGCAGGAGGTGGAACTGGATGATCTTTAAGGCCCCTTCCACCCCAAACCATGCTGGGATTCTGAGATTATTTCCACCAGGAAACCTTGAGAGCAGCACCTACTCCCTGACCCTGCCAACACAAGACGGGGAGGCAAAACTGTGGTAAACTGTGGTCTGTGATTTTAAAATTCCAAATAAATTAGGGCTCCCTGCTGCCCCATGGAGAACAAAAGGTCTGGCTCCCTCAGAAAAGTCGCTCATGTCACCCAAACATCCAGCTGGGAACTCGGGACAATTAACATGTTCTGCCATATTCCCTCATGCAAGATGATCTCCAAGGACCCAGGAATCCAAGGCTTTGTGAGGGGAATACATTTAAAAGTTATCCAGCTGGCAGCAAAAGCTAAGTTCAAAAAACAGGGAACACCTTAACTGTTTCTTTGTAGCTGACAGTGAACAAGACAGGACAACATAAACAAGGAATTTAACAGGTTTGAAGCAGCTCTGGGTGGCAGCAGGAGCAGGGCAGTGCCCATCCCCTGTGCTGGCACTGCTGGGGCACCTCCAGTGCTGGGGCAGCTCTGGGTCCCTCAGACAACAGAGACCTTGAGGGGCTGGAGTGTCCAGGGCAGGGAACAGAGCTGGGGAAGGGGCTGGAGCACCAGGAGCAGCTGAGGGAGCTGGGGGGGCTCAGTCTGGAGCAAAGGAGGCTTGGGGGGAACCTTCTGGCTCTGCACAGCTCCCTGACAGGAGGGTGCTGGGGCTTTGCTCCCAGGGAACAAAGGACAGGACAAGGGGAAAAGGCCTCAAGTTGTGCCAGGGGAGGTTTAGATTGGATATTAGGAAGAAAAATGTCATGAGGAAAGGTGGTCAGACATTGGAACAGGCTGCCCAGGCAGCCTGGAATCCCCATCCCTGGAGGGATTTAAAAACTGTGTGGATGTGGCACTTGGGGACACAGGTCAGTGGTGGCCTTGGCAGTGCTGGGGGATGGTTGGACTTGATGGTTCCAGAGGGCTTTTCCCACCTTAATGATGCTGATTCAAGGATTCTAACAGAACTTATGCTGCCCAGTTGAGCAGCTGCTCTCCTTTTCAACCATGACTTCCAAAGTTAATTTTTATCATTTTTCCTGAGTATCTCCCTGTGGAGAAGTCCCTGAGCTGTTCTGCTCCCAGGAGGATGTTACCTGCTCCCAGCTAACAAACACAAGGGCACCTGACATGAATATTTCTTAAGCTTGAAATTAAGAGACCTTCCCTTTCCCAGCACTTCCAATCCAAGCATTTCAAACCTCTCAGCTACCACTGTGGGATTAATCCTCACATTTCTGCCAGGTGAACATACTCTGATTTTTAAACAGGGTAAGTTAAATGCAGAGAAAAAACCCAAACAAACTTGTTTTCATATTTAGAGAAGTATGAAGAAAGCCAGGGACAGCTTCATGCCACCTACAGGAAACATAAAATCATTTTCATTTTCCAAACAAACAACAAAACCCATGGTTTGGTCAATAATTTATCACAAATGTTTGTTCACTGCTGTCTTGAGAGAGGAAATCAGGTACAAGATACAGCTCCTAATTTAACACCAATTTTCTGGGCTGCTCCGAAAATGATGTTACAGTGATGGAACTCTGGGAGAGCAGCACCATCCAGTGGAGAAAGTCCTCATTTCTTCAGGGAATCACAGAATCAAAAGTCCTCTAATATCACAGAGCCCAACCACTCTCCAGCACTGCCAAGGCCACCACTGACCCATGTCCCCAAGTGCCACATTCATATGGATTTGAAATCCCTTCAGGGGACTCCAGCACTGCCTTGGGCAGCTGTGCCAGGGCTGGACAACTCACATTCTCCACTTAATACTCTATGATGTGAAAAAGATTCATTATTAATCCCTTTTACCAAAATTAAATCTGTGCCTGGAACATGTTTTTAATTATAATTCTAAAAGTTGCCATCCAAACCCCTGCTGTGTGCCCGGAGATGGTCTGGGGGCTCAGGAAGGACAAGACTCTAGAGCCAGGCTGGGAGAGCTGGGGGTGTTCACCTGGAGAAGGCTCCAGGGAGGCCTCAGAGCCCCTTCCAGTGCCTAAAGGAGCTCCAGGAGAGCTGGAGAGGGACTGGGGACAAGGAGTGGAGGAACAGGACAAGGGGGAATGGCTTCCCACTGCCAGAGGACAGGGTGAAATGGGATATTGGGAAGGAATTCTTCCCTGGGAGGGTGGAGGGGCACTGGTACAACTTTCCCAGAGAAGCTGCCCCATCCTTGGAAATGTCCAAGGCCAGGCTGGACGGGGCTTGGAGCAACCTGGGATAGTGGAAGGTGTCCCTGCCCATGACAGGGGGTGGAACGAGATGAGCTTTAAGGTCCCTTCCTCTCCAAATGATGCATATTGACATATCCAATTAAAATAATTTAAAAATTCTGAAAAAAAAGGGTACCAAAGTTTACATCAAAAATACCTAGAAAATTCCAGATGCAAATGCTAATTTGTTTTACTCAATTCACATCTTTACTTCCCACTGCAAACCATATTTTTTATTAGACTGTATAGTCCCTAATTCCTGCAGTCCAGCAAACAAATTCACCAGACCCTGAGCTCTCAAATTAAGGGCATTTTGACACCAATAAGTTCTGCCAGCTATGGGGAGCCCAAATTCTCAACCACCTCAGAGGCAAAAGCGAAGCTTTGCTTGTTTCCAGTACCAAGGAAAGGCTAAACAAAGTTCATGGAATCACCAACTGTCCTGAGTTGGAAGGGCACAACAAGGATCATCCAGTCCCATCCTGGCCCTGCACAGACACCCCAACAATCCCACCCTGTGCCTGGGAGTGTTGTCCAAACACTCCTGGAGCTCTGGCAGCCTTGGGGCTGTGACCATTCCCTGGAGAGCCTGTTCAGTGTCCCACCACCCTCTGGGGGAAGAATCTTTTCCTGATATCCAACCTGACCCTCCCCTGACACAGCTCCAACCATTCCCTGGGTCCTGTCCCTGGGCACCAGAGCAGAGGTTGGAGCTGCTGCCGCCGGTGAACTCTGATCTCAGTCCTCTCTGCTGCAGATTGGACAAACTCAGTGCCCTCAGCCGCTCCTCCTTTGATCCCTGAAAACCCTTTCCCATCTCCACAGCCTCCTCTGGAGGGGTCTCTAAAAGCTGTGGACTGGCAGAGGATGAGCTCAGCACCAGCACTGCCCTGGGGGGGAACCAGAGCACCCATCCCAGAGCAAACAAAGGGCCCTGTGCCCTCGGTGTCCCCAGCACCCAACACCCCTGGGCTGGAGGTGTCTCTCCTGTAACACAGAGCCAGAGATGGCACCAAGCCACAAACAGGAAAAGCTGTCCCTAAAGGTGTTTGAGGGACATTCCTAATGTTCCCACCCTGTCTGGGACATGACAGACCCCACAGAGAACTCCCCTGTATCCCCTTATCCTGCACCAATATACCCCTGGAAACTCCTTCCTTGACATCCCACCTCTCCCAGCTTCCAGCCTCCTCCTTTTTCTTAACTCTGGGACCCCCTGGATGCCCATTCCTGCCTTTCCCAGACCCCAGATCCTCCATTCTTCAACTACAGGGACTTCTAGAAACCCTTTACCAGTTTCAGCCCAGGTCTCCCAGCCCACAGCCCGTTCTTTTTCCTTAAACCTGGGACCTCCTGCATCCCCATTCCTGACTTTTCCAGCTCCCAGACTTCCTGTTCTTCAACACTGGGGACGCCCTGGAGCTCTTTCCCGACCTCAGCCTGGGTATCCCAGCACCCAGACGCCATCTTTTCCTTGGCCCTGGGACATGATGCACCCCTATTTTTGCTTTTCCCAGACCCAAACGCCCTTATGCTTAAACATCAAGAACTCCTTGAACCCCTTTTCTGACCCCAGCCATTCCAGATCTACTAGTTTCCCCTTTTCCCTTGACACTGTGACCCCCAGAACTCCCATTCCTGCTTCTCCCAAATCCCCTGTGCTTCAACACCAGGGAGCCCCTGAACTCTCTTCCCTGGCCATTCCCAGCTCTCCCACACCCCAGACCTCATGTTTTGTTTGACTCTGAGATGCCCAACATCCCCATTCCTGTTCCTCAACCGGGAATCCCCTCCAAGCTCTTTCCCGGCCATCCCGCCTCTCCCAGACCCCAAGCCCTCCCTTTTCCTTTACTCTGGGACGCGCTGCACCCTCATTCTCCCCATTCTTCAACACCGGGGGCCGCCTGAACCCCTTTCCCGACCATCCCGGGGGTCTCCCTACCCCATGACCCACCCCCCTTCCCAACACAGGGGACCCCTGGACCCCATTTCCCGGGCAGAGGGACCCCCCATACTATCTCTCCCAGTTCCTACACCGCCCTTTTCTTGACTCTGGGACCCCCTTGATCCCCCTTCCTTAGCATCGGTGCCCTCGGAAGCCCTCCTTCCGGCAATGGGACCCCTCTCCGCACCCCTCAGGGTGGGACAACGCGGCCCGGCCGCCTCAGACAGGGCTGTGAGGAGGGTCTGGGGCCGCTCCCGGGACCCGGTTCGCCCCCACTCCCGCGGCATTCCCGCGGCATTCCCGCCGGGATCGGCACTCACGCTCCGCCAGCATCGCCATCTTGGGGGCCTCCCTCCCTCTAGGGGGACTTTCGTGACCTCCGGCGCATAAAAAGGGCGGCCAGAGCGACGCCTGATTTAAAAAGTTTTCAAACAGGCGAGCGCGGCGGCCACCAAAATGAAAACAAAAATGAAAATGAAGTTTGTAAACCCTAAATGAAGTTTGTAAACGCTAAAATTCTAATAAATATCTCCAAGCACGTCTGGGTGGTGTATTGGCTGTTCCCGCGCTGGGGAAGGAGATGAGCAGCGCTCCCTGTGTGTGGTTGGAAATAAGGGGCACGGGCAGGGTGAATGTTCCAGGGAATTGCTGGTGTTGATGCTCCTGGA
This sequence comes from Climacteris rufus, assembly GCA_013398175.1. NCBI lineage: Eukaryota > Metazoa > Chordata > Aves > Passeriformes > Climacteridae > Climacteris > Climacteris rufus. The sequence goes on along the minus strand of VZRZ01003356.1, from coordinate 528,409 downwards.
TTTCCCCAAATCTCCCTGTCGTGGAAGGGAATGGAGAGGGGCACACAAAGGCACCTTGTGCAGCATCCCCTCCTGTGAAGTGTGGGAAGAGTATCTTTTTCTTAATGCCACAAATTGTATTTGAGGACTGAAGCAACCTCACTTTGATGAGTTGCTGAATGAAACCCCTGCTATTCAGGAATCTTTTCTTGTAGATATGTTTTTGAGCCCTTGGTCGTTCATGTTTGTTGGGGTTGTTTTTTTTTTTTTTTTTTTTTTTTTTGGTTTGGTTTTGGTTTTGGTTTTTAGTCACTCTTCAGTTGTTTTATTTGAAGAACAACACCCAAAATATGACTGAGTTCTTCAGGCAGCTCCCTCTGACTCCTCCCTTGATACATTTTGCATCCAAATGCAATATTTTTTTCTATAATATCCCTTTCAGAGAAGTGCTATGTAGGGGTTTTACATTCTGTATTTCTAGGATGTGTTAATTCTGTCTTTTACACTTTGCTGAATCAGTACTTGTGTCTTTCCACGTTGTTGTGTTGTTCTGAATTGTGGATATTTGGTGTTTCTCCTTCTCTTTCCCAGTTGGAGTTCCCTCCTGTCCTGAGGAGCCCACAGCTGGACGCAGCACTCCAGATGTTCCTCACGGGGTTGAGAAGAGGGACAGGATCACTGCCTGACCTGCTGGAAATGCTCTTCCTGGTGCACTACAGGACACCATTGGCATCTTGTCCCCCTGGGCACTGCTGGTCATGGACAGTTTGTTGTCCACCAGGACCGCCAGGTCCTTCTCCACAGAGCTGCTCCAGCAGACTGGAGTCCTTCCAGGATCATGGAATCACAGAATGGTTTGGGTGGGAAGGGACCTTAAAGCTCATTCCATTCCACCCCCTGCCATGGGCATGGACACCTTCCACTATCCCAGGTTGTTCCAAACCCTGTCCAACCTGGTCTGGAAGATTTCCAGGGATGGGGCAGCCACAGCTTCTCTGGGCAACCTGTGCCAGGGCCTCCCCACCCTCACAGCCCAGAATTCCTGCACAATATCCCATCTAATCCTGCCCTCTGGCAGGGCAAAGCAATTTCTCCTTGTCCTGTCTGTCCATTCCTTGTCTGAAGTCCCTCTCCAGCTCGCTTGTCAGCTCCTTCAGGTACTGGAAGGCTGCAATTAGATTATCCCAAAGCTGCTCTTCTCCAAGCTGAACAATTCCAATTCCCTCAGCCTTTCCTTGTAGGAAAGGACCAGGACAGATTGCCCACTGCTTTGCCTCTGTGCTGTTGGATTTAAGGTACAATTCCCTGTTTCCTTTTGGGAACACTATGCAAAACAGATTTTATAGGGGGGCTTTTGTCTTTTCTTTTTTTTTAATAGACAAAGAAAACAGACTTTATAACTGTGTCTTTTCCTCTCTAAGACCCCTTCTGTCTGTCAGTAAACATTGTTCTTGGCAAATCTCTAAACTTATAAATAGCTTGATGATTTATTTTCAATAGTTCATATTCAGATCCTATTAAACTGGCTGCTCTGGCTGCCCCACTTTCTCCTTTAAGGAAGGGTCTCTAACAGGTCCTTTTATACATTTCTAAGCCCATATCCTGCTGTCAGGAATCCTCACAGGGTTTCTTCTCCCCAGACTTTATTGCCAGTTCTCTGCACTTTCAGGTCACATTCCTCAGGCTTGACTGATGTGAAAACAAATAAATATTTCCCAGTCCCTCACTACGTGGGAGAGAGAGAGATTTTCCCTTTCAAAAGTTTCACTTAATGCTCTCCTACAGGAAGAATTCCCTGGAGATCAGAATGAACCATAGAAGAGCCTTCTTTCTGTTTTCATAGAGTCACACAGCATCACAGAATCACTGAGGCTGGAAAAGACCTCGAAGATCATTGAGTCCAACCTGCAGCCAATCCCCACATTGTCACCCAGCCCAGAGCACTGAGTGCCACATTCAGGGGTTCCTTGGACACCTCCAGGAATGGGGACTCCAAACCAACCTGGGCAGTCTCTTCCAAGGCCTGACTACCCTTTCCATGAAGAAATTCCTCCTGATGTCCAACCTGACCCTCCCCTGGCACAGCTTGAGGCTGTTTCCTCTCATCCTGGGAGCAGAGTCCAACCCTCCCCTGGCTGCACCCTCCTGTCAGGGAGTTGTAGGGAGCCTCCTCCTCCCCTGTCACCACCACCCTTGGATTCTCTGTAGTGGCCACTCTTTGCTGTCATCCGGATCTGAAATAAAAGGTGATGGATCCTCCCCACCCTCACCCTTTTGCCTGTATTCCCTGATCCAAATGCCCCTCCTGGCTGTAGCAGCCATTTCCATGAATTATCCCTCGAAGGTCTCTTTTATGTCAACTAAATTTTCTTGTCACCCGTGTGTCGAGTGTTTGGATGGTCACTTGGATGGAACCATTCCAGAACAGCCAAATTCTGCTCTGTTTTTAATTTTGGAGAGGTTGAAGTCCTCTAGCTGAGGGCTGAGCGCTATGTTTGATCACTCCAATAGGGAGCAGCATCCCCCACGCTTGGAACAGCTTCTCTGTGATATAAAGACATCACCGGAGGTGGAAAATGTGAAGTAATTTCTGTTAAAGGATGCCTCGAGGTTGAGATTTTCCTCTTGTTTGCTTTTGAAACTTAATATTCGGCTGCATCAGAGAGCTTCTACCTCCAGAGCTCTCATTCCTGGCTGGCAAAGAATCACAACTCAAAGCACAAAGGAGGTCGTACCTGATTTAATTATTAGTTAATATTTGCTTAACAGGCGGCTTGAGGTCAAGGTCCAAATTATTGGAGACAGTTCTTGCAAATTAGGAGTTTATAAAACAATTAAGACCATGAATATGCACAGGGGCAGTGAAATTAGGCAGAGAAAACGTTCCATCCAGGGGCAATTACTGTGTTTCTCGATTACATTCCTGACTAAAAGCTGATGTCACAGGAAAGGAAAATAGATGCGTGTTTGAATAGACATTTTCTGTCAAGAGAAATAACAGCCCTCTAAGAAAATACCCTAAAATCCCGTTTCCAGTGTGCTCAGGGAGGTTGAAATGTAGCTCTGTTCCGAAAAATAAAAGGATAAAGATGCCTGGTGGGCATTCCAGTCAGAGTTCTCCAGCGATTCCTCCCAAGGGTCTTACTTGGAAAGAGGTGTTTCCCGAGAGCCAGCCCTGCAAGGATCACCCAGGGCTGAGAGTCTGAGCAGGGAATTCTCCTCCTGGCACATCCTCATCGATCTGTGCGCTGTCAGCATCAGCTCCAGGGTCCTCTCAGGATTTGGGGAATTCTTTGGTGCCACTCCCAGGCTGAGTTGGGGTCTTAGGGAGGGACCCAGCTGGGATGAACAGAGTCAGTAACACAGGGGGATTGAAACGGCAGGGAAGTGGGGGAGGGATGGAACCCAGATACCTTGCCAACCCCATTCCACCTGCAGGACACCCTTGGAAGTCAGGAGGGACAGAATTACATTTCCCAGCGCAGGAGCAGCTCCTGTGCCCTGCAGAAGGGCCCCATTAAAATGCCCCATAAACCAGGGAGATGTGAGGAGGGACAGTAGAGGTGGCCAGGAAAAGAGAAGTGGGGGAAAAAAGGAGGAGAAAGGCGAGTAAAGAAATAGGATGTGAGTCCCGGCTGTGCAACAAGTCCTTTGTGAGGCAAATCAGCCTCTGTTGTGCGAAAAATGGCCTGAGGCCAGGCTGGAAATGCTTATTGAGGGAGTCCTGGGAGAGGTGTGATGGAAACACTAGGGGCGAGGGCTGCCTGGAGACCTTAAAACGACAAGACAGTTTTGGTTTAGGACACTGATTCGAGGGAGCACACGGATTAGAGGTGAACTCTGGCAGGAGCCGAGCAGGGAAGCCGCCCCATCAAGCGCCAGGCAGGGAGCAAGAGATTAACAACGTGTGACCCACGGAGCAAGGGATGTCACAACGAGTGCCAGCAGCCAGGAGACGATGGGTTCAAAGAACAGCTACTGGGGCACTGAGGAGCAGGAGCAGGCTCTAGGAGAGGGGTTGCTGTTCCTGGAAATGCTGCCAGCTCAGAGCTCGGCGGTGCTGGGCAGTGGCTGGCTGGGAACGCTGGAGGGAGAGTGGCAAAAGAGGCAGCAGAGAGGAATTCTGAGAATTCCCCTTCTGTTCCATGAGTGCAGTGTGTTTTCATTATTATTATTACTGCTTTTGATTTTGTTATTTCATCAGCCTGGGCTTTATGGAGTCATGGATGTTGCCCATTTTTCACTGTAAAATAGCTAGTTTTCTCTGTTAGACAGTTTCAAGGACGATTTCTGTAAACATAGCTATGTTGTTGTAAAAATTATCTTTTTACATTCCTTTCCCATGGACACAAATCCTTTTGACGGACACTTCTTGTAACCAATATAGTTAGAGACGGAAGTGTTAACTTTCTCCAATGATCTGTGATTTCTAAAAGTGTATATAAGAATTAAACGAAGGTGGGTTCTCCCCCCTTTCCGCCCTTGCTCTGAACACGAGAACACACTCGGACTCCGGCTCTCATTAATTCTGCGTCTCCGGCTGATAAGCCGGGATAAGCCGTAATAACAGGCATCCCGGTAATACATGGAAACATGGAATGGTTTGGGTGGGAAGGGACATTAAAGCTCATCTCACTCCCCCTTCCATGGGCAGGGACCCCTTCCACTATCCCAGGCTGCTCCAAACCCTGTCCAACCTGGCCTTGATCTCACCTTGATGTAGGAGAGGTGGTTACAAGCCCATAAGAAGCTTTGGCAGGTGACTGAAGGCTTTGCATGTGTCTCATTTTCAGTCTTCCCTGAAATCCCGAGCTAATATTCAGCACAACTGAACAGTGCAGGTTCAGGAATAGGAAGAGAGAGCTTTAGGAAGGAAAGAGATGCATCCGCTTGGAGGCTTGTAACTCGGGGAAAGCTCAGCCTGGAAATTTTGAGAAATGTCACGTAACAGCCTTTGAATCAGTAATGATTATACTGGGAGGAAGAAGAGAGTGGTGGAGTCAGGGAATCAGGGATGAGTTACCCTGCCTCCAGTCCTTGGGGAAACCCTGCAGAAGTTCTTCTATAACTTCTGGAAGTTCAATATTTGGCCACTGGAGAACAGAAGAGTGATGGAAAACCACCTGAATAATTCACTGGGGGCAATCTTCCACAAACCAACCCAATTTTTGTCTCTGACTACAACGCTGGTTGTGGTTACTACAGGAGCAAAACCTTCCATCTGAGTATCAGCTGAGTTGGGAAAGTGGGAATGACCACAAGGCACCAACACTGGGGGGAAATAAAAAAGGAGGAAGGAGTAAAGCTGGAAAATAACAAGTGAAATGAGAACCTGCAGTAAAAAATTTGTTCAAAAGGACCAGTTTCTTCCTGGACCCATTACCTGTGATGATAGAGGGTAATTGCTCCCAGTCCCTGGGATGGAGAAGCCCCACAGCTGTGATGTGCCCATAACTGGTCACTGCTCTTCAGGAAATCAGGGATAAACCAGATATGGAGCAGAGAGGAAAGGAAGGGATACAAACATATGATTTGAAAAACAGTCTGAGGAAGAGCTTGGATGGACTGGAATTGTTTGGTGCAGAAATGAAAAGCACACAGGAGCTCCAGGGCAGGCTTCTAGGGATGGATTGGTTTCTGTGTGACATTAGTCATGGGTGGACTGTTTGGCCTGACCACAGAACGGGCAAAGGGGATAGGTGGCTTCCCAAAGGCTCCTCCAGCTCCTCCAGTTCTCCAGATCTTATCACTTTATGAATCAATTCAGGAAACCCTCTGAGGAGGCATCTTCCCTCCTGATGCAATGACTTAACCACAAACCCTCTGCTAATTACTCCTCTGTAAAGTGCAGCTCACTCTTCAGAATAAAGTGTCCCATTTAATCCTATGAAACACTCACTTGCTTTGCTCAAGGATAGGAAAGGGGAAAAAAATTATTTCCTGCACATGCTGGTTCAGATTTAAAAATTAATCCCCTTCCACCATCACCGTGTTCTTTTTCTGAGAAGCAACTGGGCAGCAAATTTCATTTCCACAAGACATTTGTTGCCAGGGGTTCAAGTGTTATTTACCACACACATGAGATAAGGAGAAAATGGTACTTTTGTAGATACAGGAATCACTCCTCTGGTCATGAAGCAAGAAAAGGAGCAGTTGAGCAGCACGAAGCAAAGCCAATGGCTCAGTTCAACAGGATCCCACAAAAAATACCAAAAAGAAAATGCTGAAATAAAACAAAGCATCACTGCCCCAGATATCAATTTTTTTTTTTTTGATTTGCAAATGGTTGCAAGGAAAGTTCATCACTTTCCACGAGGAGGAGGAAATGCCAGGCCCAGCAGAGCATGTTTGATATATTATTCATAAGGAATTATGTGCTGAAGACTCGTCAGGATCCAGCAGCAGCAAACAGAGGTCAGCAGTGGAAAAAAAGCAAACAGACCTGCAATGGGTTTTAAACTGTTTTAATGCATCCAATTTCCAGCCCCTTTTACTCATTAGCCCTGGTTGTCTGGGATGTTCTCGAGGCAGGATGGAGGTTCCTTCTGAAGATTTCAGAACCAGCACTTCTCGCAGTCTCAGCAGGGCTCAGCTCTGTAAACACAGCAAATGAGATTTAGGGCTTTTGAACAGAAGTGAAGAGGGAAACCCACAAGGACATTGCTCACTTTTCAAAGTGGAGCTGCACTTTCAAGGCTGACCCAGTACTGTCATTTTGGGGCTGTTTGAGCAACGACTGGAAAATAAAAGAGCACTAAAAATAGCCAACATGGGCTCATTAGCTCTTTAATTACACGTTGGTTTTCCTTTCTCTCGTCTACACTTTGTCCTGTGAGCTCCCCACTGACACTGACTGGGGAATGCCAGGTCTGGGGACAGTGCTGTGATTCACTGCCAGTCCCTGTCCCTGTCCTTCCCTTTTCCACCGTTTGGAAGAATAGAAACCCCCCAAGAAGCCCACGGTAGCACAAGCATCAAGGAGTGATGCTGAGAGAACTGGGACTGTTCGTGCTGGTGAAGAAAAACCTTCAGGGAGACCTTAGAGCCCCTTCCAGTGCCTAAAGGGGCTCCAGGAGAGCTGGAGAGGGACTTGGGGCAAGGGATGGAGGGACAGAACAAGGGGAATCGCTTCCCAGTGCCAAAGGGCAGAGTTAGATGGGATATTGGGCAGGAATTCTTCCCTGTAAAGCAGGAACTGAGCTGGAGCTTTCCTTTGCGCACCTATTGTGGAGTCAATGAGCCAAAGAATGTATTGTGGCACACTTATCCAACAGACACTTCCAAATCCACAGCTGAAAGGAGCAGCAGCTCTAACAGTGCTTGTAAATACCACTCTTTGCTTAAGGTTCTGTGGAGCACTTGGGAAAGTGCTCAGCTCGGGAAGGAAAACTCTTTACTGCAGCACTCACGTCCTGGCTTCTTCTAGGGAGAGAGAGAGAGAGATTCACCAACAGGTAAAATACACATGCACACGTGGTCAGAGGTTGTGTTTCATTAAGCTGTAGGCAGAGAATTGGAAAAATCAGTTAAATCTATTCAGGGGTACCTCTAACAAACCCTGGAGCAGTGTCCCCCTTCCCAGTGGCACTCGGGAAGTGGGTGCTGCCATGGGGCAGGACAGTGCCACCCACACCAGCCCTGCTGAATCACATCTAACCCCTTCTTCATCTCCACTTGGGAATGCTCACCTCCCATCCACAGAACCTCATCAGTGTCCACTTATCCTCCCAGAAAAAAAACTGCTCCTGCTGTCTCACCCCACACTCCTTTTCAACCCATTTCTTTGTCCTGACCTGTTTGTTTTCTAGTTTCAACATGCAGCTTGAATGAGGCCATGTTCACCCTCTCCATGGGCTCTCCTACAGAACCAAAGATTGGGAAAGTCTCCAGGAAATTCCCACTGAATGTCCGATCCAGCTGGAGGCAGCTGCTACCTACCTTGTGCTGCAACATGGCAGGAGTTCACTCTGCAGGCAGCTGAGGGACAGCACAAAAACCAGGCAGGTTGATGACTGAGCTGTAGTTGTCCTCTCCAGAAGTTCTTTTTTAGTAGCAAACCAGGGAAAATTATTAGGGAAAGTTCTAAATTGGAAATTGGCAGAGTGATGAAAGGGAACAGGGAGCCTGCTTTGTCAGAAGGTCATCCTGAGATGGGTGTTAGGAGAAGAATTGCTGTGTAAAGTAATTTCTTTCCTTGTTTTTTACCCACCCTAATAGGTGAAAGATGGTTTTTCCAAGATTGTTCCTCTGCTCTGGCTGTGGTGGGGGTTAAAATCCCTTGCAATTCTTCCCTTATTATTTATTTCTGCCTGCCTTCCCACCTTCAAGGAGCTGTTTCTTTCCTTAGGTTCCCTCACTGGTTCTCCCACATGCTGGGACCTCTGCAGCCTCATCCCTACATCCTATTTCTCTTCTCTCCCTTTTCCTTCACATCCCAGCCTCAAAGACCACACTGAGAAACCATTTGCCTGATGCTCGTGACCCAGATTGGCATTATTTATGGAAAAGTGCAAGAATCTCATTGCTCCTGACATGAGGAGTTGAAAGCACATAGGGTATGAATTTTTCATTTCAGGGCTGTTCCCTCAATCAGTTCTGGTGCTCCAGCCCCTTCCCCAGCTCTGTTCCCTGCCCTGGACATACTCCAGCCCCTCCAGGTCTCTCTTGCTGGGAGGGTCCCAGAGCTGCCCCAGCACTGGAGGTGCCCCTGGCCCTGCTGGACACAGCATTGCTGGCACAATCCAGGGGCCATTGGCCTCTTGGCCACCAGGGCACACCTAGCTCATGTTCAGCTGCTGTCACCACCAATCCCAGGGCTTTTTCCAGCTTTCCAGCTGCTCTTCCCCACCCTGTGGAGCTGCAGGGGGTTGTTGAGACATCCTCACAGAGGTAAAGTTGGGTTAGAATAAAGGATCATGTGCAGTGAGTGCCCACACTCGCCTGGTTTTCTTCCAGATGCCTCTCTATACCCATGAGCTCCCTTCCCCGATGTCCCTTAGGTGTGACATTGAGGCTGCACAGCCTGGCACCCCTTTCTCCTTCCTTTCCTGTTCAGTATCTCCCAGACCTTCCTTCCAATTAAACTCTGGCAGTGTCCTGAAATCCAGATCCTCTCCAGAGCGTCTGGGAAGCACAAGGATGTTTGGTTTGAGCCATTGTTGTGTATGAGGCACCTCTTTTCCTACTCTATATTCCTTGATATGCAATGAAATGCTGGACCTTCAAGCTGTGTAGGGCTCACTCTGGGGTCCTGCCTGCAGCAAAATGGGAGAGATGTGGCACAAAAAGTTACTGTCTTCATGTTATAGGGAGTTTTTCTGAGATGAAGCTGATAGCTTTTGGGGAAAATCACCAAGATTTTGGGACATCAGTGTACCAAAAGTCCTCTTTCCCCATCTCCTCCCAGCGTCAGGTATTTGACAACAGCATTGGTACCAAACTGGCAAATTTGATGAGGAACCTTCCTGGAGTTTCCCTCTCCAGAGGGAAGAGAACAGCGGTTTCTTGAGGGGAACAGCTTTGTATTTCAGTGATGGAAAATAGTATCTGTTTCTTCTGATAATACCCAAAAACTGCCACCAGAAATCAGCACCCAGTGGGCCTCTGCAATGAATGTCCCCACCCCCTCCTTGTTGTGTGCTTTGGTCCTCACTGGTTTCACAGCTGGGTCATGTTCAGCTCTCACCCACCAGCACCCCCAAATCCTTCTCCCAGGGCTGCTCTTAGTGAGTTCCTCTCCCATTCTGGGCTCAGGGATTGCCCTGACAAAGGGCAAAGCACAGAAGGCAAAGCACAGAAGGCAAAGCACAGCTCATGGGCAGCAGTAGGGATGTGTCCCCCCGTGTGTGTGAGGGGTTTATGCACCACCCTGGGCAGGGGCTGGAGGAGCAGGAAGTGACAAAGGAGGTGAATGAAGAAAATCAGGAATAGACATTGAATTTGGTGGAGGAGTCAATCCTTACTTAGGGACTGAGCGAGTGGGGTCACGGAAGGCCAGGAGAGGTGTCAGACAGTCCCTGTGGGAGTGGCTCACCTGGGGTCTCAGTGCAGGGACCACACCTCTGCCAGGGGATGGAAATGGGACACAGGGGGTGGTGGTGGTGCCATTCCCTATCTGGGAACTCCACACATCACCCAGAGCCAGCAGCAGGCAATTGGATTTCCAGGTCTATATGGGTTATTCTAACCCTGGACCATCCCTACTCCTATGTCCTCTGCTCTCTCAGGCAACCTTACCCCATCATCTGACCCAGCTCCCATTTGGCTTTCCTGGAGTGTCCTGCACAAGACACACCCATGCTCTGGTTTAAAAGGAACTCAGGATTGCCAGGATCTGAAATATTTCAGACCTGCTTTTGGTTTCGTGTGGAGTAGAAAGGAAAGAAAAAGAAGACACAGCACACTGCAAACATGTTATTAAAATGAACTGTTTATATTATCTCAGTTGAGTCAATACATTATAATGTATTAAAATGGAAAGGTACAAAATTGAAATAAATACTTTCTGATTCATGTATAAATCTTTTGTCAAGATGACATTTTGTTTGTTTTTTTTTTCTTTTTTTTTTCATCAGTACATGTTTCAATAAAACATTTAAAATGACAAAGTATCGTTTAAAACATGGTTCATGGAAGAAAAGGTTGAAATCAAACAACTTTTGGCTTGTTTTGGCATGAGATCTTGACACAATCTGGGTTCCCCAAAACCACGTAAATGGTGGTAAAATATAAATGCTCAAACTTATTTAAAAAAATAAACAGGCTTTACAAAACCCTCTGATCCTTGACTTAGCCACTTTTCTGTATAGTCTGCACTTACGATATATACATTCATTATTGTCCAAGGGAAGACAGCCACTGACGTTCATTTAAAGAGCTTGGTGGAGAGGCTTAACAAACATTTTGCAGCTGACGACAATTAAACACGGGTAAAGAAATTCCTGACAGTGCAAAAAAGAAAAACAGCTCAGAAACCAAAGCGTACAAATGGGACAAGGAAGAGGCAGGTGCACAAGCCCAGATCTGATGCAAAACTCTAGGCCAGGCCTAGCAAAACCAGCTTTGGCCAGGATAAGCTTCTTCTCCAAAGAGGAATGCAAGGTAGGAGATCAGCCTGATGACACGGAGCATTTCGGGCTCTGCTGCAGCTCCCAGGGGAGTTTGTAATCCTGTGAAAAACCCCCTTTGGCACACAGGAACCTTCTGCAGAGACTCCTTCCTCGCTGGTGGTGAAGCAAGAGCCGAGCTCAGTGGAATATCCTGGAGTCAGCCTGGCCTGGGAGAGGGGGGTGACGTCGAGATGAGGAATCGCAGAGCAAGTGGGGTGGAGGGGGAAGTGAGTGTGGGCTTGGGACCTTTGAGGAGAGGCAGTGGGGAATTCCCTCCTGGGCAGCAGGTTTTATCAGGATCATGGAGCAGGCTTGGAGGTGTGCTTTAGTCTCAAGTGTGCTTTTTGTCTTTGTCACTGTGGCCAGGGGCTGTCGTGGTCCCTCTAACCTCTACCATGTGCTTATCATTCTGGGCAATGGGCAGGGTCCTGCTGGGGGTTGGATGTGAGAGAATGGGCTTCCCTGGTGGATAATGGTGACTTCTTCCAAATTTCAGCACTCCAGGAACTCTTAAAGTCTCACTCAAAAGGGGAAAAGAACTATGGTTATGTTAAAATACCATTAAAGAGAATCTTCCTGTCAGCCTCTGGATGAACCTTCTCAAGTCTTGGGTTGTTTTGCTGCCAGCCAGTTAAACCACACAAAGAAAAGGGTGGATTTTCTTTGTTTGCTTGGTTTGAAGGCAGTAGAAGAGTTTGCCACCTCAGAAAGGAAGGACAGCCCCATCCTGGCTTGGTGGAAGGGCAGGCAGGACATGAGGTGGTGCTCCATGGTTTGATGGGGACTAACTCCTCTTGGAAACCTGGCTGTTCCCATCTTTTGAGGAAGGATCTCGTGGCACAAGCTGTTTGCAATGCTCTGAATGTTGCTGCAGACTCCCATATCAAAGAGAACCCCACTGCAAAGAAAGCCCTATAAAGATGGGATAGAGGATCAAGATTTGGGAAAGAAAATTGTTTTCTCTCCCTCCACAAAGATCCAGGGCGTCACAGTGAAACTTCTTGGGAAATGACCAGTCCAGGCCGTTTCCTGTTGGAAAATACCACATCCATTGGGAAATGAGTGATGTGATTTGAAGCTCTTGGAGGTTTTTTTGACATTTTCCTTCAGTTTGGTTTTTTTTTTCATTCCAGAACAGCTTTTGTTTCAAAATGCAGGATAATTTATATATTAAAAAAAAAAAAAGAAAAAAAAGAGGATGCAAACAGGGAGAGATCAAAACAATCTCCCTTCATGATACCCAGACTGTTTTTTTTGGCATATGCATTGTTTTGCATATTTTTGTTTTGTGTTTGCTGTTAGCCTTGAGGTTTCCATGTGGGTCGGAAAAATAAATTCACAGAAATTCTTAAGGGATGGAACAGTTCTTTCCTATCCAACTCCCCTGTGCAGAAAACTTGATTCACCTTAGCTAAAGCTCTCCCTTTCTCTATTTTTGAGTTTGTGACTCAGTGTTCAAAGGCAAACAAAGCAGACATTCTCTAAGTGCTGCTTTCCAGCGGGAGGGACCCACTCGAAGCTTCTCCAAGAGTTTCCATATGCCAGTGTGGGTGAAAAGAGGTCACTTATCCTACTGTTTTCCCTGAACCAAATTCATATGGTGCACAAGAAGAGTCTTTTGTGGGCTCCTTTTCCACCTCTGAGAGGATATTTTGCTCTTTTTTCTTTTATTTTTACCATTTTATTCCCTAATTCAATTTCCTTGCAACCTTCAAAAGTCCACCTCAGCAGAGCTCTTGCAGGATGTAGCAGGAATTCCAAGCAGAAATTCCTGCACTTGAACAAAATAGTTTTCATCCTGGCTAACCATGGTTAAGATAAAACTTGGGATAAAATAGCATTCTTTGCTGATTATGGGGTAGGCTAAGGTGGTGACAAAGTTTTCCTCTCCAGTGCCAGTTGCTGGGATTCATATCCTAAATCGTGTCTGCTCAAGCCCAAATCCATTGACTGAAGAGTGCACAATCAAGGAGAGGCTGGCTGAGGATGCAAAACTCCTGTCAAAGTCGAGAAATTATTTTAAAATTACTTTTTCCTGCACATCCTTTCAAACAGCAACCAGAAAACATTTCCTGGGATGCTCCTTCAGTGATGTAGGACAGCCTGGACTGTGTCACAGACAGCACTGGAATGTCCTATGCAGCCAAAATGTGCACTTGCACCATTTTCCAGTGAGTTTTGCAATCAAAGGCTGAGTTTGTGGTGGAAAAGATGATTAGGTGGTTGGTGGTGGCTTGGGACAGTGGGATAAAACCACTTTGTCCATGGTTGTAGAAATTTCATGTATTTCAGAAATAAGAGCAGAAATTCCCATATCTGATCTCCTCCACATCTCACACCCAGCCGTGCCTGTGGGATGTCCATATAAATGCCCCAGATTTTGGCACCAGATGAAAGGAATGAATAAGACTCCTGATTTTTGCCAACACGGATGTGTCAAGACAGAGTTTGGGAATGCTGATGAGCTGATCCATGAATGGTGGGTATTCCTACCCCACCTCCCAGACAAGGGTCTCACAACAGCCCTGTGAGGTAGATACTGAACCTGGATGGGCAAATGGAGTCACATGGAGATGAAGGAGAGAGAAAGTGTGAGGAAAAGCTACAGCAAGGATCCAGGGATCCTGGATGCCAGCCCACTGCTCTGGGCAGTGTTTCCTCTCTGGAGAAGGAGACACGTGGCTGTCTGCTGGAAAGTAGGAGAGACACCAAAGGGGGTCCTGGGATAACAGGTTCATTTTCCTCTTGGAAGTCCAGGGTTTGGCTTGTTAAAGGTCAAAAATGTACACTGGGCATAACACCAGTGGAAGAGAGAATCCAGAAGATTTGGGAAGTCAAGAATGGAGGGGGGACATGAAGAAAAGCACTTCCAAAAGGCTGCTCCAAAGGGACATCTGTGGACTCTTCACAAGCACACCCTCAAGTGAACTTTGGGACTATGATGGAGACATCAAAGGGATTTGCTTTCACAGAATCCAGTGAAGTTTCTACCTCCTCATATCACAAGAAAGAAAGAGAGGAGGAAGGAAAGAAGGAAAGGGAGAAAGGCAAAGAAAGAGATTAAGAGAGGGTGACAAAGATTTTTTTTTTAAAAGGAAGAAAAATAAAAGAAAGAAAGGAGAAACAGAGAAAAATGAAAGATAAAGGAAAGAGAGAGAGAGAGAGAGAGAGAGAGAGAAAGAAAGAAAGAAAGAAAGAAAGAAAGAAAGAAAGAAAGAGAAAGAAAGAAAGAAAGAAGAGAGGAAGAAAGAGGAAGGAAGGAAGGAAGGAAGGAAGGAAGGAAGGAAGGAAGGAAGGAAGGAAGGAAGGAAGGAAGGAAAGGAGGAAGGGAAAAGGAAGAAAAAAGGAAGAATACAGGAAGAGAGGAAGAAAAAAGAAGAAAAACCACATGTAAAACCACAGTTTTCCCCATTTTCAATCTGCCCCTGCTGGGACAGAGGGGTGTTTTCCCTTCCAACATTCTGCAAAGTTCTGCAAGGCAGAGAAAAAAACAGGGAGACTGTCCCATGCAGAAGGTTTTGGGAGATAGCACCTGGCACAAGGTTTGCTACAATAAGTTGGTTATTCTTTATTGCGTTGGAAATAAAACAGTCATGGAAAGTCCTGCATAAATCCACAGCCATGGCCTGAAAAAATCTCTGCCTCACCTTGACTTTGCTGAATATTTTCAGGGTTTAGGGCTTGAAGGTTTTTTTATTTTATTTGGTTTCAAGGATGGAAATTAAAGCTGGACATGGGATTTGTTCTTCTGAGGGCAGGAAGGGGAAAGTCTGTCTATACAGGGAGATTCTCCTGATGGGTTTCTAGTGAGGGTGAGCAAAGCAGGGTGCCCAGCTTGTAATCCAGTGTAATGTTTTTTAAGAGGATTTTTATCTTATCCCTGAACCTGTTCCCATTGAGCAAACTAAAGTTGGGTGGACAGCTAGAAGATGAACATCTGGTGGAGAGCCATGAGTTGTGTCTGTGGGATTCTCTTAATTTATATCAGGTCTATGGTTAATTAATCAAATGGAAACATTTTCATGCTGGCCTTGGGACAGGGGAGGAGGATGGACTGTTGGAGACTGGCTCTGCAGGAGGCTGCTCAAAAAGCCAGTTCCTCTTGATGTCTGTGGGGTCACACAGAAGCAAATGGACCAAGGGCAAGGAGACACTGCATGTCCATAAATCCAGATTGCATCTCTCAAGGAATAAATTCTTTCCTAGCTGGGCACAGCTCCTTCTCATGGGTGTGTTGGAGATACAGAAAGCCTGTTCTGCAGCAACAAAACTGATAGGAAAAGCTCTTGTGAGGGATTGAGTACTGATGGTCTCCATCTGAGAATGCTCCACAACCCTGAGGGGTCTGGAGTAACTGAGCTCACAGCTTGAAAGCAAAACTTGATTCCAGCACCAACTTTTCAATATGAGGACCTTGGACTCAGGATCAACTGAATCCCTTTGGAAGAGAAAGATCCACTGAGCACCACATCAGGAAACATCAACCAGGCGATCTCCTCCTCTCACCAGAGAGCCAGTGCTGGGGCATTTCGACTCTTTCACTGGAGTAATTCTGGACCTGGAACAAAGGAAGAACAAAGCTTACCAAGCTGGGGAGATGAGCACCACGGGCAGCTTTTCAGAGATGCAGCCAATCCTGCAACAAATCACAGGATTTGTAGTCAGCAGCAAGGCCAAAAGCCGGCATCCATCGAGCTGTATGGTTTGGCCATGGGACAGTGTCTATATCTGCATGCCAAGCAAGGATTCCTGCCAGTGCCTAATGTCAGGCTCTTTATTTCTGTCTGAATTAAAACCAGTTAGAACATCAAGCAGCAAAATCAGAGTGCAACTATCCTTTAAAAGACATGGTGGAGATCAGGGAAGACTGGAAGTTAAGTGGTCAATGACTAGAAGGAAGGCAAGCAAAGAGAGAGGTATGGAGTTGTTCTATTTCTGGAGCTGAGAATGAGAGGTTTGTTCCCTATCCTCCTGTGTGAAAAGAATATTTTAAAAGCTTTCAGGAAAGAAAAAGCTGATGAAAGCAAATTGGATAAGTTTAGGTTACTTGGACCACTTGTGGTGTGAGGATGGAAAAAAAGAGGGGGACTGCCCAGAAAAGGAAATTTAAATGAATCAACCTGTCTTCTCCAGTCTCAGCGTGGATTTAGCTGGGATTTGTACATGTTATTCCATCATTAGGTTCCCCCAAGGGAGTGATCCACACCTCTTGTACCAGACTGTTGCATAGAGTCGCCCAGAGGTGGCTGCAGGTCGCTAACAGTGCTCTGCCACTTTACAGGCCGCACAAGGAAGGTCGTGTTGTGCTGGAAAAGCCCTTGGAGACCCTCTGGGATGAAGGACTTTAAGAAGATGGATAGCTCTATGTATCTAAGTCTAGCTCTGTCTTACTTTTGGGAAAGGCCACTGGAGATTTCTCAGGCATTGAGAGACAAGAATGTGTGTGTTGGTGTTGACCAGCACAGGGAGGGCAGTCCAACGAGCCATTAGTAGTCTATAAACCCAAAAAAATTTGATGGTTGCTGCTGGAGGCTTGGAAATGTTCCCATTCTGGTGGTTGAGCAGTAGCAAAGCTTGGAGAAGACTGGGAAGAGGTGTAGTGGTGGCAGGAGATGTGAAAATGAACCATGACCATTGCCCGCGGGGTCGCCTCTTGGACGTTTGGTCCTAACTCTCATGATATCCATCAGCTCTGCAGGACACAGAGCCAGCTCCTCTGGAACATGGGATTTGTGCTTCTGGAAGGGAACATGGAGCTTATTGCGAGTGCTGAAAGTTCTTTGTGTTTCTCCTGGTGGCAAGGGCTGGTTGTCCACACTCTGCTGCTGCCGCCGGCACCCTGTGACTTCAGCAGTGTGGAACGGCTGCCACAAAAGCCAAATTCATCCATTAGAGAGCTTGGAGAAAGCCCAGGGAATGCCTGCTGTGATCCTGATAAAACACACGCTGCCAAGAGGAAAAACCCAGCCTTTGTTGGTTAAGGATGGACCAAATCCTGACCTCAAACCCCTCTGTGATCAGAGACCGCAAGGCCTGGCGCCGCTGTCCCACTGGAGCCACCCCTGCGGATCCTCCTGGTCCCAGGGGCACCCGCAGCCTGGCCTGGAGCATCTCCCCGCCGAAAGATCCCGAGGGAAAGTCAAACCTGGACTTCACAGCAAATCAAATGGACTGCAACTGAACCACGAGCGTGATGCAAAACATCGTTTGGCCGGACGAAACGCAGTTTCCACAACCTGGTTTTAAGGAACAGTATCACACAGAGATAGATACACTATGCTAGGTCTGGAGGAAAGAAAAGAAATCAATATGCTAAATAAACTAAGACATACAGTATAGGGGATATTCTGATCAACAAACCAATCACCATTAGAATCAAAAAGTAAACCAGCCTTTCACTTAGGACCCTAACAACATTTCTCAATGCACTAAGTACATTTTAAACCATGCAAGTTTACACAAACATCTTAACTAGGTTTTTTTTGTTTTTTTACTTTTTAAAACACCAACATTATGCATTTCTTTGTTAATTATATTGGTTAAAGTTGCAGCTGTTCACTGCCAAATATCAGATACATCATATACATATTTTTATACAGAATCTGGACAACACAACATTACACAGCCTAAATAGAGAAAAAAAGATTATTTGTTCCTTTGTTTGTTTGTTTTTTTCAGTTTTGTAAAAAACATGAAATGGTGATAGGAAGGAGGGAGGAGGTGTGGGAAATCTTCTACCAAATTAAAGGATTATATCAAAATAATTCCCAAATCACAGTACAACAAGGAAAAAAATGGTTTGAACTCAGCTCCACATTTAAGATTCTCTTAGCTAAGAAACAAGACTTTACACACAGAATGTATCAGTATTTAAAAATAGAAAGAATTGCAACACCATGCTGTGATTCCAAATATGTCTTATTCCAAAAAAATGTTCAAAAGGGGAAGGGAAAAAATAAAAAAATAATCGATAAACTCAGTGATTGCAAAGTTATCTCGTTGGTTTGGATTTCCTACCTACTCGCGATGCATTGCTGTGGGATGGGGCTGGATGGCCACCGCGGCCGGAGCAACGCCGGGATAAAGGAATGACTCGGGAATCGCTCGCTGTTGGGTTCTGTTGGGGCAGCTGGAGCTCGGAATGGGATCTGAAACCACCCGGATGGTTTGGGGTCTTTGCTTTTCCTTCTACTCGGCTCCGAACAAGAGCGCGGGTGGGACCTCCTCGGCCCCCCACAGCCATACCCTGCCCATCCACACGGAGCAATGCATGTGGTGGATTAGATGGAGAGGAAAAAAGGAACCTGGAAATCAACCATGGAAGATGCTGTGGTTCACATGGCAAGTATACAAAAATGCTAAAATTTCAGATATAATCAAAGATACAAAATCAGTTCTGACAAGAGTTGGTTTTTTTTGTATTTTTTTTTTTTAATAGCAACCATTACAGTGCAAGGTTTTAAAAGTTATTATTACAGTAAAAGGTGTGTATCTGGTTTTACAGTAACTGTAGCACTGATTTTTGTTATGTATAGTAGGTCCCTGATGTAAAGTGTATGCACCAGTTTGAGAGAAAACCCCGCACAATAACGGCTCTTTAGCTTTAAATACATTTTTCTTTTTTTTTAAACAGATACAAAATAACACATCAAGTTCACAATTTCACAAGCACGGACTTTTGCCTTAATAAAAAGCATGAAAACTTTGTTGAAACCCCAATGTTTAAAGAAATGTAAAAACCGTTCCATGAGGGATGCGAGTGTGTGTTTGAGTCCCGGCTTTCTGCCACCCCACTGAGCTCCTGGGTGGGTCTGTGCTGTCCAAACTGCTGCTTCTTGCTCACCCACCAGCTTTTTTTTGGCCAGGCAAACTGGTGTTCAGCTTCCCACAGCTGGGATTTGAGTTTGTGCATTTAACATTATCAACAATCTATTTTCTGGGTGGACAAGTTCCCGAAAGAAGAATCATCAACAACGAGTCTGTGACTCCAAGTCATGCTTATTTGGAAGGGGCTCTTTTTTGAAATGATCAAGGTGAGATGCAAATGACTGCAGCCCTGCAGTAATCCTTGGAAATTGGTGGGAAAAGACCTCTATGGTCATTAAGTCCAACCATCAACCCATCACCATGTTCACCATTAAACCATGTCCTCAAGTGCCACATCCACTCCTGTCTCAGTGCACCCAGCTTTGACTTTTCTGAGTTAAAGAAGCTTTAGAATCACAGAATCATAAAACATCCTGAGTTGGAAGGGACCCACAAGGATCATTAAAGTCCAACTCTTGGCTCCAGCCCCAAGAATCCCACCCTGTGCCTGAAGCATCATGATAACTCGCTAATTTAGTCAAAGACATTGATTTTAATTTATAATAATTCAATTTTTATCAAAGCAAGAAAACAGGCATCAGAAAAGAGCCAGGAAAATCTGACACTGCAGTTTCAATCCCAGTTCCAAGAAGAGGGATTCAGCCGACTCCATAACCACCAAAAACATGGGCTTCCAGCAGAAATGTTCCTGTCCCTCCACAGCATTTCAGGAATGTATTTAGTGCATGATTTTGCAATTTCTGCCTCCTCAAGATGCCTTTACTCAGATAAATAGTATGGTTTTCATCTGAGTTCAAGTTATTGAAAGTTGGACCCAAAAATATGATGTGGAATTCGTCTCTAGAAGTACACTTCTACCACTGATGGTGGAGGAAGCAGATGCAAAGAAGTCAGACCAGACATTTTGAGACAGAGAAAGTTAAGTGGGATTAATTCCTCTTTCTACTTCTTTCCCCACTCCAAATTGGTGGGTAAGTAAAAATGCAGTACTCAGGTGGGAAAGGCTGCAGAATTACTTAAAAGGAATATTTTACACTAAAAAAATTACTGTATTTTGAAAACTGCATCTGCAGTCCTCAGTGAAATGCAGTCTCAGCCAGAGACTGGCGGAGGTTTGATGAACATTAAGAGCTCAAGGGAGATAAGGGCAAATTTTTATCAGTTCTTCCATCTCTGCCTCCCTTTAGATTTTATTCTGGACACTTGAGGGACTTTAAGAAGCAGCAGGAGTCCAACACCAGAGTGGGATGCACTTGGTTTTATCAGTCACCACATTTTCGTTCTGTCAGAAACGACATCATCCCAGCAGATTTCTGCAGTCAGCTCCACCACTGCCCCTCAGATACTCATTGCCAAACCATTCCATATAGGGATCCCTCCTCTCCCACAACATCTTGTCCTGAGGACTTTCTCCCCATGGCAAACCTGCTCCTGCACCTGCATTACCTTATTTTTAAACACTGCCTGCTTTTTGAGAAGAGCCTGGCTCTGCTGGTAGAATACACCCAGCACTGGGGGAGCTCACAGCAATCTGGCTCATGGAAAAGTAAAATGTTTGACAAAATCCCTGGTCAGGAAGAATTCATCCCTTTAAAGAGGAAAGGATCAAGGAGTAGACACATTTTCATCACAGTGCTCCTCTTCCCTGGGCTTTAATTAACAAGACATTCCTCTGGAAGCTTGATGAGCCAGAGGAAGTGCAATCCAAGCATGGAGGCCTGTGCTGGGTGTGGTGCCCTACTGCAGGAGGTGTTTCTTTAGCTGGTCATTATTCTAAAGCAAAAATCTATTTAACAGACTAATTCAACAACAACAACAAGACCCTTTTAAAATTTCCTTATAGCTGGAAAAGCAGCGTTCCTCCCAAACTCTAAGCAACAACAACGGAGTGAACCACAAGCTTCACCCCAAAAGGCTGAAAAATCAGGAGGTCCATGAGAACTTTATTGCCTACCCAGAAAACACTCAGACACTTACAGCACAAGCTTTCAGGCTGGAAAAAGAGTGGTGGAAATCAGATAAGCCAAGTTGCTTCTATCAAACTATGCCAAGCTTTGGGCTATGAGACTGAGAGGCTTCTTGAGAGGGCTATGCTGTTATCCTAGGAAATAATGAAGATCTCTGCTTTTTACAGTGATTTTGCCCCTTGGATGTGAATGTCTGAACTTCTCTGATGAATTGCAGATGGAAGAAGGACAGCGGGAATGTTGCCTCATTCCTACACAAAGGAATTTGCTGCATGACGGGTGCAAACGGCCTGTGATCTCCACATTGTGTTAGAGGATCACCCCTGGCTCCTTCTGTAGTCAGTGGAAGGAAATTGGCATTTCCAGAGGCTGATTGATCTCTCCTGCTTTAGATATCTCTGCTAGGAGGGGTGAGTGATCTTCTCCAAGAATCAAAGAGAAAGTTGAGCAGCACTAGTTTGAGTTTGGAGAGTTAACTTTTAGTTATCTAAGTCAGACAAAGTGAATCTTACCAACAATATTCAGTCTTAAAAATCTATGGAGCTTTGTATTTTTTAAAGAGCTGAAACATGTCAATGCTGGTTTATTCCATCCTGAATCTATTAATCCATCTTGGAGTAATAGCTGTCTTAAATTTTTGTTCCTTCATTCCAGTCCAAGGCAGCACAGCTGCTTTTCCCCAGTGTTGTCAGCACAGTTCCTCTCATCCCAATGCAGCTGTAGTTTGTTTTCCCAGTTGGATCTCCCATGTGCAGCCTTGGCCAGTGGCTTTGGGAACTGAATACCTCTTGGTCACTGAGTCATGCAACCACACTGATTGCTGGAGCATCCCAGAGAGTCCAGATTCCAGCGAGATGTTCACAGAGAAATCAGCAGGATCTGTGCTTTTTGGAACACAGGGGATGTCTCAGCACTTGGATCATTGACATTAATCTTCTAAAGTCTCTTTGGAAGGTGAAAACAAATGATGCCATTTGTTCTGCCAGAGAAAAAGTGTCAATTTTGTGCAAGAAATATGGGTACACTGAAGGATTCCTTCTTCAAAAATAAGGTGCCAGACGTTGCAGTTCAAGCCTTTGAATTGTTTTTATGTGTTGCAATAAAAATATGGAAGAGGAGCTGCAGGACCTTACAGTGTCCCTTTAGAAGGGCTTGGCAAGCTGATCTTGGTTGTTCAAGCTAATCTGAATTCCCAAGCTGAGCAAAACTGGCTGTGACCAAATCTGGACAGAAGACCAAGACTGAAAGCAACTCAAGATTTTCAGCAGGTGACACTTCTCTACAGAAACCCTGAGCTGGAGAAGAAGATAAAAATGAGATTGTTTGGAAGTGTTGCTGTACAAATAAGGTGTGAAGTGGCCATTAAGGTTCCAATGAAATGTTTTGCAGGAACCAACATTTTAAATATCATCCACTTGAGTCATAAGGTTAAACATGACAAGTTCTTTTCCTTCCTCACCCATAAAGACTGGAAGAAACAGGAGATCACCTTGACAGGTGAGCAGTCTGCAGGGCACACTTTAAAAATTGGTTTGATCTTGGGACAAGAGCCTCATTATCTGAATAAACAGAGATTGATGCTTGTGTTTTGAGTTGGTATCTCGGACTCCTTCTAAAGTCAAGACAGACACAGACATTTCTAGGTCATGATTCACCTGACAAAGTGCAGGCAGCTGCTTTACAATGACAGGAATTGCATCTCAGAAAGGCACATTCCTTTCTAAATGTGGCATCCATTCATTAATCTACACAAGTGGGACATCCACGCTGTAAATGTCTAAAATTGGGTGAGTCAAATCTCACCTTCATTGCAAAGCTATTCTTTTTCGCATCTTTTTTTCTCCCAAAGCGGCCAGGATGTTATGGAGCAAACACAAATCTCAAGGACCAGTCCTATTTCTATGGGGACAGTCAAAAACCTTAAAACTTGAGAGATTCCTACTGGTGTTCTGTGGGAGACCTTTTCTGGGTAAAGAGCAAAGGGAAGAAATAAAATTGCCCTGGAAGAAGAATGACAAGGTATCATTATCTTCCCTCACATGCACCCATCTAAAATATACAGATGTGACAAATTGTCATGGGGATGTAGGTGAAAGGTACTTTAACAAAGGACAGAAAACAAGCCATGTGCTAAAAACTTATGTTGTTGCTGCTAAGATGAATTTTCAAAAGACAAAAATGGCCAGGTAATCTCACAGGTTTCTTCTTAGTGCCTACAAAAGCAATGATCCCAAAATCCTATCATGATAACCCAGCCTGGACACACCTGGAGAAGGACATCTGGCTGCTAAAGCCTGCAGGTTTAAAGGATTTATCTTCTGGAACCCCTGAAGTAGCTAAATAAATTATAGATGTAGGCATGGGATGTGAAAACAACCAGATTTCAGTAATTGCTGAAATATTTTCAGAGTAGACCAAATGAGAAATGAGCACGGAATCGTTTCTTTGATAACCTGGTATAATTTTTAATACTAGATTAATTTCAACCCTTTTTGCTTTGTGTAAACCAGGTGCTTCTTTTCCTGAGAAAGGAAATGACCTGCTCAAATAAAAGGTTACAGGTGATCTCTGCTGTTAGAATTGCCAAAATTTGGCTGATATGGATCGAGGTTGCTTTTGTCATGATACAAGAAGATGCAATTACATTTGTTTTTTCTGATAAAACATGACATTTTTATAGGAAAAAAATAATTATGCAAAAGCATCTGATGCACTGAATACAGGACCTGATGAAGTGAGCATAGAAGTGATCCAGAGTTGTGCAGCCAAATCTGATTTGCCAAGTCTGTGGACTTTTAACCCAATCTCAAGTTGCAAACACCTCCCCAGGCCTCACTTGATGCAAATTCCTTCAGTGCTCCTGGCTGTGAGTTTTAAGAAAGCCCAAGGCTGAATTCCTAATGAGCATCAGAGCTAGGGAAAGATTTTTGGGAAGAAAACAAAGAATTACATTTTAAATCAGTCTTGGACTGAGGGGAAGCCATTAAAAATTATCCAGAAAAACTCCCGCTAGCCTGAAAAATGAGGAATTATTGCAGGAAAATGCAGCCAGCTCAGAAGGGGCTGTAGAAATACCTTGCTTATCAAAGCAAAATGCACATAAACACAGAATTATTAAAACTCATGAGCACTGTGGAGTCGTTATTTTTTCAAAAAGCAAGTGCAACAAGGCCATATGCTGTCCTTGAGGCTCTGCTGGCAGCATAACAAAGGAAAGGCATGGAGTAAAAAAATTCTGGGCTCTTCCTGGAACATACTGATCCCCTCAGCTCCCACGGAAAGCAGGGATGGTATTTTTGGACTTAATAAGAAACCTTTGGCACCTTGCAAAGTTGAAGCCTCTTGCTTTGGTGTGTACCCTGGGATAAGAACAGGGTGCAAGTCGGTAGGATTAAAAAGAGCCACAAAAGTTTGTTAACACTGGAGTGACAATGCTGAGATAAAATCCATTTTTGGACACTTCAGAGCACTTTTCAGTCACGTTTTGGGAGCTGGCTTAGTCTAAGGTAATACAAGAGGCATGGCTTGAAGGGGGAGGTATTTTAATAATAAAATATATATTTCTTGTAAAAGATATGACCTCTCCCTCAAGCCTTGGCTCTCTCTTATCAAGCAGGGACTTGTTTTCAGGTTCAGTCTGGTATTACCTCCTCTTGACTATCACACCATTACTTGTCCTGACATTGGACTAGCAGCTGACAAGGTTCATGGTGACTTTGTCTATAATAAATAAAAAACCCACTGTGGCAGTGGTTCTTGCTCCCTGTGACAATGTCCCTGAGCCTCCACAACAGGTGCCCACAACCAAAGTTCTCTCCAGACCTGTTGCTAACCCCTCATGTGGGTGAATCTTTGGGTCAATATTCACTGCCCACAGCCAAAACTGTGCCAACATCTCTCTTGGGAAACTGGAAAACTTTTGACAACTGAGTGCCAGATCCTTCCTGTTTAACTTATCAGTGTCAATGGAAACAAGGAATGCAATAGGACTGGGAGAATAATCTCTGTGTCTTATTAAGTTTAGAGCTTTTGGCTCTTCATAGCACATCCAAATGTCACTCAGCCCCCCATCCTGCATCTCTGGCATGGTGGTGAAGAGACCCCAAGCAGTTCCACCAGCAAAGTAGTTTGGTTGCTCATCTTGAAGATTGAACTTGGCTGGGCAGTGAAGCTCATCTGGTGCTCAGGAAGAGCTGCACCAAATTCCCTGCCAAGTGATGTCATCAGTGCTGAGCTCATGATCCAAAGAGGGACTGACAGCAGGAAGAGCTGAGTGTCCTCACAGCCAATGCTATTAACACTTCAAAAAAATAACTCAAGGTGCATATTTGAGACTCAAGCCAGCCTCAGAGATGGGACTGGCCTGCTGAGAATGGGGAGGGTCATCTTTTCAGCTTCTTCCAGCCTTACATCTCCTCCCAACATATCTAGGCAAGGTCAGGGAGGACTGTGTATTGATGGCATGACTGCTTTGGTGAGTCCAGGCTAATTCTTCTCAGGTTTAAGATGATCCAACACTTGTTTGAACAGCTAATTTTTCCTGACAGTAGAATGGACATAATTCACAGTTGCCCCATCCGGCAGTGTGTCCTCAGCCCCCTTTGCTAAATGAGTCTGTATTTCAGAGGAGAATCTCAATGGACTAAAATTGCAGCACTTTTCCTATGTTTTTTAAGCTCTGGTATATTTTGTAGGATCTTCTGATGGTGCACTGCCCTCTCCTTCCTCACATGAGCCTGGGCATATCCTGATGCCCAACCCTGCAGCCATCAAGGGACCCAGAAGCCCTCAAAGCATGGTTCCACCATCATGCCTTGGACACAATTCTGCTTCTTGACTTGAGCTGAGGAGTGAATGAGCCAAATCTGACTCTGTGCAGCACTTTGTGCCTCCAAACCTCAGAAAAGTAGAGAGAGAAAGTAAAACAGAGTCCTGCAGTCTCTGTCAGTGCTCAGGTTCCTAAATGATCTCAGGAAACCCTTGATCCAAATCAAATGAGTCTTGGTTTCTGTAAAAGCTCCCTTGTCAGAACCTGCTCAACTTTTTACCCAAATCTTTTCTTTAGTAGGTGAGACAGCAGAAGACATTCCCAGTTCTATTCTATCCACTTGTTATATCCCATCTGTCATGCAACAGGCAACAGAGAGGCAATTCCTGCTCAAACAGCACACCCTGCTCACTGATGGATGCTTTGCTCTAGGCCAGGATAAAAGCTGGGGCAGCTCCATGGAAGCCAGTAAAGCTTTCCCATTTTTACCAAGGTGGAGTAAGAGGAACATTTTGCTCATGATCTAGCTTCCAACATAATAGGGATCTTTATAGAAGTGAACAGTCCTGGGACCTGGAAAAGAGCAGGTAGCACAGCAGTGAGCATGAAGTTGGGAGCACCTCTCTTTCCTCCACAGAGATGGAAGAGACACACGGAGCTTCTCAGTAAAGCAGAGCTGATCCTACAGAAGGACTTAAAATCTCGAAGTCAACACTGGCAAATATTGCAATATTGACCACAGTAACAAACCACCCAGATGTGACAAGAAAATGCTTCCACGACCAAAGCAAAGGTGTCCCATTAGCACCAGTGGAAATACTTGTGGGAGTAAGGGACAAAAATCTGAGCTCCCTTCAAAGAGAAGAAGAAATGCTGAAGACTTTCCCAGTTCATCAAACCACCACCAGCCCTCTGAGCTGAGGACACTTCATTCTGCGTCAGGCATTAAGTTCATCCAGCACCTGCAGCTCTGGAGGGCAGAGAGGATCCACCAGGCCCCTCATTAACAATAATCAGCGGGATCGAACCAGATCCAGCAGTGATTCCATGACCTGGTCCTTCCCAGACCACATTTCACTGCAGATGAGACAAAACCCAGGCTGTCTCTTCCATTTACTGGACAGACTCTTTGCCACTCAATTAAAAGGAGACCACTTTGATTTACAGCAGGGTTCACAGACAAAAACCACAAAGTACAAAATCCAACCCTATTTCTGAGGAAAATAAAGAACAAACAAGGCCAGGAATTCCGTGTGATTTCTGAGCAGAAATGAAACAGCTGCATCTCTCCCTTCTGCCTAATGCAAGATGATTAATGAACAGATTGAAAGGATTATATATTTCATGTCAAAATTTGGGGATTATAATGGTCAGATAGGCAAAGATTGAACAACCATAATGGGCCTTCAATCAAATTATAACAGTTTAACTATAAATTATGCTTTTTGGTATCTCAAGCCCCTCTCAAACTTCATAAAAGTCTCATTATCTCAAAATAAACCTTTCAAGAAGCTCAGTAGAATGACAAAATGCCCAAATTCAAACACACACTTTGGAAGCATACTTTTCATAGAGATATTTTTCTCATTGTTAGATTATTTCTTTTTCCAATTCAACTCCAACCTGTAATTCCATCTGCTATACAACTTCATGAACACATCTGTATTTCATTCCAGATAGACAAAATACTACACCATAAAAATAGAAATAGGTGGGGACAGGCAACAAAAATAATAAAACCAAACCAAAGAACAAGCCAGATTTGTACAGACACCAGATAAGAATGAGGAAAAAAATGCTGTTTGTACTGAACAATTGTGCCAGTTTCAGAGAGACGACTACGCAGAAGGGGTCTCATGAAACCCAGTCTAAATCTGTGTTTTGCAGTCCTGTCTTGTGCTTTAAGTGAAACCCAACAGCATTTTCTCCACAGAGATTTACTCATCTGTGGGTTTAATTTCCTGCTTGTTTATTTCCTTTTTTTCTTTTTTAAATCTTTATTTTTATTTTTTTTTATTTCCTAATGGAACAGCTGGGTTTATGTTTGGTAATAGTTTTTCTCCTTGCTCTTAAAAAAAGTATGTCATACTCCATTTGTGTCCAGCTCTTTCTGATCACTAATTTTTTGTTGCTTTGACAAAGCAGCAGGGGAAAATGTTACTTTCCCCACAGTCTGGTGGGAAGGAAATGGAGAGGATTCCCCTCATTTTACTCCCAGTAAACTGAGATCCCTGTGAATATTTCCTAACCAAACTAAGAGTCCCAGTGTTTGGTGTTAAATGATTTTTTCCTCATTCCAGCCTATGGGAGCAGTGGGGGGTTTGGAGAAGGATTGCTCTGGACAGAGGTGGGCTTTGTCCCTTCACATTTCTTGCAGCTGGATCAAGCTGAGAGGCTCTTGGAAAGGTTTTCTTGGAAATAAACAAATGGAAGGTCCCTTCCCTAATGCTCCTCCCCACCCTGCAGGACTCAGCCAGAATTTCTGTGCCAGATGTTGGGTTGTTGGGATGTTCCTGGCTTATCACTGGGTCCAAGGGCATTTTCCACCACATGAGCACAGGGCGGTTGTGAGGAGCTCCCACATTCCTCACCCCTTCCATTGCCAGAGCACAAGGAACTGTGTGGTTCAGAATTATGCACATGACCAAAAAATGAGGCAGTTTTCACTTGCCAAAGATATTTGTGCTCTGACTGTGGGAGTCTCTGAACTTGGCTTTAGCCCATCAAGGTGAGGTATCCAACAAATTGAGCCTCAAATCCTCAATTCCAGCCATGCTGAAGGAGATGCATCCCACGTGCCTTAGCCAGGTGGTGAATTCTCCTGGGGAATCTGTCTCTCCCCATTCCCACAGAAAGGACCTGGACTGGTGGCTCTGGATCAGTGGCTGCCATTAGATGGACAGCTCTTCCCTGAATGTGGTCCCAAGGCTCAGGGAAGTGCCATATTCCAAGTATTTCAAAGAATGAATCCTCTCTTCACCCAAATGGAAAGGGATGAACATATTTTTCCTTCATCAGTCCTGACAGCCCCTCTTTGTTTGCTCCCTCTCCGCCTCCTGCCAAATTCAGTGTTGAGAACAGACAAAAACCAAAATTGAAAGATCAGGACTGCAAATAATTTTCTTTCAATTTTGCTGTTTGATTCCAGTTACAAACAGGCTGTATTTGGGGAAAAGAAAAAAAGCAAATTCATGTTTGACAATTCTGGTGTCTATCTCACATCTCAAAAATATCACTTCAATGGAAAAGGAACAGAAATAATAACCATTCACTCATGAACACAATATCGATTCCAGTGTACAGGAAAATAGGATCCAGACAGGATTTTACAACTAAGAAGGGAACATTACAATAAAGATTATGACATTTTATGAATATTCGTGTTATAGCTTTGAGCTTTATTGCAAAGCAAAAAATATATATTTGTATATATATATATATATTTTTATCTACATATCACCTCTGACATTGTATACAACACTAAATCACATGAAATCAAAGAAATCATAGTGAGGTAGATACAAAACAAAGGGATGTTGAAGAATCCAGCTGCTAAATTTGGCTTAACGCAACTGTCATTAACATCTGTATATCCACCACAGCAGTGAGCTTTGATTCACAGCTTGATCAATGGATCCTACTAACATTGATATTGATATTAGAGCCCATTTAGAAGTGATGCCATGGGGGAGGGGGGAGGAAAATAAATCAGAAGTGTTTCCTACAAACCAGTCGTCTCCAAGGGAAAATTTTCCATTGATTTTTCATGACTTTTAATGTTGATAAAACAGCTCTGAGAAATAGCCTGTGATCTAGGGGTACTGGTAGTGCCTGAGGGCAAAGACGGAGGACTCTCCAGCAGGGGAATCTACTGGGGCTGAACATAAGCAAAAGCAAAACAAACCATTCCCTATTCCTTTTAGATGCCTGGAAGGAAGCAGCACACCCCGGGAATGCTGGAGGCTGCATCCACAGAAGTGTGCTTGGGAATATCAGCTTGGACTTGTCAACAGTGGCCAACCAAACAAGGCTTCAGCAGAAGGGCAGCCCCTGGGTGGATCCTGCTGCTCATTTCAGGCAGCAGCAGATACGTGGCAAGAGAGGCAGTACCACTGAAGTGACCGGTGCTGGTGGGACCGGTGCGGGCACCTGGTGGGCTCTGGCTGCTTGCTCTGCACTCCCACAAGGAGACTTGTTAAGGCACCTGGATGACGGGGGATCTACAGATAATTCTCAGCACAGTATCCCGGGAAGGGTTTGGGATAGCCTTGGGCTTTTAAATTTAGTCTGTCCATCCAGGACAACATGTGCCTGGTGCTTCCTTCCACAGGTGGAAAGACACGGAGATGAGAAGCTGTGGGTTTAATGACAGCCAAGGGGAACCAGGCTGGATCCAGGAAAACATTTCCAATGTGTTTCCAGCATAGGGAGGGTTGGTAAAAATTTTCTTTAGGCCATTGGACCACCTTCATCCATGAGGTGGCACATGCAGCAAAGGATGGACATGGAACCCTCGTATCATTCAGAAGCCACAAATTATCAGGGATGTAAAGAGCTCTCAGTGCTTTATGTCCAATGCAGACAAAAGCAGGTTGGAAGCCCTGGACTAGGAAGCCCCTTTTCTGCTGCTCAAACATCTCCTATTCTTCTTCCAAAGGTAGGAAGTGGTTCCCTGGAAGGAGCACAATTCCTCAGCTGTTCTGCAAACAGTGGCAATCTGAGCTTTATTCTCATATCATTTACAATGTCATGGCTGGATTAAAGAAAATGAGGAGAATTGACCAGAACAAATTGTTAACGAGCGGGAGAAGAAGCCAGGGTGATTGTTACCAGCTTGCTGTGTGACTACTAAACACTGTTGGAGAATGACCTTATCCTTTAGGAAAAAACAGAGGAGGTTATTGCTTGTGCATTCATTTTCAAGAGATTTTTTTGGACCCCTAGAGCAACTAGAAGACGGCCACAAAAAATGTGTAGCACTTAAGAAAATCAAATTCCCCCACTGCTTGAGTGTGTCCTACACTGAATTACAGCCTGATACCTTTGGTCCTGGCAGAGGAATGCCTGATGTGGATGTGCCACTGGAAGGAGCTGCAGAGCTGTATTCCTGGCTCCAGAGCTGTATTTTGAGATAATTTTGAATGTTCATTAGCACAGCACCAAAAGGACAAGTCTCCTCAGAAGCCATGGTGGGAAGAGTTTTGGAAGCACAGCAAATCCTGTCCACTTTGGATGGGATTCAGCTCACCTAAATGTCACTGGATATAGGCCACACAACAGATCTGAACTGGAAACCAGCTGGGATGAATCCCTACCTGTGGGTCTCTCCAGTATGGAATGGACCTTGATAACTCATGAGATACCCAGATCTTCTGGCTAAATTAGAGGATTGGATCCCATGCTCATAGAGCCAAAGAACTTAGGACAAACATCCCCACCCAGAGGTTTGTTGCATTTTGTGTCTAGAAATAGACCCTCTCTTAGGGTCTGGAAGCTGGAAGTGGCTTTATACTTGTCAACAAAGTTAATTTCCCCTATTGTTTCCCAAACACGCTCTTAAAGATTTGTATTTTCATGTCACCAAAAAAGCTATTTGGAGCTGAAACATGGGTCTGCTTTTATTGTGACTCTGATGGGTGCCTTGCTTTGCTTTGAAGGGGCTGGGTAACACAGAAATGAAAAATGCATTGCCAAGCTTCTTCCCTTAACAGATTTTCTTGGTGAGTCATGGAACAAGAAGCCTTTGCAAGTTACTTCCTTTAGGAAACTGGAGTGTATGAACTTAAAAGATTTTAGCTGCAGGATTGCAGATTGAGTCAAACTTGCCTTCTAGGTTCCTCCACTCACTGAATTTAGCAATTAGGAAAGTATCCTAATTTTTTTTTCCTTAAAACTTTAGTAGAAACTGGGGCAGAGGATGACTCTGCTTGGCCTCTCAGCACTGCATTTTCAGGGAGGGAAATTAGGTGTTCTGACTCTAAGTGAGCCAGGGGAAAAAATGCTCTCTTTGAAAAATACTGATTAATCATTAATCATTAGTAATCATTTATACAGCCTGCAGATGCCAGCATCCAGCTTTTCCACTACGGTTGTTTTCAGGTAAATGTGGCTGTAACTTCATCATGAAGACTCACTTGAAGTTCTTAGTGAGGATCCAAATGCAAAAGATTGGCTGAAAGAAGCACCCATGACACCACAGAGTGATGTGGACACTTGTGTTCCCACTGATACATGGAAGAGATGCCATAAATCCATTCCCTTCATCCTTCCCACTTTTATTAACTCTAGTAAGGGCCCTTTCTGTATCTGCAGCTGTTCCTTGGTCACTTGGAAGAGCTTCACTAAATTAGGTGTTCAATGAGTCAGAAATGGGGTTACATCTGTCCCACCCCAAGAAACTCGAGATCACAGAATCACTGAACCGCAGAATATCTCAAGTTAGAAGGCATCCATAAGGATCCAGGCCATGGGGTGGAATATCAGACAGGAGTGGGCTGATGGCAGCAATCCAGAATTTTGCCACCGGCCAAGATGTTGCTGATAAATGGATTTAAAGAGCATGAGCATGGTGGGCTGTGGGTCCCAAGGATGGGAAAGCCTTGAGTGGAAGGAAGAAGCACAACAGTGCTTATCTAAAAGACAACAGTGAGGGGATGAAGGTCAAAGCATGGCCCAAGGAAGCAGCAGGGAGCTTCCCGAAGAGAAGAGAGCTGGAGGACAAGGGGCAGGCTGGTGAAGAACTCAGAGTAAACTGGCCCGAATCACCTCCGGTCGGCACGGAGAGAGAGCCCATGGGATATGCCGAGGAGGACCATGAGTGCAAAGTGCTTAAAGGCTGGGTCAGCATTGGCAACCCCCATGTGACAGGCACGGAGAGGTGGGAGCGGCGCTGGAGCTGCAGGGGGCCCGTGGTGGGCGGGGGACAGGGCAGCCACCTTGGGTGGCCGCGTGGTTTCCTGAGCTCATCGCTGGACGACCCTGCTCCCTCACTCTCCGTGGTGAGCTGGGGTGGGGAAAGAAAGGTTGTAAAGACTGAACCCCCCGGGAATATGCGCTGTGAATGATGGGAGGACAATTTTCTACCATCTAAGGACAGGGGGAGGTTTACCCAGTAGAGCCAGGCTATTTATTACAGCTTAAAGAACTACAAAACCTGTATTTGGATGGCATAGATGGGCATGATCCTGGGTTTGGATGTGTGTCTATATTATACACACCCTAACGTGGACGTACACTATTATATATTTCTATAATATATAATATAGTATATAATACACACACACACACACGTGAGATACTCAAACATCTGAACTCCTCTTAGTCATAGAATCAAAAGGCTCTTCTTTGAGGCTCGGGGGACACTCACTACATTTTCTATATAGACAACTTTGTACATACAAGTCGTAAAGTGCGTTAAAAAGCGCGTAAAATTTTTCTATGTAGAAAACTATGTACATATAGCACACACATGTACTAAAACACTTGGAGTTAAGCCAAATTTCACCTTCATCTTCACATCCCCAATACCTACAATACGAAACCAGAAATGAAAAAAAAAAGAAAAAAAACAAACCATAAGGAAACAAATAAATTAAAAGAAATGTTCCTAAAACCCGAGAGAAATGAATCAAGATACAAAATCAAACCCAAAAAACAGTCAACAGAAGCCTGGCACATGTAGAAAACATTGATTTACTTAGAGAACATAAAGAGGGTCATGTCCGAACCTCCTTTTTCTTAAAAACAAAACCAAACCCCTTTTGTTTGTCTGTTTGTTAGCTCTTATTGTTTGAGAAAAGTCACAGTAGCACTCTCACCTTGAACCAGAGTTTGGAACTTTTTGTGTTTCTTTGTACAAAAGAAAAAACGGTTTAGGTTATGGAAAATAGTTGGGAAATTTGAGGTTGGAGAGAGGAGATAGAGAGAGAAACTGGAAGATTGCATAGTTGTGAACAGTGGCTTCTCATCAAGGTGAAAAAGTGCATCATCTGATAAAATAGCATTTGATTATTATTTCTTTTTGTTCGGTTCCATACTTTTTTTTTCCTCAGTCAACTGTACATGTCACACATGAAAAGGTATTTACAGCACACACACATGCTAACATTAAACGTCTGACACTGAAACAGCCATTCTTTAAATGTTCCATCAGAGTTTGTTCCATGCAAATTTGTATTCTTTTTAAATACATTTTTTGCTACATCCTAAGACCACAGACTTGTCTAAGCCCATCTCATGTAATTTTGATCATTAGCAACACAAAAAGGGGAAAAGCACCAGAATGGCTCGGTTTGATCACCAAACCTCTGCTTTGACTTCTTCCTTTTTTAATTTTCATTCCTTCATTCACTGCTGGTTGTTTGCTTTTTTTTAATTTTTTTTTCTATTATTGGTGTCATTTGTTTGTGTTAATTTTCCAGAGATGGGAAAAAACAATTGACTTTTTCTTTTTTTTTTAATAAGCATTCTTGAGGTAAGAGTTATGCTCAGCACCTGGGGCAGGCAGCAAAGCTTTTAAAAGCTTTTGAGAAATGAGGTGTGAGGCCAAACACTGCCACCAACATCGCAAACTAACAACGAAACAAAGCAAAACAAATAAAATTGAGATGAATATTCCAGGTTTCCATCCCAGCTAAACCTCCCACCCTCTTTCCAACCCTTTTTCCTTTTCCCAAAAATCACAAACGGAATGGAAAGGAAATAAAAGCGACTTGGCACATTCCCTCTTGCACCAGCCAAATGAAAAAAAGATAGGTGTTGTGCATTAAAAAAGATACTTCAAAAGCTTTTCATGCTTGCTGCCTGTCTCAAGTGCATTTTAATATACGTCTGATCATTTACATTTATATAGGAAAGTCATATTTGTTACACTTTATACAGGATCGCTTCATTTTTGTCCTTTTTTAACCTTTTCACTTTTTTTTTTTTGTCTTTTGGATAATGAGTTGGTTATAACAATCTACAGTAAGGCTGCACAGGAAGAATACTGTGTGTTTTATTTTTTTTATCTCTAAGAACCAAAGTATATAAAATGAGGTTTGATTCTAGCACCTTTTACAGTATTATTGGTGTTGTTCCCTTTAGGAAAAAAATATCTTCACATCTGTTCTACCATCTCTCTGTAATTTCAGCAATACTTCTAAGGTAAAAATAAGGGGATGATTGACCCAACCCAGCAGTCCTTTGACAAAAAATCCTCTCCTCCCTGAAGTCAGGCAGAACTGCTCATGTGAGCAAAGCCTTTGCCAGCTTCCCTCCTGCTCTCCAGCAAGGGCTGGGGCAGTGCCTCACTCGGAGCAGCATGGAAAACCGAGCATCCAAAGAGGGAAAAAAGACACCAAGTTGCTGGGGCAGCTGAGATGGAAAGGCTGGACAGTAGATGGTTTTGCTCAGAGGGGGAAATAATGCTGCTTGCCACAAGGTGCAAAGAAAAGGCAAGGATGCTGCTCTGGGATGCTCCCCTGGGATGCCACCCCACGGATCCCATCGTCCTCCTTCCATGGCAAGGGGAGACCTCCCCATCCCGCCTTAGGAGGAAGATGTCACCTGGCAGCATCCACTGGGGAGATTTGGAGAAATTTTGAGAAATTTCTACGATGTGAAACAGCATCTTTCACTGAGAGCATTTCTGGGAGTTGGGAGGGGAGAAGGAAGCTGGAAAAAAAAAAAAAACAAACATGGGAAAGAGAAGCTCCTTGCCAAGGTTGTAACACTTTTACAGGACGTTGAGCTGTTGGTTTCACTGGAGCAGTGTTAATCCTGCAGAGGAATGGTCCATTCCCCAGACAGCGGCATCAGAACCTCAATTATATATATATAATTATAACTATAGCAATATATCTATCTATCTATATTTATATAAGTATACATTAAAGTCTGTTACTGCACTGGCACCTAATACAGAGGAAAAGTACTGGCGTTGCTGCTGGATGCAAGTGGTTGCCTTGACTGAAGTCCTGTGAAGGGTGAGCACCACAAGAAAAGGCACCACAAGGCTTTGAGTGTTGAAATGTTGCTGCCCCAACGTAGCCATCATCGACAAAAATAAAGAGCTTGGTGGAGTTAATGAGGGCAGATGGGGCCAGGCCAAATTCTGGCCTCACTGATGTCAGAAAAAACAGGGTTTTCCCAGAAAAAAATACTGGGGTTTATGGGTGGCTGATGGTGAAATTTAGACCAAAATCTGGTCTTTTAAGGGGCACCTTGATTTTGCGAGCTCTTATGTAGCACTTTGGACACTTTTTGACAGCCTTCCTGAATTCAAACGGCCACATCGTGCTGTGCACCGAAGGAAAAAAAAAGCAGGATTGAACTTGGAGTGCTCAAGGAAAAATCTAACACAAAGAGGGCACAGGCTGCTGTGGGCTGCCTCCCAGGATGTGCTGGATGCCTTCAACTCCCACTAAACCAGGGGAAGTCGAAGGCGCTCAGCGAGTCTGATCTCATCCCTCTGAAGAGCCCTGCCCTGAATATCTCAATCTGTCACTCCCTGGGAGCCCAGAGAATAAATTGTCCTGGACATAGGCAACAATTTTGATGGGTTGACAGAAGTCCTGCCAGGCTGAGGCAGAGATAAAACCCGCTCCCATCTGGTTTTCCAAGGTCTTAGCCCATGCTTCTCATTCCCTCCATACTCAATCAACATTTCCACTGCGCTGAACTTTTGTGTTGGCCCCTGCTCTATTTCTCCTGCTCAGAAATTCACACTCAAGCACAGGCACACACACGTTGCCCTCCAAGATGTAGAAAATAGAGGAAGAGCTGGGGAATAAGCCAGAACACACATTCTGAGCTCTCCTGTGAAATGAGAAGTTGCTGCAGATGCTGCCCATCACCAACGGGCTCCCCATGCGTAAGGTGATCAAAAAAGAAAGAGAAGAGACTCGCAGGCACTCTATGCCAAGTTAAGAGCACAGGGTTTGCATCGTGTTGACACCTGTCAGCCCATCCCATCTGAAAACCCCAAACTCTTCCGACAGCAGCTGACAAGCAGCCTGCCCCCGCTGTCGGCGGCATCGTGCCAAGCAAAGGACAAGGCCAACAAGTTTGGTGGAAATTTGCTCGCTGGACATAGAGGAGGGGCAGGTCTGTCCTCGGCCACCTCTGGCCGAGGGCAGAGCAGGGGTTGGTGGCAGCCCCATGCCACCCAAGCACCGTGTGTGTGGCTTGCTGGCAGAAGCCAAGAAGTGGTGTTGGGGCACCACTGTGGGGGACAAACAGAGTTGCCTGTGGCAGGATTTGGAGTAGCTTTCCTTGTTCATTCAGATCTACTGGTTTGGATCCCAGTCTTTCTGAAATCCCAGGAAGGCTGGCTCAGGTGCAGAAGTGACTTTGGAAGGAGCCAGTCTCTCCCAGAAGAACTGAAAATCCTTGACCCTAACTGGGATGGATGTGCATCTTCACCTGCAAGCCACGCTGGGCCATAACAGCACTGGAAGGACAACTTCAGAGGAATGACCTGGGTTCAGAATGGGCTGAGTTTGGTTTATAAGGCAAATTCAAGGCATGGGCATGACTAAGTTTCAAGCTTAGTTAACAAAAAATGTACTTTTTACCAGGAAAGTTTAGGCCATTATTTGTGCCTGATGTGCCTGATTGAGAGGGTCTGGGGTGAGTAGAATTCTTTGGATGTTTTTCAGCCAGACAGGATTTAGGGTGGGAGAATAAGACACAGGGATGCCTGTGGCATGAACGCTTGGGAATGCACCTGAGGACCCACGTGCTCTTTCCACCTCTGCTTTCAACAACTCCATGACCCAACAGGACTGTGCTAAATCCCTGGTTTCTCAGCTGACTTCCCCAAATGCTTTCCATAGGGACAGTGGGGCATCTCAGGGGGTGGAGAAGAGTGCTTCCCAAAATCTTATTGTGACATTTCAGATCAACCTGCCTGTTTCTGTCTGCTGAGCTACATGGACACAAGGGGAAGGGGACATGGTGTATTTGTCCTGCTTGGCCCACCACCACCACAATCCCACAGCACTTTTGATGCTAAGGTCTAGAAGCAGTTCACCAACATTGTCTCAATAATCCTCCCATCACCCTCATGAGGGAACCTTTACAACTCCCAGTTTACCGATGAGACACAGAGCAAAAAAAAAAAAAAAACCCAAAACACCCAGGTGTCCTTCTGTAGCAGCTTCTTTTTGCCACTTTGTAGTGATTGGGGAATTTGTTTCTTCTTGAATAAGATTTATCTGAGAAATCAAGTGCAAGAGTGTTTTCCAGGTTTTAAGTGTTAACGAGTACCAGCAGTGATTAGTCGAATTTCAATGTTTATGGGAAAAGTGGCACTTCTGCAATAGAAGTATTTAAATTGTGCTATTCTCTGTGGCTGTGCCAATTTGCCAGTCTTATCAAAATTCACTTATCAAAAATGCTCCAAGGATGAAAGCTAATTTGAGAAGTTTCCTTGGACTTTTAGGATTCCTTTCAATCGGAAGAGCTTTGCAAGAAGTAGGATTGACAAATATGTTTAAATGCACATTGCAACACCTGGGATAAGCGTGGCAGAGTTCCAGGGATGGAGGTGGGATTGGCCATGGGAGCCAGGCAACAGACTGACCATTCCCATATCACATACCCTGGAAAAGGGGCCAATGGCAGCAGGGAACATCTTACACCTGCCAGCAGAGACAACCCTAAAATCACCCTGGCTTTCCCAACCAACAGCCCATGGCAGACATGGAGAGAGAACGTGGATCTTCAGGCACCATGATTTTCAAAATATATCCAATAATATTCACACCACAGGAATGACATTTCCTTGCAAACAGGAAGTCATTCAAAGCCTCCAAAATACAGAGCCTTTCTGTGATAATCCTGGTTTTAGGGGAACAGCTCCATGATGAAGCACACTGTCAGATTCCCAAGCACATCCCTATTAGTCTGGAACAAGGAACACACAGGAGACCAGGCAAGAACCTCACCGCATCTGTTATCTCATACTGGTTTCATACTGGGTGGTCACATCATCTTTAGTGGAATGGTCTGAACTTGGCCCAGTGACAGGAGTCACCAGACTGAGATGTGAAATAGTCCTTCCCTGAGTAAATGAAACACTTCTAAAACTAATTTCCATTCCTCATCGGAGCAAAAGGCTGGAATGGTAAAAGTTTGCAGAGCAGAAACAGTAGCCAGAACCATTGTTTTTTTCTGATAGGAAAATATTTTCCACAAAAAAACACCTCAAGTTTTAGATCCATTTTAGAGAGAGGGCACATTTTGTAGCTAATGGAAAACTTTGATGTTCAAGGTAAAACCTCTTCCCTCTCACTCTCCCTACTCAGAAAAGATAGGAGACAAAGGAATTTGGCTGTGATACTTATTTAGACACTCTTTCAGAAAACACACATCACAGCTCTCCTCTAAATGGCTGCAATTACATCCAATTTAAGGCTTTTTTAATTGCTGGAGTAGTTCTGGGAAGTCTGTGGATAAGTGCAAACCAGTCCAGTTTCCCTACTACTTGAATTTGTTGACTGATACCCAGACTTCAGTAATTATTGAAAAAAACAGGTTATATGGGAATGGTGTAAAACTGAAGTAATTTGGAGGGGTTGTCTGGGGAACACTTAGTCTATAGCTTCTCCCACAGTGTCAGCCCATAGAAGAACAGACTATCCTGAGTTGGAAAGGACCCACAAGGATCAGGGAAGTCCAACTCCTGGCCCTGCACAGGACAACCCCAAGAATCACCCAGCTGAAGTCAAGCAGCTTCAACTTCAGGCTACTGAAATTCCTGTGGGCTCGTGTCCCCGTGTGTACTCACGTGCCCTCAGAAACTGAAACAAACCCCTCAAGTGAACAGATTGCAGGTGTAATCAGCTGGCATTTGTCCTGGATCTTCACTAGTTAGGAAGGAACAGTGTTTGCTTTTAGAGTGGAAGGAGGGGAGGAAAGGCGGGGGCGGCGTGCAGGTGGTGTTCAGCTGGGGCTGAGGGAAGGAGGTTCTGGCACTGGCAGCGAGTTTTATTGGTAAATACAGCTAGAAAGGAAAATATGAGCTGCTTGTCCTTGTGACTGATGAACGGGAATGACATCTGGAGGCAAAACAATAATCATTCCCTTTGAGTGGCATTTGGCATTTGAATTTTAAGGGCTTGAAATCAGATTTGGAGGGTTTAATCCCTGCAAATGAGGGCCCTGTTTGCTGTGTCTGTTGACAGGGCCGTTCTCATTGCGATGCTGATACTGGTGAAAGGAGAAACCATCTCTTCCTCAGCTAAAGCCAGGGATTACAAAGCCCCCATAGAGATCAGGGGTAGGTTGTGCTCAGATGGTTCCTCTTGGAAAGATACTCCTGTTCTTGCCCAAGTTTTGCCTGGGTTTTGACAAAATCTACAAGCTCAAACATGAAATCTCTTGTCACAGGTTAAGAAAAAGACCAATAAGGCCCCATTTGGGCTCCCCAACACCAGTAGAAATGACTATTTTTAGCATAGACAGTGTAAGGAGGCACCTGGCCATCAGTGGAGCTTTACTGATTTATCCTGATGCTGCATTTGGCCCTCGTTTTTGGTCTGATTTTGGATTCCAAATTTGTTAAGAAATGGGACGCTTCTTAACGCACAATGCATGTGGGACAGCCTTTCCTCAGAATGACTTGTTTCTGATGATCTTGTAATTAAAAAAAAAAAGGCCCTAGAAGGAATGTTTATTTCAACCCTGCTTGCAAATCCCAAATTGCTAGCACCTCTCACCAGGAATGACCTTCCTCATCTCAAAAAAGCCCTTTGGAATTCACAATGTGTTCATATATATTAAAACATATATACTGCTGCAGTAACATGGCATGTATGCTCATCTATATTTCCATGAGACTAGGGATATAGACCCAGACATACATGTTGATTAGTCCCTTTAGTCCTGAAAATTCATAATCACCCACTTCACATCAGGCTTAATATACAGTAGGAGGAATTCTGTCTCCTCCTGCTTTTTTACTATCACTACTGAAGTGAGTCATAGCAAAACAACTGGGTGCAAGCACAGCCAGGTGGTTTCCCTGTTAAACAGCACAATTTCAGGAGAATTAAAGGGTGATTTATCAATAAAGTGAACTTTTTGTCCTTTTTTCTTTTTAAATATATATATATATATATATAATGCCCTCAATACCTTATAGGCTATATCCTATTTAATTCCACGAGATGGGCAGTAACAAGCTTTGAAAGCAGTCTGCACCTACATCTTTTCGCTGTGCCAGATACACGAGACTTTAATCGCTTTCAAAACCACACTTGCCCTCTCTCAGTCCTCTCAGTCCATCCCTGTACAAGACACAGATGTGTGGTGCTTCTTAGGACAAAGAGGGAATATTTATTTGTTGGCCAGCATTTGGTTGGGTCAAACAAAGCAGTTAGCATAGCACCGAAGGAGTTACATTGCTGTTTTTTTCCCAACTTCAATCTTTTTTTTTGTTTTTCTTTTTTTGGAACAGAAGCAGTAAAAAGAACCCAGAAGCACAAAGCTGAGTGCTTAAAACAGGGCAAAGAAACAGCTGGGGAGAAGGATGGGGAAGGAGCAGACCCAAAGCTGATGCAGATGAGCAACAGCCCATCTGCAAGAGTGGGGCTTCCAAATTTGCTCTGCCCCAGCAGGAAGATATGCAGCTGCCTGGAAATTCAGGTGGAAGAGCCTTAGCCCCTGTAGCCAGAAGATTTTGAACTCCCTCCCCATGGTGGATACGGAGAAGGGACAGGGAAGGTACGTGGCAGACCAAGCCAGAGCTTCCTTCTTGCTTCATGCAAGGCAAGTCTTGGGCTAGAGAAGACAACGGCCACCTGAAACACCACCCAGTGATCCCAAACAGACCACATTCCACAGTCCTTACTCAGGAGAGAAAAGGAGACCCAACAACAAAACCCAGGAGTTTTGCCTGAGTAAGGAGTGCATGAATAGACTTCACAAACTTCTCTAAAAGGGAGCAGGGAGTCCTGCCTGGCATTGCATTCCCACAAGAGACATCATATAATGGTACACTTGGACAATAAAAACACTTGGCTCAAAAACACAAAAAAAACCCCTAAACCCCAGGCTTTCTATCCCATATTTTTCCCTTCCAAATTATCTGACCTGCGGCAATATTTGGAACAATAAAATGGATCCCTTCCCTCGTTCTAAAGAAAGTTATCCCGGCTTTCACCCGAGTGGCTTGGGGCTCAACCAGGGATGAATCCACCTCTATGGACACGGAGCCAAAAGCCAAAACCCCCTAGAGTGGCAAGGGAATTTTGCCTGCAGCAGGACGGTGAAGGCAGCCTGGTCTGGTCTCTCTAGATGTGGCACAGGATTTCTCCAGGAAAGCAAGGACTTCGGGAAGGGTTGCACGGGAGCAGCATTGGGTCTATTTTATCCTTTCACATCCCACCTTCGCCCTTCACGTAAGGAAACAGTTCAAAACCCAAAAAAAAGCTACTGTACAACCAAGTAAACGGCAATTATTGTGCTGTCTTAGGCAGTCAAGGAACTTAAAAGGCAAAAACAGAAAGAAAAAACGATATTTTTTCACGTGTTTATCAGTTGAGACACTATTTTTCCCATGCCTACAAGAGTCCTCAGCAATACCAGCCTCCCAAATAAGGTCCAGGCTATTCCAAAACAGCGTGAGCAAATTTTTCACTGTATTCAGATGGAAGCTGATGACTGATAGATTAGTGCACATTTAACCGTGGCTGATGAGAGCAACTTTTAAAGAAATTCAAGTATTCATCAGTAATCTGTTCGGTTCAGAAATACTTTTGTCATCTTTAGTTTCAAGTTTTCAGAAACAGCAAGGAAAAGGGAAAGGTCACCTGTTGTGTAAGAAAATAATATTGCAAACAGTGCTGTTACATTTGACCAGGAAAGCAAGGCTGTTCAGTTGGCGCACAACAATTTTCTCCGTTCCTTGCTTTTGGGGAGAGAAAAGACTTCAAATCACTTTCTCAACACATGCAACAAGCAGGTTTTCCCTCTGCATGTTGTAACCCACCCCTTCACTGCTCATCCCCCACAACAGCACAAACCCAGCAAGAATGAAATTTTCACGGCGCACTTCCAGCACCTCTTACACATTTAACTTAAGCCTCACAACACCCCTGTGAGGTAGGTAAATATTATTATACCCATGTACAGATGGGTAAACTGTAGGCACAGAAAGGTTAAATCACTTGCCCAAGGTTACACAGCAACTTCGTGGCAGAGCTGGGGTCGAAACCCAGGAGTACTGTCACCCAAAAATCTGCAATGACTTTTAAACCGTGGCCACTTTCTACGCTCACTGTAAAAGACCATCTGACAAACACAGCATTGCACAAATCCAATTAACTCCGTGGATTACAAGTGCCTGGTTTTCAAACACTCGCCTTGCTGCATGTGTCCCAAAGGAATGGGGAGGGGAGAGGAAAGTTTATGCTCTCAATTAATTTTTGTCTGTTTGCAGGGCTTGGTTTTGGTTTTTTTTAGGTTTTTAATATACAACAGGAATGGATAGTCCATATTATTTTATCAACAACATCACTTTCCAATTGGGTTCCATGTATGTCTGAATGTACACTGAGGTCCAGATGGTTTGTGCAGATTTATTTTAATTGTCACCAATTGCCTCCCTCCTCATCAGCAAAGAGCCAATGGAACATATGCAGCGATCTGTCATCTCATTTTCCCATTTTTCTCATTATCCCACTGTCTGAGCTTCAAGTAAGGAACAAGGGTTGAACACAGGCAATATCCAGCACAGCAGGAAGGCTCCTCCCTTTCTTCACATCACACCTCGACAGGAAAGAGTCACCACACCGATATTCCCAAGTTCAAACACAACAGAACAATGAAGCGATTCTGAACGTGCTCATGGAGAATTAAGTGGATTGCAACAATCTCTAGCGGTACCCAAAGGTCTGGAAATGCGTTCTGCACACAGTGAAAGGTTTGCCCACGTCTATTTGGGATAGCCTCAAATCTCCTTGTTCAAACCAGGCTGAGATTCTCTGCACCAGAATACACCTGAGCTCCAAGGAAAAATAAAACCAGCAATCATAACCCTGGGAAAGCACCATCCCCAAAGCCCCCAGGGCTTGAGACAACTGCCAAAAGAACAGCATGCAAGCTCCAGCAAGCAAAGGGTTCACAACGGAGTTCACTTCATCCCTACCATCCTACATCAGCTACCTCAGCTTCTGTGGGGATTGGCATAGACCTTATTTTGTCATGGTTATTTGGGTTTTTGTTTTCTGGTGGGTTTTCTTTTGCGTGACCACATCTGATCTGAACAGAACCCAGAGAAAAGCAAACCCAGGAAAAGAAGGAAATATCCTAGAAAAGCCTGTCTCCACAATTTTCCGCTGACTCCGGCAGCTTCCAAATTGTCTCCTGCCCAAGCTGCCCAGCAAGCAGGCACTAAAAGGTTTTGCAAATGCACAGTAGTAAGTTTTCCTTTTCAAAGCACCTCTGAGCTTCAATGAAATCATGCTGGACTAACCTCAGACCACATTTTCTTCAGGAGGTTTAGTCATGCTGCAGGTGTGTGGGTGACAGGTGGGACATGCATTTCTGTGCAGGGGCAAGGGGTGGGATAAATTGTGAAGTGAATCTTGTGGGTACAAAAATACATCTGAAGAGCACAGGGTGATTGCACTCTGAAAGTCAATAGCGATGCTCACCCTCGTAAGCCAGGTT
Organism: Climacteris rufus; assembly: GCA_013398175.1. NCBI lineage: Eukaryota > Metazoa > Chordata > Aves > Passeriformes > Climacteridae > Climacteris > Climacteris rufus. The sequence continues at coordinate 484,103 of VZRZ01003356.1, read as the reverse complement.
TTAACAGACCATTCACTAAAGCTTGAAATTAATTTTGCCCTGTTTCATCCAGTCAGCTTTAAATAAAAATACATGCAAATGACTGCTGACTTTTGGCAGGTGCATAAAAGGACAGGGGGAAGCAGAGAATTAGCTCCAATCCCAAACACTGAAAATGTATATATTTACACTTGAAATGGGTGGCTCACTTGCACTTTCCACTGGTATTTATTCACCATTGGCTCCTCTTCTGCAGTTCAGGTTGGATTTGCTGCAGATGCAAAATGCCCTGTGTGGGTGGCAAAGCATGACAAGGGCATGGGCAGGGACCTTGTAATTCCTCTATTTCCATTGTTGGTTTGGTCTGGTCTGAATTATTCCTGTCTGTGAATTAGCTGCCTATGGATGTGTAACACTATCACAGTAAACATGCCATCCATCTGACGTAGATGGAGGGATGGATGGGTTGACACCCGAGCCATAAAAGTGATGCTGTTTGCAAAACAACCTCAGCAAAAAGAACAAACTGAACTGAAAAATAACTTGTCCATTGAATTGAGCAGAAAATAGAAAAATGCCAGATCAGAGCAGATGTACTTCACCATGTCCTGAATCCTGGTCTGTGGCACGGAGTCACATCTTTATTAGCAAATTAAGCACTTCCAGGATCCATTCTGGCCATGAAGCCAACTGAGTAGTGCTGGCTCCCTCCTCACTGCTAAAATCTTCCATCCCTGCTACGGAGCAGCTGCATCCAAACTGCTGATTGGGGATCGTCTCTGGCCAGCACCAACACCTGGGGAAGTTGTGCCTGAGCCCAGGGCTCCTTGGAGTGGGTCAAAACCATGCCAGGGAAGGTTTGAACAATAACAGTCGGGATGGTGGAGCCCTCGTGCCTCGGCATTGCCCTGGCATGGCACAGTTGGCTGGTTTAGATGATCCCAGGGTGAATCCAGCAGCACAAATGTGCCGTAGGAGTTGCCCACCGGTCCTGTGATGTGAATAAATACAGGCTCAACCTTTTCCATGGCAGTTTGAAAAGCTCCTCATGCAGTATCTTCTGGCAAGAAAGTGGGACATGATATAACAAAGGTACCTGGGAAAAGCTGAGCAGTTAAGATCAAAGTGAAACCAAACCAAGTCACTGACCATCCTGCAAAAATGTACAGCAAAAATCAAAGGGGAAAAAAACACAAAACAAAACATGAGGAGAGGAGAGACTCTTAGCACTGGGATTAGTACCAATAAGGAGCTGGGGTAGTTTTCCACCCCGAGTGTTTGGCTTGGCAAAAGGCGCTGTTTGGCAACAAGTTCACAGGTAATCCCAAAAGGAAATGGTCACCACCCCAAAGTGTCCACCAGGAACACCTTGGGAGCAGCGGTAGAGCACGTGTTTTATGTTAAGGCTGTAATGAAGTCCTTGAAAAAGAAATAGTTCTTCAGGGTCGACACAGGCTCTCCCTGGAAATCCTTTGCTGAGTGAAGATGCCACTGGATATCATTTAAAGAAAGGAGAAGCAGAGGCAGAAAGTTGACGTAAGTAATGAAACAGTCTTAACTCGCAGTGGAGGCACCTGCCTTTGTTGTTATCCACACTACGAGCCACGAAGGAGGAGGACTTTGGAACAGGGATGTGTCAAGCCCTTAGATAAGCTGGTTTGGTTGTGAGAAGTTAGCACTGCTTTGAGAAGTAAGGACACTTCCAGAGTGTTTTGCCCCTCCGCTCCTGGCACGGGGCAGAGGGGCCGGCTGTTGGTGTGGTGGTGTGGAGCAAGATCCCGTTCCTGAGGGAAGGCAGGCTGGAGTTGCTCTTGAGAGGCAACACTGAAAGGTCTCCTCCTCCTGGCACCTGGTGACAGTGCCTTGGCTTGTGGACTCGTTGTCACTGTCCTGGGGGGAAGGGTCTGGCTCTTCAGTGGGGCCAGTGGTCGGCACCACCTCTCCAGACCTCAGGATTGATGAGTTTGGGGAGCAGGACCTTCTTACGGTGCTTTTGAAAACAAAGATGCCACCTCCTGGAAAAATGGTCCCTGGGGAACAGCAGGGCTGTTTGCCATCCATTCCTTTCTCATGCCTGTGCCAAGGAAATGCATATGCATGGAGGAGGTCCAAGGGGAGTCTTTACACAGGGAATTGGATCAGAGGAAGTCTACACTAACACTAAAGATAAGCCAAAAGAAAGTCCTGGGGGAGAAATGCAGGCCTGTCGCTGAAGGATGGGCACCTCCGTATTTTTAGGGCTCAGTAGGTGGGGACAGTGAGTTCACTTCACAAATTACCTCTTTTTATGGAGACAGCACACTGATCAGGGAAGAAACAGGGTGAAATGTTAGTAGGACACTTGAGAAGGGACTGGCTGTGGGACACAGACAATGGATGAGGGAAATGAAAGCTTTCCACAAATATATATCCGTTCATATATACATATATATGTATGTATTTATGTGCACAACAAGCAAGGGACTGGAGAGTTAGATAGGAGATGACAAGACCAAATCCCTCCCTTTGCATGAAAATGTGACCATCACATTTGTTGTAATCAGAGCCCAGAAACATCTGCCTGAAATGGAGTTTGACTGGGAATTACAGTACCAGTGACAATTTGGCTTTGTATAAACTTTGCCGTGTGTCTATAGTTTGGCGTGAATGAATCCTGCCCTCCTTGAAAGGGGCAGACATCAGTTAAAAGTTCCCTTTACAAAACAAAATGAAACAACTGAAGAAACCCCAACGTTTTATCAGAACACTGCAAAGGATCACTGATTGAAAAAAATGTTTCTCTTCAGGTATATTCAGGCGAAGAAAGCATTCAGCTTCTTTAAACTGTTATATAAAATTGGTACTAGTTTCTTTAAATACTATCATAATTAAAAAAACCAAATGATTCCTCAAATTAAAAAAAATCATAATCATAATTAAAAAATATCCCCCCCATGCTGATCTCCTCTTCAGAATAGGTCAGCATGGGAGTTTTGCACCCTAGACAGTTACAGTATTTCTGGAATAAAAAATTGCAATTACACACAGAAAATACTACAGCATTCACTTAAAAATATCTCATTTTGTTGTTGTTGTTTTTCCCCTCCCAAGTAGAGGGATGGTGGGATTGAAAAGATGCCCTGAAACGGGAATATTCCTTTAAAGGAGCAATACTCTCAAAATGGAAAAAGGGTGTTGGATAGACGCAAACCCAGTGATTTAACTCGGAAAAAAAAAACAAACCAAAACCAAGAGATTCCAGCACAGGAAAAGAATCCGAGAGAGATGAGAATGTTCAGACACCGAGCGGGTTATTTGGAAATGTCAAGACAACCCCACAGCCCTCGGCTGGACCGTCTGGGCTTTGCCAGCATCGGAGGTGGCAGCATCTCCTGGCGGTGGAAGGCTAAGCTAAGCCACGGCGCTCTGGCTACGCTCTTGGATTTCCTCTGGTTGTTGTTTCTCGCCATGTACTTACAGTAGAGGGTGACACGAGACAGTTTTTTATCAGCAGTTCCCCACATGTAACCGAGTCGAAGAATTTTCTCAGCTAAATCACAACAACAACATCAACAAAAATACAAAGCACCAAATCATCTCGAGACGTGAGTCAGTTTTACAGGTTATTACCGTTTGAAGAAGTTTTGTTGGTTGTTTTGTTGTTGTTTGCTTTTTTTTGTTTTTGTGTTTTTTTTTTATCCCGACTTTTCATGTTTTGTTTTCCTTAAAAACAAAACAGAAACAAAACAAAAAATCAAAACCCAAAAATCCCCAAAATGGAACGAAGGATGCTTTACAATCACTTTAAGGCTCGCACTGAATGAGACATGACAGGTCTTACACGAGATTACAAATAATACATGTATGCCTTTCACAGCCTTAAAATGATACAGTAGGTCAAATTATTTTGCCAGTCACTGATCAAGTATTGTGCCTTTAAATTGACTCTCTTTTTGCTACTATGCTGAGTTTTATTATTACTGAAATAATTATTAGATATATGGAAATGTACTTTCGAATCATGTTTTTGGTTTGTAATTTCGATAATTTCTCATTTTCCAGAAATCAAGGTGGCAGGCCTTATTCTGGGCTCAGACTGTTGGTATTTGCTCCACTGGAGACAGCGGGCCTTTAGCACGTGCAGTTTTTGGGAACAAGATCAGATCCTGTATTTTCACACCGATCTGGTGCAATCCCAGCTTTGCCCGGGGTCCGTTTCCACAAGGAAAATGGTTCCAGGGTGGGATCACCTTTATAACACGACTCGGTCACAGCCCACAGGCTTGGCCCAGTGGTGTTATAAATTCCTTGCCAAATTATCTTACAGACCTGATTTTGTCTTTCAGCTCTTGGAAAAATCAAACTCCATTGGGGGTGTCTTGGCTTTGCTTTCTTATCTTTGCTTTCTTATCTTTAGACATTTGGAGGGTTTGTTCCTGCTAAATCAAATAAGAGCAACAGGATTTCTTTTTTTTTCATACATTTCTCTCTTTTTGTTGTTGATGTTAATTTACCTTTTTTTTTTTTTTTTTAAATTTTAAGGTTTGCATTTCAGTTGGATGGTGGGGTTTGTTTTTTTTTTTTTCCTGGCATATAATCATCAAAGAGTTTTGCATGAGAAAGGTGACAGTACTTAATGAAACTCAGCACCTAAGGGCATAAGGCAGTTGTAGGTTTGTTTGTTTGTTTTTTTTTTTTTATTTTTCAATCAGCACCAATCCCATAAATAATGTTCTACACTTGGTGTACGGTATAAAACTGATGTGGAGATGCCTCCTTCTCCACCTGTGAATCCTAGGTGTGGAAGTTGAAATACTGTTTCTTGTGTGTAAAAAACAAAAGAAAAGTTTTTCTTTTTGTTTTTACTTACAAAACATAGAGAATATCTTTTTTTTTTTTATACATACAGCAACCAGAAAGAAAGCTTATCTGAAGGTTTGTGTTTGTTTCATGATCTGTGTTTACCGTAAACAAAAATAAGGTCCCCTCTTTTACTTTTGCTTTAAGGAGCTTTAAAGTGAAGATTCATATTGTAGCAACTCATACAAGAGAGGTCCATCTCTATACCTAATACCTACAGCTGTGGGGGTGACATATTGGAGGATGTTGATAGTTCTTCTTAACCTCCTGTCTACAAAATGAGCATCCCAGGCAGGGTATCTCTTTCTTGGGATGTCAATCTTAATGAGAGGCCCCTCGGGGGGGTAGGGTCGCCCAGATGGAGTAGATGGAACCATTGCTCTCACCTGGAAAACGGGCAAGCAAGTGTCAGCTGTGAGTTCCTCCTGTTGCTCCGTGACCGCTCTGGTGGGCGTAGCCTGGGCCCCCCGGTACCCAGGGGTTTGGGGCGCCATGGGCTCAACATCGGGGGGCAGAGGAATGCCCCAGAGCAGCTCGGCGCAACAGGAGCTGACAAGGATCTTAGCTCTTGGCCCCATGGGATGCAGCACACCATAATATAACAGCATCAGAGCTATCCCAGCAGCAAAGCTAAGAAAGACACAACACAGTGCTGGCACGGCATAGGAGTCAGTGGTGTCAGGATCTCTGTAAAAATACCAAAGGAGCGTCAAGGTAGCGTTCTCCGTCAGGACCACCGTGTAATACGCAAACATTCGGTATCGAGTCCGCCCTTCCTTGACATTAAACCAGCAGAAAATGTACACAATCCCTACCACCATGTTGAAGAGGATCTCCTCCCACTTAGACATGCAGAAATCTGTCCCACCATGGATGATCCAGAAAGCCATGGCACACCAATGGACCACTACAAAGATCCCAAAGTAGAGCTGGAAGATGGAAGCAAAGAGAGCAAAAGAAATAACTCGGGATGAGATGGTGAAGAGGCGCCAGAAGAGATGGATGAGGGCCCCTCTGTAGCTCATACTCTTCTTGTCGTCCCTAGAGTCCCGAAGAAGCTTGTGATAGGAGGCTAGCACCCAAGCCAGGGACATCAGGGAGGCCACAGAGGACACACCTGCCGGAAGACACACAGATCCACTGAGTTAGACAGGAGCTTTGGTGGAAAACATCATCTGCTCACTAAATTATTGCATCTGGGGCAGGCCCAGGAGCCTGAAGGTTCAACTCACGTCAGGTTGTCCTTACAGTCTGGAGGAGAGAAATACAGAGATATCAGTGTGGGAATTGGACACGGTGCTGTATTCAGGAGTTCTCTGACATATTGTCCTTATCTTCCTGAGCCACTGGATCTGACAACCCACCCCAGCTCTTCTCCTCTCATAGGGAGCAGCCTCTGTGCTCAGATTGGATTCACATTTGAGTGTTTGAAATCCAGATCCCATCTAAATGCTGCAGCCCAAGTATGAGAGTTACTTTCTGGAGAGAGGAATCTCTCTTTGAATGAACCACTGCAAGAGCAGGACACCTTCCTGCAACTGCATGGATCCTTTTTTATTCTAAAACACCTTCATATAAGCAACATTCCCATTGGTTCTGCCTGGCTCAGGAATCCCCATTTGCATTTGCCTTTGAGAAAAACAGGCAGTTTTTTTGTCCCAAACAGATAAACATATAAATACAGGGAGCATCAAGACTCATCAATACCCTCCAAATAGTCCCAAAACAAAGAATCTGATCTCTCCAGTAAATCCCCTGGATGGACCCAAGACCTGTGTTGGAGGTAGCTCATCTCCAGCCTTGTCTCCTGGCTGTACCACAAATCCAAGCCACAGACATGTCAGGGAGGGCACAGCCTGCACCAGGGTCACCCTCAGCTCCCAACACATCCCCCTGCACCCTGGCATGGGGCAGACACCCTGGGATATTCCACAGGGGTCTAATCTTATTCTCCAACCTAACCAACACTTAAACAATTCATTCCCTTCAAAAGATAGAATAGTGGCCCCACCACAGTTCAGAAGCTTTAAAAAGTATAAATACATTATTTATCACAAGGGTAGATTGAGCAATTTATTGAGCAAAGCATCACAATCAAAGTGAATTGAGAGATTCCTGGGAAAAGAAAGAGCCACTGGCATCTTATTCCTTTGCTCCCATTGCTGCTCACTGGACAACTGTTCTGCAGGTGAGAGAACAGATAGTGGACCAAAATCCATGTTTGGGAAGCTCAGTAATTTGGTAGCTATGGTTTCATTGTCTGGGAGCATCACCTGTAAATTCTAAAAGAAAAAATGCCAATGGTTCCAAGCAAAACAAACAATAAGATGTGCTCCTCCATCTCTGATGGGTAACTGGGAGATGGGTCCAGCTCTCATTCTGACTTCTTTAAGAAAATCCAAAGAACATCTTGCTGCAGCTGCTCAGAGTTAAAAAGCTAAAATGCCTGTAAAACCTAAATTTCTTCTTCTCTTGTTTTCTTTTCTCTCTGCCCACAGGGATCTGGCTTCCATGGGGATGCAAATAAGATCCACCGGCTCTTCAGACATCACTCTAAGGAATTTATCTCTCTGTTTTTGAGGAACCCACCCCACAGTGTGACGGGGTTAGATTTCCCCCCTTCCAGCCTATCCATGGTGGCGAGGTGATGGAGAAGGTGGCCAGGAAGGATGAGAGACCTCCAGCTCTGCCCTCATTGGAATCCTCACAGCCTGCAAAACTACACCTTTACATCTGCTCTCAAGTCTTCCTCTGAATCCCCTGTCTTTGGGCTTACACATGCATCAGCATTTCAGGCTGAATTTTTGAAAAAACAACGAACTACAAACCAGTGAGACCAGTGGCCTTATTCAAGAGGGAAGATTTAGGCCACCAGCTTTAAGAAAAATCACAATTTCCTCCAAGTTGTAAGTCCTCAATAAGAAACACTTGTACTGGGGTATTCCAACCACTGAACCACAGAATAGTTTGGATTGGAAGGGACCAAGGCAGGGTCTCCTGGAGCAGGTGACACAGGAACACATCCAGGTGGGTTTGGAATGTCTCCAGAGAGGAAACTCCGTGGCCTCCCTGGGCAGCTGGTGCAGTGCTCTGACACCCTCAGTGTAAAGAATTTCTTCCTCATGTTGACATGAAACTTCTTGTGTTTTAGTTTATGGCCATTGCACCTCATCCTGACTCTGGGCACCACTAAACAGAGCCTAGTTCCATCCTCTGACAACCCCTGGAGATATTTATATGGATTGATGAAATCCCTTCTCAGTCTTCTCCAGACTAAACAGTCCAGCTGCCTCAGTCTCTCCTCATAAGGGATGGAAACTTCCGAATGTGAACAACCTCATACTCAAGAAGATGTAGATTAGATTAATTTTTAACCTACAAAATCTGTTACATTTTTGGTAGACTTTATTAACAGTTTTGGAAGGATGAGTAACACCACAAAGTTTTATTATGTATATAAGTACTGTTCGTTGCAGTAACTTTTAGTTATTCAGTTTAAAAACTTTCCATGATTAGCAGGAAAAAATATGTCACTTATTGCCTTATTTTAGTGCTGTTTTACTAGAAACTTGTACAGCATTAGCTGTACCTGTACACAGAAACTCAAACAGCACCAACCCACAAGAGACAGATGTGTCACCCTGGCTTAAAAATGTTTCTGTTGGGCTCACTTATTCTAGAAAAGAGAGAGGGATAAAATACACCCGAAACAATCCCCCAGTTTGCACATAAAGGCTTTACCTAATGTTTTCAGGGCAGAACCCTTCACTAATCACAGCCTTGGCTGTAAATTGCACAGAGCTGGCTCAGAGTGCGTGTGTTGAGTCACTCGCGCAGCGCCCGGGCTGCTGACAGTCATCTGAACGTCTCCTCCAGCTAACAGAGAGAGGCAGACACCCCCAGAAAGTGATTCAGCCTGTCCTAAGATCCGTGTGTGGGACAGGGAGGGGTTGACTCACGTTCCCAAGGTGTCTGACTCCATCCCTTGCCAGGGGATGTGTGAGCACCAGCAGTCAGGCGGGATGAGTGCCCCCTGTACAGAACAGCTCATTGTCTCTTCATCTGCATCAAGATCTGAGGGAGGCAATGAAGGATCTCTGGACACTTTGACATATTTCTGCTGTTGTTTAGAAATTCACAACTTTGTGTTGAATGTGAATTTTGGTGATGAGCAGGATCTGGACCTGGGTGTAAGGGGGGAGATCTGTAGGTGGAACTCAGCAGGAATCATGGAGTGATGTAAAGACTTTTCCAGTCCTTCTTACTCTGTTGTCACAGAAATCATTCCCTATCTATTTCATACAGACCTAAATGACACAGCACTCTTGTCATCTTGACCACAAGCTTCTCCTTCCCAACTTTCCCTGAGATTTCTAGCCTGTGACATCTTCATACAATTTACAGTTCTCACAGAGCGTGGAATAAACTGTCCCACTTTTTCCTCCCACCTTCTCCAGACCTTATTTCTAAGCAACTATAGAGATGTCTTCTATTATAACTAAACCAAAAAGTCCTGAAAAGTTGGATCACATGAGAAGTAATTTTTTATTTTGATTCTGGCTTTTGCACGTGGTGACTGACGCACCTTCACGGAGCACGAGTAGGTTTCAACTCCCTTCCCATGTTTGTTTATCAAAGGGATGAGGTTGGGTAAACACTGAAGTCACTTCAATAAAACCCCACTCCCACTCCTCCCACTCTGTTCTCAGTCTTGGGAGTGGAACATCCCCATCATGCACAATCACATCTCTATAGGCATTCCTGAGCCAGAAGGAAAACAGCTCCTGTGGGGCTGGGACCTTTGTGGCTGCAGTGTGGGATCGGATCCCACCTGCCCGTAGCAAGTCAGACTGGCATAGACTGGGATTATCTTCAGACTCTCTGCCCTTGAACTCCTCTTGTCCTCTGCTGGGAAGCTGTGAGTGACTCACAGGCCAAAGTCAGCATCATCAAGGAGTCAGGTCCCTGTGTCTTGAATGATGCAGCACAAGAATTAATCCCCCAGATGCCTTTAGTAATGAGCCCTGAAGTCCTTACAGTGAGACATCTCCTAACCTACATTCAGCACGGTGAGGTAAAGCTCTGTAATGTCCCATTTGACAGATGAAGCACCAAGATTTGAAGGATTTACCCAAGATCTGGTATAAAATCCAAGCTAAAGCAGGGAATAGATCTCCCTCACATCACAGTGCACTTGACAAGGCATTTCAGACAGGATTCAGCTTCTACTGTAGAGACTCACCCAGGATGTCCATGGCTAAATGGTGTTCCTTTGCTCAAAGGAGAATCAAGGCTTAGTGCAACCATCACAGGTGGGAATCCGGCAACATTTGAGATACTTTAGGATATTCCAGACCTCCCTGTGGAGCTGGCAGGTGTGACAAACTTGCATACAGAACAGAAGAACACTTCTGAGATGGGAGCTGGAGTGAGGCAAGGTACTCAGGGCATCTCAAATGACACCAGGTGAGACTCAAAAAAAATTGTTGTTCAGTGGAACCGGAGCTGTATGAGGGGTGTTGTTCCAACCCTATGCCTGTATCCCCATTGAATCCAAGGGGAGATTGGATAAACTCAGCATGTGGAGGCATCTCCATCTGAGACACTTTTGCTCAGGTGTCTGACTCTGGAGCTGAGCTCACCCAGCATTCTGAGCCTCCCTGCCTCAGTAATTCTGCCTTTTTCATGGGGACCTCAGTGATATCAGCCCTCAGTGATAAACACACGTGGCACAGAGGCTGTGCAACAGCAAATGGTGCAGAGAGATGAGAAAGCAGTGGGAAACAAGGCAGGTATATAAAAGTTAAATTTCTGAGACTGTTGGACCAACGAAGAGATTATCTGAGGAAGGGAAACAAGAGCTGTTGCTTTAGATCATGAAAACATGAGTGGACTTGAGTATAATGCAGAGAGTGATCTGATACCAGAGGAGAGGAGCCTGAACCACTCTGAGTTCCAGGAAAGCACCTGAGGCTGTGCTGAAGCTCACAGGGTCACGCTGAATTTCATCCCGTTTTAGTTTTCATCCTCTGGTTCCTACTCATGGTCCAGAAAAAGAAAAGGTCGTCTCAGATTTGGAATGAGACCCCTTGGAAAACACACATCCACATGAAAGAATAAAAACAATTACTCCCTTTAAATTGCCATCACTCTTTTTAAAGGCCAGGAGCAAAAACAGTGCATGGAAAGCCATCCCTGTCTATCTGGCAGGCCTATTCCTGCCTTGCAGTTACACATGGCTTTACAACCAGCCTAATAGAAAAATCACACACACACACACACACACACACACAAATGAATACTTAAAATGAACAATATACGCATTTTGTCCTTACTCTACTCTCATGGATGGTCAGCTGAGGAGAGAGTTTTTTCACTAGGGGTAGGTACAGTTTCCATCACAAACCCAGCTGCAGGTTGCTGGCTACCTGTAATTTGGATGCAGTTGCTGTAGCACATTCCCTGAGTATTTCCTGTGGTGCCTGTCCCTTTAACGTTGAAAATTATGCCTAAACAGTGCTCTGTTTCATTTTTGACATTAATTCTCTTTAAGACTCTACTAAAACAAAATGGGAAGATACCAACATTTCTCCTGGGTGAGCTGGACAGCAAATATTCAGCGTGACATGAAACTTTCCCTCAGCCCCTGTGCAGAGGCAGCTCTTGCTTAATGTCAAGTGCCACGTTTCAGTTCATCCCCATCCCTCCCTGGCTGCTCAGGCCCCTGTGCTGTGAACCCTGTTATCCTGTTTTCCCCTTTGGGTGGCACGTTCCTCCCTGAAGCTCAATAGGAGCCGAGGAACAGGCTTTCATTTTGATGCACACAGAGTGAAAATGCATTTATACACAAAAGAGATCAAGCCAGATCCTGCTTTTGTAACAGCATGGCCTGAAAGTCGCTCCCCTTATTTTTAATCTGCTTTAATTTACTTGTGTCAAGGTAAAAGGGGTCAGAATCAGGCCCCAGGTCTGATTTTCATTGTGTTCTGATGGATTTTGATGTTTGATCTTTCTTTATTCTTCCCCATCAGAGGAGGGAATGACTTGTGTCTTTTTTCCTTCATTTTCCCTCTTTATTTGCCCCTTTGAACATGGGAACATATGGAACATTGCCAGTATATAAATAATGAAGGGCTGCACAGGCCATTTTGACATTCATTTTCCACACTGGATTTCAGGACACTTCCTTAAAGAGTTTTTCCAGTGTGCCACAAGTCCATTATGGCAGATGAGCACTATTCCACCTAAGGTGAACATAATTCCTAAGTCTGATCAAGGAATGGCCTCCTAACATCTATATGACCCCTCTGTGCTCTACTCAGAACTGGAATGACCAGGGATGAAAAACCAGAGCTCGACACTGGGAAGACTGGGAAGAGATGTTACACTGGTGTCCTGTCCTTGGCTTTTTTCTCATGGAAAATACTTTATTTTCACTGGGCAAGGGGTGAGTTTCACATCCTCAGCATATTCTCCCTTGCTAGGGACCTTTGTCCAAGGAGTATCACATCCCCATTCTCTCCAGAATCCAGCTCCCACAGGACACAGCATCACCAATCCATAAGAAAGCTGCTGGAGACTGGGAAAGGCAGGGAACAAAGGTAAGTAACTCCCTTCAGGGACAAATTTCCAGGTGGGTCTGGACAACAAGAAAGTCTCCTACCACCAAATCCCACTGGAATCCAATGCAAGACTTGTGCTGAGTTTCCGTACAGCATAGTCCGTGTCCAAGCTGACACAAGGAGGGCTCTTCCACATTAGACCAGAGGAATACCCATGTTCCCAAACCTTTCACTGTGAGAAAATCTATAGCAAGGCGACTCCAGAACAGCTCGCTCAGGTGGAGAGTCATCCTCCCACCCCTCAGCAGTTAAAGGCTGACTCGTGTCCTGAAATGCTGCTTCCTAAAACCTTTTCCTTTTGCTAAATTAAGATGTCCTCAGTGACCCCAGAAATGCTGAATCCTTCCTTAGTTCCTCCCCCCAGCCCATGCCCCAGCACTGCCTTGAGGAGTCGTCCACGGGGTCACCAGGGATTGTGTTTCCAAAGGCCTTGCTTTCCTCCCCTTTCATCCTGCTGCCTCTCAGCTCTCCCCAGTGCCCCCTTTTCCCTGCTGCAGGAAGAGGTGACTGGCCACATTCTTGTGATCTGTGCTCTCATTATCTCAGCTGCTTCTGCCGTGTCTCCTCCTATTCATGTCCTCTGTGAACTCGAGCACTCCAAACCCGTGCCGACCCTGCGGCCAGCGAGTCTTGTGTCTCCTCCTGGATGCAAGCCAGAGACTGATCCTGCTGCACGAGGCACGAGCACCCCAGGGCCAAGCAGAGATGGGATAATCTGCCCTTTGTTTTGGATTGTCCTTGGATAACCTCAGCAAAGTGTCAAATCTCCTGTTGGAAGTGTTGGCGTCACCCACCACATAAGGATTGGCAAATCTTCCCCTCTGTTTTAAAATGCTCTCAGTGAAGATCTCCCGTGCATCACTTGCCTCAGTGTTTATCTCACCCCAGGAATGCTGTCTGAGACATGGGATGAGTTGTCTGGAAATGCCTCTGTCTCTCCATTGGGTCTACCTGGTGAATCAAGGAATGGTTTGGGTTGGAAGGGACCTGAAAGCTCATATTGTTCCAACCCCCTGCCATGGGCAGGGACACCTTCCACTAGGCCAGGTTGCTCAGGGTCCCATCCAACCTGGCCTTCAACACTTCCAGGGAAGTGGCTTAAACTGAAATAACCAAAAAAGAAGTGGGTAAGATGAATTGTAGGTATCAGTGGTTTGGCATCCACCCCTCCCCACAAGAGCTCAGGGGAGATCTCTGAGTCTCAGCATGGTGAAGAGAGGAGAAAGGAAGATTGATGAAACCTGTTCCTGGCTCCAAGATGGAAAGGATAGCCCACGTTGGCTCCTGCAGAGCAGAAGGTGACAGACCCAGCGTGAGGTGGGTAAATTCAAGTGATACAACACAATGAATTCATACCTCTAAAGGCCAAGCAGGCAGATCAACCCCCTGACACCCTCCTGATGTGAGAAGGGTGCCATGGTCGGTCAGAGGACATCCTAGAACAGCCAGAGTCATCACCATCCTCAAGTGGTAGCAGAAAGACAACAACCCTCTGTTACAACAGTGAGAAGGCTGGTCTCAACAGGCCTGTGTGTACAGAGCCCCCAGCAGCACGAAAATCCACTGTTTGCTTTCCATAACAGCCTTGCCCCTCTCCCAGGCTGCTGACTGCAGGTGTCTGGCTTTTACCTATTTATGTATGGAAAAAAGCTGCTGACACCTGTTCCAGAGCTGGAACACTTCTGGCAGCATTTAGGGGAAAATCTCAGTCCTTACACAGGCAGAGACGCACAAAAAAGCTCACTTGGCTAACTGAGGTCTTTGATCCTGTGTGGTGACTTGTCACCACACAATGGCTCATAAAAACCAGCAGAGAGAAGGACACATGGGAAGAGAACCTGGTGGTGGTATCTGAACCACAAATGAGAAACAGAGCCAGGGCTGTTTGTTGACCCTGAGCCCACTGGCAGAGCCTGCCATGCCCACACTGTTAAACTCCCTCAGGAGCTGTATCCAACCTGCCCTACGGGAATGGTTTCTGGACTATATGAATTTGTTTTCTCATGCCTGGGAAAGCTTTGGGAAAGGATTGGCTGGGCAAAACTGCACCAGAGGCCAACTTAACAAAATCGCCTGAGTGCCAGTGCTTGGGCTCCAACACTGTTCGTGTCACAGGTATAGACAAAACCTGATCACAGTCCTGTGTTTATCACAATCATGTCATATAATCCCCTTCATCATGTTAAAAGTAATGTGTAAGACCTTTGGCTCAACTCCTCAGCTCCTGGAGATGAAGCCTCCAATATTATCAGATTTTCCAGGCTGGGCAGAGTAAATTAGTCCAGGTGGCTGCTGTGTCTGGACAGCTCTGGGGAGCCCAGGCATGGCAGGTAGAGCTTAGGTAAAGTGTAATACAGATGTGGAGACAGCTTTCTGCCAGAAAAATGTTATTTTAGCAGTAAAGGGTAATCCTTCCAGGAATGTGGTCTCAGCTACGCTCCCAAAATTATGCCTGAGGAAAATGTCAGTGTGAGTCCGTTGCTAGAGCTAGAGGCAAATCCTGCCTTATGGAGAGCAGCCTCTTCTGAAATAACTGCATCCAGCCACCAGAATCTCTGAAGGCAGTCTAATGGTGGAGTTCAAGGATATGAACTTCACAAACAACTTCCCCCTTTTCAGGGGGAACAAGTCATGGCAGGTGTCTAAGACCACTCAGGAATTTGGAGTGAGTTTGATGATTAGTCTCAGTCCTAAAGAAGCTGGAAGCAATCAGGGAGCAGAGAAACACACAGAGTCTTACTTCTGGAGTTTCTGTTGATGTGTCAGTAATGATATAAAATTATTTATAACACAACACTCTTTAGTTTGAAATGGCTCTTCTGTTTTGAAGCTTCCCCTAAATATTAAGAAAACACAAAGAAAATAATTAACTGTCCCACTCTCACCAAAAGCAGATTTTTTCTCACTGAAAGAAGTCCCACTTCAGCAGATGCTACTTTGAGGGTGCAGAACATGCAGGACAGTTATTTCCTTTGTGATTTTTGGTTTGTGAATCAGATTTTTCGTTAATCTCACTGATGGTGTTTTCACTGTCAGTGTGGGAATACATGAGTGGTGTTTCCTATTAGGACAGCTGGTGTTATCACTTAAATTGGAGTTCACGTGGACCAGTAACCCACACCCCAGCAGTGAGGACTCAGGTGATCTTCCACAAGTGCAAATATCTCTCCAGGACCTTCCCACCATGCTCAAGGGCATCTTTTCCCCAGTGAATCCTCCAAAGGGCATGAATCCCACAAATCTGAATCTCATGTGCATCTCTGTCTTCTAATGTCACACAGACATGAAAGCAGAGATGGTCTGCTCTGAGCCTGGTCTAAATCCCTCCAGGCACCAATCACCTGGGTTAATTCTGCATTAGAAATGTGCTGGGAAAGCAGCAGCCAGGATTTCCCGGGCACAGATTAGCTTGTTTGGAAATAGAGCATGAGAACTCTTCTTCGTGTCTATTTTTGTCAAAAGCTGCATGAATTGCCACTCTTTTCAGGCCGTGGTGCCCTCTGCACAGTCATCACTGTAATTATAAAGACTTGCAGTTAAATCCCTGTTAATCTGAAGCCTTTAAGTGCTGTCTCAGAATGACGCTGAAAAAGAACCTCACCTGAGTCCCTAAACGTGAACAACCATGGACAAGAGGATGTGAAGCTCTTCGAGAGACCCCAAGAGATTTCACTGGAAATGCTCCACCAGGATGTTCTGACAACAGTTCCAGCAAGGACAGGATTTAACTCTGTGCAAGCAGAGCAAAATCCCTCTTTGTAGGCAGCGTTAGCAGGCAGGAGAGTCACAGAAACCTTGTTCAACCTGACAGTAACAGCAGAGGTGTGTACAAGCCATCTCTAGAAACTTCCATTGCTTTTTCTTGTTGAGACTTAGTTATTGTCCTTTGAGAATTAAAATAGTCTTTCTGGAACAACAAGCACAAAAACCCCACCCCAAACATGTAATTACTATAACTGGGAAGAATAAGATGGCAAAATCCAAGAGGGGTTATTCTTGGAGGAAAAATCAAATTGCACATTCAACAGCTGGTTCTTTGTGAAGGGCACTTTAGTTACAACTTTTAGTGGCCAATTCTCTGCTAAGATTCTTGAGTATATTGCATCCAACAGAGCCGCTTCCAGTTTAAATCCTGAAAATATCAGAATGAGCCTCCTACACTGAGATTTTTCAGACCTAATGGTATTTGAAGTCTACTGTTAGGAACCCTTAGAAGAGAAACACACCTTATGGAACCACTGGAATGCACTGAAATGGGGTAAAAAAACCCTTTTGCAAAGAAGAACATCACATGGCTCCATTTAGAATAAAAATTTTTGCCACCCATTTCTGTGTTCTGAGTAGGAATGGTTGGCATGAACAACACGACTCCACAAACACAATATATGTGCATTTTAACACTGTACATCTGACATCTGTTACAGCACCTCGATCCTGGAATTCCTTTTTTGTTGTTGTTGTTTTATTTTGGATGAGAACAGCAGCTGTTGGGAAGAAGGTAAACCTGCCTAACACAAGTTGCAAGGACGTTGTAATCCTGCAAGTGGGGGCTAAAATACTCTGAAAAATAGGGGAGCAGCACCTCAGTGCTGGAAAGGAATGCCCAAGAAGTTCTGCTGTCTGCTTTGGAGAGTAACCATGAGAATCCCTTTTTCCTTAGCACAGATGTGGGGCAGCTTTTGAACCTGGGACCCTGTGCCTAGAGATCAGCACTAGGCCAAGCCTAATTCTGACTGCTCCATTCTGTCCCAGCCTCCAAAACAGGGTGGCCCAGAGTGCTTGGTGGGAATTGTTCTTGCCATCACCTCAGCCAAGCATGGGAATTGCTTGGGTTGGTGTTGGCTGCTGGGAGCTAAAACTGTGCCAGGGGCTGTGCTGGTAATTGAACTAGTGCATGAGCAAGATCTGCTGGCAGTGCTCATGTTCTGATGTGTTTTGGTTTATCAGCAGGGATGAAACCCAACAGACTTGTCCCCAGATTGGGAAAGCAACGTCTTCTGCCAGGGCTTTGTGAAGAAACTTCTGCTAAAAACACAGCTCCCACGGGCAGTTCCTTGGAGATGAGAGAACATCAAGGCAGTGCTTCAAAGGGTCTGTGACAGCACCAAACAGGGATCCTGCAAACCTCCTCTGGTAGATGGTTTGGCCTGGACACAGAAAACCTGCAGGCAATTAGGGAAATAACTTCATCCCAGTTCTGGGAGTGCTTTTGACCTGATGGGGAAGAGAAAGAAAACCCAGCTTGGATCACACTCACTGGCCAAGGAAAGAGGTCGTCATTCTGCGTGTTCAGAGATGTGTCAGCACTGCACACCTTGTTAACCTTGTGGTTTATAAACCTTTGATGTTGTGTAGGGGGCCTTTAGTGGAACTGCCTGAGCATAATCCCAGAGGAGGGGACTGGTGTCTGGAAAAGAAGGAGCATCTCAACATTCCTGGAGAGTACACAGGGCTGGCATCAATAAGGCGAGTCTGGCAGCGCGTTTCTGTGAGGGGGAGTGACAAAGTGACAAAAACGGATGTGGTGCAGCTGGTGCTGTCTCGCAGGGGGGTAGTGAAGGCGCCAGGGACACTGATTTCCAAGGATAACAGCAGGAACCTCTTCCTTCCTCTGCTTCCTGTGCTTTGTACGCTCTGCAAAGACCTAAGTGATGTGTAGAAGGCCAGAACTCAGTGTCCACACATGAAGTCATGCTTGGCTTTCCTCCTGGGTGGTTTTGCTTTCTCCTGTGTGCACAGGATGGAGTTGAGGATGCCTCTTTAACCGATTAGTGAACCATCTTCTCTATGGACAGGCTGAGATCAAACCACACAACCATTCCCCTACTGCAAACATCTTTTGGACCTTGATGTACCTCAGACAGGGGCTCCTGTGCCATGGACAGGGCTGTACCTGGTGGCCAACCCCCTTCAGTGACTGCCCATGTGAAGACATGGATGTTCTGAGAGCACCGAGAGCATGAGGCTGGTCAAATGCCACTTAGGACAAAAGTAATTTCAGGAGATTTCTCCTGACTCAGTAAATCTGCTGCACTCCCAGACTCAGGACTGCCACCCCAAGCTAATCATAAAAAACAATTAATGGTTTCTGAAGCAACCTTCAGAATTCCTTCCTTCAAAACTCAGTGATTTTGAGTTGCATCAATCTGATCTGCTCCACCTCCATCAGGGGTAGAAGCACAGAGTTGTCCCTGCCCAGCAGGGCATCTTCTCCATGTTTTTTGCACATCCCAGAAGCTTTGTTCTCCCTGTTTATCCATGTTTTCCTAGATGCCTGACAAGAACCCCACACTAGAGCCACCTGAAGCCAGAAAGAGTCGAATTCCCATGTATTTCACCAACTGCACAGCAGGTACAGCCACCTTTTCCTATGCCCTAATCCCAAACCTGCCATGTGAGGTGCACCTCCAGAAAGCCTGCAGCACAAAATCACCCCCCAAAAGCCTGAATTTCCTGCCTGGAATCTGCTTGGCATGAACTCAAACCTTTCTCCACGCCTCAGTTTCCCAGCTGGCCCACAGCTCCTGGGAACAGCATGAGCTAATGCTGGTGTAGTGCTCTGATGATGTAACCCCTTCCCAGTGATTACCACAGTCTGACAAAGCCTAAAATTGGCAGGACTGGCTCCCTGCCAACACTGTCCCGTGAATGGTGACTCATCTTTCCTGGCTGTGCCGTGTCCTGTGTGTGACAGTGACACGTGGGACGGAACAGACGGGCTTCTATCAGCACTCCAAAAATAAGAGCCAGAGACATGGCAAGGTGGTGGACAGAGAAGCTGCAGGTGGGGATGGGCGAAGGGATGACGTCTCTCTTTGGGCTGGCTCCAGATCCCATCAGAAAAGAAATAAAAAAGCTGTCCCTGGCTGGGAAGGCTCCTGGATCCCACCGCGCCGGGACAATACGGCTGATGATGGGACAAGCTGTCCCACGCCAGCGTGCCTCAGGCTTGGCCTGCTCTCAGCATGCCAGAGCAAGGTGCCCACTGCCAACTGTGGAGATGGCTTTTTGCTGCTGCTGGGAATTGGCCGGGGACCAGCAGCTCGTTTCCAGCAGGGCACCAAATTGCTCCCTGTCATCCGGCTTTGGTGGGAAGGAGGGGAAGGCAGGAACAGAGCCATATGCCCCAGTCTGGCAGAGCACTGGAGTCATATGAGTGGCCTCCCAGGCGAGCTGCTTGTGAGTTCAGAGCTATCTGGGCCTCCTTGGGCTGCTGATGAACATTTAAAGGGAAACCATGGCGGAATCAGGACAACTTTCAGGGCAGATTATCCCAGATCCTCCCTGCCCAGGAAAAGCATGACTGGTGGGGTCCCTTTCCCACATGGCAACGAGCAACTCTTTTGTGCTCATGCCTGTTCTGTCACAGGAAATCAGGACTAGGTGAGGAATGTCTCCCATTTCTTTTAATTGCCAAGGAATGACATGAAGGAAAAAGAACACTCCTTCAACTCCTTGGGCAAAGTTTTAGCACCTCTTTTTCCTTATGATCTGTCTCAGAACCTGAGCCAAAGCCCAGAGTGTGACTCTGGTAGATCTTGTCCCCACTCCATCTCCTGTCACCGAGGACTTTATAAGGCAAAGACTTCTTAAGTCACACAGTGCTGTTATCTTGGTGGGTCTTAGGAAAAATGCATCAGTCAGGAAGAGGATTTTTGCTTGGAAGAACAAGGATTTTGTCTTGCCCATTCCACACGGAATCTGCAGATGCCATACTGAATTTTGTACTGCGCCCTGTGGAATCTGGTGCCTGTGTAGAATGAACCCTGGTTTGTTTATGAGGTTATGGTATTCTGCATGAATGGGGACAATTTTGCATTGTGAGGCCACAGAGATGGGATTTGGGGGATTGGATTCCCATTTGAGCACTGTTGGAGTGTAGATATTTAGCTACACCCAAATTGAAAGACAGCAGTGGAGAAGAGGCAGCAACACCCCAGAGCAAGCACTTTTAGTGCTCCTTCAAGGATAGAAGTGGTGACAAGGATGAAATTTCAAATCTCTTGAGTCTGTTCTCCATTTTCATTGGAGACATGGGGATTTTAGTCTCTTCAGTTATGTTCAGGCCAGTGTTGATGTCACTTGAAAAGCACATCTTTGAGCACTTACAGGCTGAAGGTCCCTTCCTAACTCAGTTGACCAGTTAAGTCTTTTAAACTAAGTGACAGAGAAAATCATCTTCAGCATACCCCTGCAAAAAGGGATCATAAATGATCATAAATGGTCCCCAGACATGTTACAGAAGAGGAAGAAGATGATAAAAAGTAGGACTTTGCTTTGGAAAGAACAAAATGATTTGCAAACTCCACCAGAATTACTCTGCAGCCAGCACACATCTGTAGCCGAGATGTTTAAAACCCCTTTTAATGCCTAATTTGTATCACTCTGCTTAAAAAAAAGACCTCAAAAAAAACCTCTAAGTTAATGCTGATTTTCCTTAAGTATATGAGCGTCTTCAGCCTACTTATTGTGGGCTGTGGAGAGTGCAGACAACTCCTAAAATCCTGGAGATTCTAGCAGGACTTTGCAAAATGAAGGCTTATGCTGCAAATCTCTTTCAGATCAGCTGCAGGGTCATAGAGGAGGTGGACACAGCATCTGTGGAGAGATATGACTTTTTCTGGGGGAGAAACCCTGTGCTGAAAACTGCAGCCTCATGCAGGCAGAAATCTTTGCGTAAAGAACTCGTGACATGAGTGGAAGGACGTTGGAGCTTCTGCTAAATCTCATTAAGCCTTAAAGAAGCCACATAAAAAAAAATATTAAGTGAAAGCAAACCTCTTTAAGGGGAGATTTATGTCAGAAAAACTGGAATCCCTCTCACCTCCCTGCCTGCCTGGAGGTTGGGTGTCTCCTTTAAGCTGGTTTTATCTGCTCCTTCCCCCTCAATGTGAAGGAACAGGCACCTCTGTGGGGTGAAGTGGGTTAAGGATGGTTTGTTCTGCAAGAACTGAGGTGGATTATCTGCTAGGAGTGATTATGGAATGAGGATCTGGGTTGCTGAGCTTTTTCTGTTGTTAATGTTATGTTTCCCCCTGCAAATATGTTATTTAAAGCAGGGGAAGTGCTCTGGCCATTGCTGCCCAGGAGTCTGAGATGGACACCCTTTTATCCCATCCTCTCCTAAACCTCGGACACAGCTGAGTGAAGGACAGGGCTGTATCCTTCCAGCATCCCATCCCCTCCTTCAGCCTAACCCTGAGGATAGGATTCTGAGAGGATTCTGTCCAGATCCTCTGGATAAAGATGCTGCTGGAGGTTGAGCACCTCATCCCACCTCCTTCAGCTGCTTTGGACAGGGGCTGATCCATCTTTTGGAGGCATCCTTTTTTCCCTCACCTTCTGTTGACTGTTTTGGACCCCCCCCAGCTGCGGTTGTAGCAGCTGAATCATTCACAGAGGGTCTGCCTACCAACACCAGCTCCCTGCACGTGGATATTCAGAAGCTGATGTCGATCCATTTGCTCCACCAATCAAGGATCTCCAGCTCAGGCTCTCAGTGTGCACCTTCCACTGCTCACCTGATGGAGCACATGGAGTTCTCACATCTTTTCTCTCAGTGCTATTTTCTGTTCTTCCTCAGGCAAGGGCAGCTAAGCTGGGATCTGCTCTGCTTTGTGCTGGGGATATGATAAAGGAATGAATCCTGACCTTCATGAAATCCCAGGGGTGTTGTCCCAAGCTTTACTGAGGCTGGGTCTTGAGCTCAAATTCCAGCTCCAGCACTTCTGCTGCTGGGGATTCTCACTTTGGGGTGAAACTGCTCCATTCTTTGAGTGCTGAAGGAACAGACACAGGTCCCACCCAACCCTCTCACACAGGTACCCCTCAGGATAAAATAGTTCTTGCAAGACATGATGAGGCCTTTCTTTCTTCCACTCACCCAACAGATTGAAACCCAGGAAATTAAGCATTATCCTGATTGCATCCCCTTCTACTAATCCTGCCAAGATCAGCCTTTTCTGCCACATTGCTGGGTGAGGAGATGCTCTGGGTCTGAGTAAAGACCTCCAGCATGTTCACTCTTCTTTCCTCAACAGCTCTCTGAACACAGGAATTAGGAGACAAAAGCAAAACCTCCTGAAAGCATTTCCAATAACTCCCTTTCTGAAGCTCCTTAAATAAAAGTTGACCCATTTGAGGAAAACTGTAGCCTGGGCTTGGCATTGCAATCTAAAGACCAGGGAGGACTGGGGCTTGGAGGAAGAATGTATGCCATGGAAAACGGTGAACTGACCTTGCTCTGGCACTAAATGAGTCCATAAGAGTCTGTGGGAGATCTATGGCAGTAGCTGGAGTCTGGACACATCAGCAGGGGCTGTACCTGGGTTTTTAAGCCCTTCCCTGGCTGTTTTGCCAATGTGCATCTCTCAGGGATGCAGCTGATGCTGTCCCTGCTTAAAGGCAGGACTGGCCCCTTCCTGTGACCAGCCACGCTCCCACAGACACGATGAGCCAGGAGAGACTTGATTTGATTTTTAAACACACTGCCTTCCTAGCAGCATCCATCTCCCTGTGCTTTCTCCTGCTTTAAGGGAAAATCTTTGATGCTCCTTTTCACAACTGCTCCTCTCAGCATTTAATTTGCTTCTATATAATTATAGACCGGCTGGGAGGAGGAGGAGGAGGAGGAGGAAGGGGAGGAAGAGAGGAGCACCGAACGGGCTCGGAGGAGCTCTAGGAAACCTTGCACGGGAGTCAAGGAGCGCTGAGCAAGCTCTGCTGCTCTCATCCATCAGCGACCGCATCCCTGGCACAGGCGGGGAGGGAGGCAGGGAGAGGATGCGCTGGGGACCCGGCGAGCTCGGCTGCTGGAGCGTGGCAGGCAAAGAGCCCTCCAGGGCTCGGGAAGGCAGGCGGGGACGTGCGCTGCCTTGGAAGGGAGCGCAGCCGGCTCGGCGCGGCGGAGGAGCAGAGGAACTGCAAAGCCGAGGAAGGGAGAAAGGGGGAGGGTTGGAAAAATGATGCAGCTCGGCTCAGTGGATTAGGCAGCCGTGCCTGGAAGTGGCAAAGTGGAAGAGCCAGGGATTTGAAAGCCTGGAGGGATTATTCTGCCCGTGTTGTCTGACTTGCAGCACAACAGAGGCCAGCAAACTTCACCCAGTGCTTTCTGCGGCGAGTCCAGCACAGCGCCCTGGCAAACCTCCTAGGCTGTGATTTCTGCATTTTCAGGAGGGTTAATAATGTTGGAAGCAGCAGGAAAAAGGGGGCTGGCAAATGTGAGCCGTTCCAGCAGGAGTTGTAGAAAGGCATATTCATCATGTCAGCACTTTGGAGGCCTGGAGAGCTCGTGATGAGAGGTTTCAGGAAAAGACTGCATAAATAGGAGGAGGGAGGCCTCTCTAAACAACCATGATGGACATGATGGAGGTATGGAGGAGAGGGAGAGCGGTTGGACTTCCTGATCCTGTAGATAGTGGTGACCTTGGCTCAACCAGCAAAATTTAACCCCAAAGTTAATTCCAATTTCCGTTCCAACGTCAGCTCCAAGAACTCCTCCCTGTCTGTTGGAATGGACATGCCCCAACCAGGCTGTCTTTGGGAAGCTGAGTGTTACCCCTGGAGCATGAACTGAGCAGGGCTGAATAACCCAGCAGCTCCTCAGCTGATACCACTGTGGGTCCTTGGAAAGGAAGATTGTCCCCCAGGCTGCCAGTGTACCCCTGGGCTGATAGAGCTGGGGCATCCAGGGCTGGGACAGAGACATGTCCCTCTCAGCTGGGATGGATACCCCATGCTCAGCACATCACAGGAGTGAGGGCATCAGAATTGGCAAAATATTCCCTGTGGTGGCTTCCAAACCTCACCTTATCTGTCCACCTTTGAAACCTCAACTGCATCTCTGTCCTTACACAGTCCCCTCCACTGCCTTCCCCCTCTCTCTTCCTGGACTTGGTGAGAACCACGGAACCAATGACAAAACTTTAACTCCTGGGCACTCATCAGAAAAGGTCCTACAGCGTTTACCTATTAAAAAAAACCCTTTAACTACATTTGGCAGCATCAGAGCATTGCATAGGCATTGAACCATTTGTCCTCACAATACAAACTCAAATCTGGCCAGTTTTATCACCCTCCTTAGGTAAGGAGGGAAACTGAGGCAAGGAATGGTCGTGTTTGCCCAGTGCCAGGCAGCAAACAAGTGGTGACACAGCAGCAGAGCCTGACAACACCATCATTCCTTTAGCCTGGAGTGGGCGTGGAAGAGCTGAATCCCGTCCTTTCCTTGACCCTGACTTTATTTTTCCCAGAGGAATGAGCAGAAGTTTTACCCAGCCAACACAGCAAGAGATTTGTCCCAGAGTGGCAGCCCCCAGCCGGGGGGGAAGTGACCAACACATCCATCAGCTGCTGAGCACTGGGATCAGAGTGGAGAGGCTGGAAAGATGGGGAAGGAGGGCAGGGGGGGTGGCAAACTTACATGGTAATGCTTCTGCACGGTTCTTTTGGATCATTATGCAGAGCTGTAGCACCAGTTGAGGGGCGCTCTCGAGGAAGGTTTCCAGGAGGCGCAGCATGTTTACGTCTGCATATTCATACATCATAGCCCAGTAGAAACGCCGCTGGTGTTCCTTCCGCCTCTGGCTCTGGATCCCCAGGTACATAGTTCGGATATACCTGTGGGAAACAGGAGGGAAAGCTCAAAGTGAGACCTTGGCGTGCAGCAAAACCTGCTGGAGGGGGACTGGGAGACTGGGGGAGGCAGTGGGGTCTGCACAGTTCTACTCTCTCCTGCAAGATCTGAGGACTACCTTTAGAAGCTGACCAATCATCAGTGTTGGAAAAGAGCTCCAAGATCATCAAGCCCAGCCTTAAACTGGATGCCACCCTGAGAATGGAACCATGTCATGAAGTGTGTTTGGTATTGCAAGAGTGGGAAAACTTTAAGTTGTTCCATCCAAGTGTGAAGCCTGGGGGAAGGAAATGCTTGTGAAGCACAAGAAAACAACTCCCTCACTTTATTTTCATCACAAGAAGAGAAGCTACTTGACAAATACTCATCCTAACACTTGGCAATGCCTTGACAGACCATCTAAGCCCCTTCAGCACTCAGGTAAGGAGCTTCTCCCACAGACCCCAGAGCTCAGGAAGTGTTGGGAAAACACTCTCAGGCACATTGATCCCACATTGTGGGATCCTTGGGGTTGTCCTGTGAAGGACCAGGAGTTGGACTTTGATGATCCTTGTGTGTCTCTTCCAGCTCAGAATATTCTGTGATTCTATGATTTGATCCTATTTCATTGCAGGTGGAGCAATGAGACACCACCTTCTCCTTCAGCACGTGTGGGACCCACAGATGTGACAGGCCACAATTTGTCACTGGTCAGCTTTCAGATTTTGGGCAATGTTGGAGTAGAAGGAGGTGTCTTGTGCATGGTACAGCTCTACCATGGCCTCCATTTCCATATCAGAAGGGCAAGGAGACCTGTAAATCTCACCCCAAGGACACAACTTCCCCTCAGGACACATCTGGGCAACCTTTGCCAATGCAGCTGATCAAGGCAGGGCAGCACAAGGCGCCACAGGACTTGTGGCATTTAAGAAAAGACCCTAAAAGGGTCCTTTTAATGCTTGTTGATATCACAGAATCCCAGAGTGGTTTGAGTTGGAAGGGACATTAAAGATCATCTTGTTCCAACCCCCTGCCGTGGGCAGGGACACCTTCCACTAGCCCAGGCTGCTCAGAGTTCCATCCAGCCTGGCCTTGAAGATTTTCAGGGACTGATGAATTAATATTGGGTCTTTTTCCTTCTCATCCTGAGCGGTGGCTGTAGCCTGGTTTGGGATGGGAATCATTTCACCTAAAGCCGACCCCCAAGCTGGTCGTCTGAGCCAGTCCATCATCAGAAATGTGCCCTCCCGGACTGTTCATCTGTCCCAGCTCCGCTGCCAGCGCGGCAGTGGGAACAGGCGCCTTCTGGAAGCTCTGGGAGGGGCTCTCAGCACAAACTGGGGTTTGGCCAAAACGATTAGATCATCCCCTGCCACTCGGGCGAGACTGCACAGCCAGGGAGAGCAGGAGGGAAGGACGGCAACCTCGGCAGCCTCCGCATCTCCAAATTACACCCAGGGATGGGGAGAGAGGCAGAGGCGGCTCTGCAAGCCCTGCCCTTTCTCCAGCATCTTGTCCTTCCTGCCCGCTCGCAGCTCCCGGGCACGGAAGGCGAAAAATCCCGAAAGAAGACGGCAAGGACACCAAAAAATGACGCAGAAAAGCCACCAGATGGGGCTCAACACTCGAGCAAATGCCACGCCGGTCACATACGACACTGGTGACACTGGTGTGACATCCACGGCAGACCCCGAGTGGGATGGAAATGGCCGTGGACCACCTGCTCTCCCAACGCGCCCAAATCCACCACCTGCACCTGGCACTGACCTGGAAGATGCCGAGCCCAGAAGCTGCAGCACGGCACAGAGATCCTGCATTCCCTCCACCCATGCAAGGCATTCAAAAAATGCAGTTTGGCTGGAAAGGCAAAGTCAGGGAGATTCAGGGAAATGGCTCAAGGAGAAAGCGGAGAAAGGGAGAATGCAACTGGTTTTAGCAATATCAGTGCCCCAGGGCCACCAAAAGCCAAGTGGTGGTGCCTATAAAGTGTGAGACGGCATCACCTCTGCCAAACTCTCGCCACCAAATCTGTCCTGTAGTCTTGGATGGTCTCCCCTCCCCAGAAACTCCCATTCCTGGTCATACACAAAACCTAAACTCTTCTGAAGGTTATACCAGTAATTTCTCAACATTTCTGCCACAGACAAGAAGAATTTATTGGTTTTCACCCTGCTGCAGTCTTTTACCTGTTTGCACATGGTTACCATGTAAACCCTTCTTTCCTCCAGACTAAAAAAATCACAATTCCATAGAATTATCAAGGTCTGAAAATACCTCTAAGACCATCGAGTTCAACTGTTCCCCCAGCACTGCCAAGGCCACCACAAACCCATGTCCCCCAAGTGCCACATCCACATGGCTTTTAAATCCCTCTAGGGATGGGGACTCTACCACCCTGACCAGCCTTTTCCAATGCCTGACAACACTCCCCATGAAGAAATTCTTCCTGATGTTCAACCTGAGCCTCCCCTGGTGCAACTTGAGGCTGTTTCCTCTCATCCTGCCCCTTGTTCCCTGGGAGCAAAGCCTGATTTCCCCCTGGCTGCCCTCTCCTGCCAGGTAGTTGTGGAGAGCCAGAAGGTTCCCCCTGAGCCTCCTTTTCTCCAGAAAAAAAATTTCTTTCAGTCTCTTCCCACAGCTCACGCTTTCTACACCTCTGGTCTTCCCCACTGCTCTTCCCAACAGCTGTCTCCAGTTTTGGGTTATTTTTTAAGACCATCTTTACTCTTCCAAGCCCTCCAGGCTGGCTGAACCGAACTGTAACAATGACAAAGAGAGTGAGAAGAAATTATCAGAAGGGACACAATAATTTCTTCTGGATCTCTGGGGTTAGGGTGAATGTCTAGGGATTCTCCACCATCCACAGTCACTCTCAAAGGTTTTTTCTGACATCAACCCCCAGATCTTTTAGTCCTATTCCCTGCCTCTAAACACCACATGGATGGAGTACAGCCCTATCTGCTGATTCTCCTCCATCCAGGATGGACATAATTCCTTCACAACATAAATTCTAGCCCTACCTAATCTGACCTGGGCAGGAAGACCCCAAAGGACAAATCTGTCTCCATCCTATGGGACTGTGACTTCAGGAACCCCTTGGCAAATATTGGACAGCGTGAGCAAAGCAGCTCCAAGGACCAGTTGCAGCTGAACTTCCCTCTTTACTCTCCTTGGTCCATGAAGAAATGTGGTGCTCTGCCTTCAGCATCCTTCAGACCCAAATCTAGCAAAGAGGGAAAAGGGAGGACTAAAATCCCATTCCTTCTTGATGTCAGTGGATTGTGAGGTTAACTAGGAAATGCTGTGAGAATAACTGGGAAAAGCAGTTTTTTACTTCATGGGATTTCACCAATTAATAAATACTTATTTAATTAATCAACATAAAATTTCACTCAGCTCTAACATTGATAATTCTTAACCCTATTTACAAACACAAATGTACAGAACTGGTGTACGCAGTTTTATTCCAGTTTATCTGTTTCCTTGTGGTATTTTATTTAGTTCTTTGAGGGTCTTTCCTATCTTTTCTAATACTGGTTAAGTGTAGACAAACTCTGAAAAAAGAAGAAAAAAAAATCAATGTAATTTCACCTGAAATTTGTTGTTCTCGGTCAAGCTGGTGGCAAACAGGCTTCTATAATTAGACTTTTAAATCCATATTCAGCCCTGATCTTCAATCTTTAGCAACACGATGCTTCCTCTTATGTCAGTGAAATCCATTCACTGCTCTGTGCTTTTGAAAATCAGGCTAATTTATTTATTTAGGAGCTTAATTTTGGATACAGGAGCCTAACTTTGGCCTTTTTTTTTTTTTGAATGCTGACTATTTTTATATACAAGTGTGTGTATTTGTGTATATTTATAGTTCTACATCTCATCACAGCTTCAGGAGATAGAACTAATTTGGGGTTGGGAGGGGAATTGGGGTGATTTTTTTTTTTTTTTTTTTTAATGCACAAAGGATTAGCTGTCCCCTCCTTCCTGGCAGGATTCCCAGAATTCCTGTTGGTATAATTACCCTCACACTTATTTACTACGTATGTCGCAGCAGCAGCACATGGCCTGCTCGGGTCAAAGTCATTGCTGTCCCTGCGCCAAAGTGCCTTTTTTGGGAGCCAAATCCATCAAATGTGGTCAAACAACCTTTGGAAAGAGACGCAGGAGCCCACCAGGAGGGAGAGGAGGAGATGCTCCTGCTGTAAAAACACAACCCACCCTGAGTGCTGTGGAAAAAGATGCTCCACATGGATGGCAGGTATTGGATTCTGGAGGCTGAGGCTCTGCTTTTGTCTCATTAAACAAAGCAAAACCAAGACCAGCCTTTGTCCTCAGCCAGCTGGCCAGGCTCGACTCCGTGTGGCTACGTCCGTCTAGTTGGCCCTGGCCAAAATTTCCAGGGACTGTGCTGTCAGTTGAACAGGGTGAATATTGCAGGGCCGTGCCTGCTCCTTGGCACAGCTGGATTTGCAGAGGTGGCTCCCAGTATCACCAGGAAATGTAGGAGGATGCCTTGGGCAACAGGCTGACTTGAGGGGAGGAGGATGTGGATGTGTAAGAGGGTTGTGGGAGCACACAAAGGCACACCAGGACAGGCCCTGGGCTGTGCTTTGAGGAAAGAAGAGTCCTGGTGGTCTGTCCCACACAGCCACAAGCTGACCAAGGGCAGGAATCTCAGACTAGAACAGTCTGATCACTTTTCCTGAGGCCAACGGACCAAGACCACAAGAAATGAACTCTCTCATCTTCCAAAACCAGGAAACTTCCTCCATACTCAGCATTGGGAATGATCCCTGGCCCCTGCAGAGCACTGAACCTTGCACAGGTTATGATGACTTGGGAGAGTCCCAGTAAGCCTGGACCAATCTAATGATTGCACTCAGAATTTAGCACAGAATTCCAGAATATCCTGAGCTGGAAGGGACCCACAAGGATCATAGAGCCCAACCCCTGGCCCTGCACAGGGCATGGTGAAGCTGCAGTGCCTTGAAATTACCTGGTTTATTAGTACAGCTGTATGGAAAATAGATTTTGCTCATCCCCAGCCTCCTGGTGGAGTGGAATGATGGATAGACAGCTCTGATGCTGTGGGAGCACTGCTGAGTTGTAGCCAAAACATTGGGGTGTTACCAACACCTTTCCAGCTCCAAATGCAAAGCACAGCAGTGTGGGGGCTGCTGTGGGGAAAACAAACTCCATCTCAGCCAGACCCAACCACAGACTCACAGGATCTTTGAGGCTGGAAAATATCTCTAAGATCAAGTCTGACCATTAGCCAGCACCACTGTGTTCAACACCAGACCATGTCCGTAAATGCCATATCCACACTTTTTGAACACTTCCAGGAATGGTGATTCCACAACGTGATGGTGATGCCACAGCATGGCATAACTTGAGGCTGTTTCCTCTCGTCCTGTCCCTTCTATCCTGGGAGCAGAGCCTGTCACCCACCTGGCTGCCCCCTCCTGTCAGGGAGTTGTGGAGAGTGAAGAGGTCCCCCCTGAGCCTCCTTTTCTCCAGGCTGAGCCCCACCCCCCCCCATCTCCCTCAGCCTCTCCTGGTGCTCCAGTCCCTTCCCCAGCTCTTTTCCCTTCCCTGGACATGCTCCAGCCCCTCAGGGTCTCTCTTGTCAGGAGGGGCTCAGAATTCCCCCAGGTCTGGAGGTGCCCCAGGACTGCCAGCACAGAGGATGGGCTCTGCCATTGGCCACGCTGTTGCTGGATATTCCAGCCAGGAAGCCCTTGGCCTTCTTGACCACCTGCTGCCTCGTGGTCAGAAATCCACATTGGCACTACAGGAGTTTGGGTGTGACCTTGGTGACATGGCAGCAACACACAACTTAGGGACGGGCACCATCCCGTGGCACCAACCTTCTCCCTGGTGCTCCCTCCTGGAAGAAGAGGATGGGAATGGGGTGTGCTGTCCAGCTGAGGGCTCACCCTCCTGCCACCTCGTCCTCTTGCAAGGGGTCTCATGCACTGGAGGGAGTTCCCAGAGTAAAATCCCACTCCTTGGAGGGGAGGAATCGAGGACATGTGTAACTGCTGGGCTGGAAGGCTCGGAGCAGAGGCTGCCTGAACATCCCCTCACAATGAGGTTACGTGAGGCCAGATCTCAGCTGGAGCAAGCTGGCATCCACAGGGCTCTGGCAATTTACACCAGCTGCGGCTTTGGCCCGCTTTTTTAATTTTAATGAATTATTTTCATTCTAACAGATATAAAAAGAATGGAAGGTACAGCGCTGGAGCGACAGGGGAGCACGAAAGTGAAATGGTGTCTATTAAAAAAATCAAAATCAAACCTAGAGTTGCCATTGCCATTAACGTGCTCAATATCAACGATTGTTTTCTTTTTTGTGTCACATGTCAGTGATAAGGATTCACAGATGGGTTATTATTGTTCCTAGTTCGAGTACCAGTAGTAACTGTGGGGTCCCATCCAGGTGCTGATACTCCACAGCTTTCTCTGGCTTCTTCCACAACAAACTCCTCCAGAACAAGGGGATGCATCCAGTCTGTCTCTAGGGAATGGTTCCTGGCCTGGACTGATGCTCTTTACACCACTGCTGGTTGTGTTGGGCCAAAACCATGCTGAACTGGGAAAGATCACTTTCCATCTCCAAATCAAGAAAGGGATCCTCACTTGTGCACAAAGCCTTCCTCCAATCCAGCCTCCCCACAAGTCATCCCAACCATGTGCACCTAAATCTCTCATCATTTCATAACCTTCATCAGGGCCCTGATGTTCAGAACTGGGCTTCTTGGAGCTTTCTGACAACTTTTGAGGATATCCTCATATGGTTTATAAGTAAAAGTGAATAAAATGCAGCAGGAAGTGTGTTCATCAAGGGTTTTACTCCTTTCTGCCTTGCAGTTTCTGCCCTCTTCTGCACAGTAAACATCCTTCAGTGTGCAACTACCCCTTATATACTTAATTGTTTCTATCAGCTCCTACTAAATAATTAATAATTTGTTTTAGAAACTCCTGCTTTTTGCAAAATGTGCAACTGAAATTTGTATTTAAGGGAATGATAGTCCCAGTCTTCTGCACAGGGGAAACTGTTATAAATTCATATTCTAAGCCAGTTTGAAGCTGTCTTAAAGCACAGATGGCTTTACTATGCAGCAACTGCAGAAGATGCATTTGATTTATAAAACTTATGTTGGGAAGGATCATATCATGGAATCATAGAAGAATTCAGGATGGAAGGAGATTTCAGAGGTCTCTGGACTAAGGCTCCCATCCAAGCGGGGATAACTTTGAAGTTAGGGAAGGTTGGTCATGGTCTTGTGCAGCTGAGTTTTGAAAATCTTCAAGGATGGAGATTCCACAGCCCCTCTGGGCAATCTACTCCAGCACTGAACCCCAATCACTGCAGAATCATGGAATGATTCAGCTTGGAAAACATCTCTAAGATCATTGAGTTCAACCATCAGCCAGCACCACCACCCTGGACACCACCAAACCATGTCCTCAAGTGCCATATCCACATGTTTTTTGAACGCTTTCAGGAACAGTGAAAAGATCTTCAGCCCAAGATCACTTTCACTACTTGAAGAAAGTCTTCAAATCAGCCCCTCTTTGGAAGGAGTCAATTCCATCAAATAGTTGGAGAGAGATAATAAAATCATGATGCTGTAGGATTTTTAGTATCTGCTTCCTGCAGCTTTGGTATTTGCAGTCTGATTTAACCCCTGGCTGATAATCTGGGGGCTCTGATACACAAAACAGGGTGCTGTGATTGATAATCCCAGAGCAACGTCCCCAGCTCCTCTGAAATTATTACTTTGGTGGCAGTGGAATGGGACATATAACTACATCCCCTCCTCTGGGGCATCACTCATGGTCTTGGTTCAAATCCCTTTTTACCAATGGTTTAAGTGGATGTTTGGGACTGTGAGAGCATAGGCAGGGCTGCAGATGTGATTTCATCCTGCTGACAGACACTGGGGGTCACAACCTCCAGCAGATGCACAGGGCAGGAAAGTGGGGCAAGGGCATCACTGCAGATAAAGCTCCAGAGGCCAAAGGTGCGGGAGCTGCTCGTGTTGCTCCATCTGGGGGATGTTTCTGGGATTCGTCTCTGTGACTGCTCTCCTTCTCCAGCTGCAGAGTAATTTTCTCTGACTCACAGGCTGAAAGATCACAACCAGAAGAAGAGAAACAAATCATGAAGGAAATGCCCGCCCTAAACAGCCCCACTTTTTGGCACTGATTTGTCAATCTTTCCCAAATCTGGCTGTTACTGACCTATCCATATTTAGCCAGAGCCTGGTCAGTCCTTCTTTATTGGCAAAAATAGCCATGAATGTGTTGTTGACATATTCACCACAACCCCAATTCTGGAAGCAGCAGGCAGCCTCTCCTTGATGCATCCCCATGGGCTGCAGGATTCCCCTGGATATCCAGCTTGCAGAATCCCTAGTTCCAGATCTCTGCTCAGTAAATCAATACAGAATCAGAGAATAGCTTTGTAGTATTGTTTCGACCCAGGCTCGTAGAAATCATGTTTGTGTTTTCACTTGTCAATTATTTTGTGAGATGTAGAGCTCTGAAATGAAAAACAAACCCCAAGACCTCTCCAGCACCACGGTATGAATGCCCTTTTTCTGATTTTAATGTGGGAACCATCTCCATGCTGCATGAAGGAGGAGGCAGAGTAGCGGGGGCTGCTGGAGAGAGTATCCAAGTGATGGGTGCTGCAGAGATGTCACAGCATCTACCACACGTGGGATGGTCCTAGCACTGAGCCAAATGCTCTTTTTTTATCACAGATTCCCCCCCAAGTCAGTTTTGAATATTTAAACCCCAGTCCCTTCCCTATTTTGCACATGCTTATTTACTTAAAGGATACTCCGACATTCGGTGCTATCGCCTCCGGCAAAGCCTTCTGTTTTAAATCAAAACTGTTAAATAGCTTTGCACAGGGACAAGGAAGCTGGGCTCAGACTGAATTTTTGCTTCAAGTGTATTTGTGAAAATAAAGTTTAATGTCAGGGCTCTCCTCTTAGAAATAAAACTGGTCCCAGTCCAGTCAGTCCTGCAGGAAGAGCTGGAAGCCTTGAAAGTAAGAAGAGGGGTTTTGATTGACTTGTCTTGGCTCCAAGCAAGGGAATTTTCAGGGAAATTTCCTAAAGTGCCAAAGAAAATCCCAAAGAGATGCCTGAGGGATCCCTAAATGTGAGTGTTCAAGAGCATGGTACTCAGAGGCACATGGGAATAGTCACCTCACTCTTTGAACAGGATGGGTCATATTAGAGTGTTTAACCCAGATGGTCTTGAGAAATGATTTGGCATCATGTGGACTCACCAGAGCCACAGGATATCTCAGGAGAGGAGAAGTTGGCATTGCTCTGGGATACCAGTCAATGACAGGGACACATCTTCATCTCCTCACAGAGATCCCTTGCATCAGAGCAGGAGAGGGGAAAGCCATTTATTATCAGCCTTTTACTGTCAGTGAGTCCCTTGGAGATGGAGACATACTGGGGTTTTCTCTTGTAAGGGTTTCTCACTTCCTGAGGGCTTTAACAAACCACTTTGGGGTAGTGGGTCCAGAGACCTGAACAGACACTGCAGATTGCCTGTGGTCTAAACCCTCAAAAACTGATGTGTACCTCAGGATCAGAATAGCAGAACTGGGAGTTTGTTCCTTTACTTAGAGACATTTCCATTCCCACACTCTGGCGCTGCTGGAGAAGACGAGGGGGTCATGTCTGTCACTGGCAGATTAGGGAACTGATATGGATTCTAGGACAGCATTCACTGAATTTACAGTATTTACTCTCTCCTCAGCCATCAGGGTGACCGATGCTGAAGCAGGGGCCTGAAATCACCAGACAAGACTTTTCCATGCATCAAAGTCTCTCCTAACCCCTATGGCCAGTGGCTTTGTGGAGCTGAGGAGGTGGACGCTCTAGGATTTCCTAACAGCATGCCAGAAAAACACCAGCCAGGAGGGGTTTAGGGGGAAACGATTCTGCTTAGGAAAAGGGGAGCTGAATCCCGACGAGCTGGTGAGGCTGCAAAGAAGCTGCTGCAGAGCTGCCAGGGTCAGAGCCGTGGCTGGCTGCCAGCTGCAGCGCGCATCCAGAGCAGAGCACCGGGGTGCCCAGAAAATCCTCGGGATGCTGCTCAGCAGCTGCCAGGGATGCCTGAGCCTTGCAAGGGACCATCTCAGAGCCGGGACTGTGCCTTCAGCAGCACATCCCTGGCTGCTCCGTGCCGGAGGGGTCAGGGGCATCCCTGGAGCAAAGCTCCCGACGCGGCGGCTCCGCACGAGGGCTGGGACTGTCGCCTTCGCTTTGCCATCCCTTTGAGGAGAAGGAGCTAAAAATTGGGTGAGCGCCTGTGAAATCCTGGAAGAACAGCCTCAGATCACGGCTATTTTTAGTTCCACAGAAGCTGCGCATACATTAGTGAGGGCCTGCCTTCCTCTCCGGGCTCGCAGAAATCACACGGTGTCCTCCCAGCCTGCCAGCAAAGAGTTTAACCCTTGTTGTCCCACCACAGTCAGCCCCAGCCAGCTGCACCTCAGCAGGGATCCTGATGAGGACCAGAACAAGGGGGAGAAAGATCTTCATGGCCATTTTGGCTCTTGCCATGTAAAGAAAGAACTGAGAGAGGGGGTCTTAGCCCCATGGGAATTATACCAGTAAGTGAGGTGGGAGAAGCAAGGTGTGGAAGAAAATTCCAGCACAGAAACAGCATTTAATTCCCACCACCATCAACCCTGGCTGGGAAACAGCCACACTGCGGGCTGAGAGGGGCAGGCAGCAGTTTGGAATTTGCAGAACCTGAGAGTTGGTTCTTCAACTCCAGTGATCCCTCATGATGGGAAGGACAGATGTCATTCATGAACTGCCACATGTCACCTTCAGTACATCCACCAGAGAATCACAGAGTCAGAGAATGGCTGGGATTGGAAGGGAATTTAAAGCTTGTCTAGTTCCACCCCCTGCCATGGGCAGGGACACCTTCCACTATCCCAGGTTGCTCCAAGCCCCATCCAACCTGGCCTTGGACACTTCTGGAGATGGGGAGGTTAAGCACCATGAGCTACTTAGTCCAAATCTGCAATCTTTTAGCCATGCAATCTCCTGGGAAACAACACTTCATTACCACACAGGCTCCTCAGATACTTGGTGTCCCATCTCCTTCCTCTCACTGGCTGTGTCTCCACTGCTCCAGACACACCACGCCAGGAAATACATGGCTGGGACCATAAAGGGAATGAGGCCAGGGATGAGCTCACCCACTCAAATGCATGATGCCTTTCAGCACACAATTAACAAAAAAATAATTGCAACACTTATTCCTACATTTTTTTCTCAAAGGGATGAGGAGCAAAGCCTGATCCCTGTGCTTCACACCCAC
This sequence comes from Climacteris rufus, assembly GCA_013398175.1. NCBI lineage: Eukaryota > Metazoa > Chordata > Aves > Passeriformes > Climacteridae > Climacteris > Climacteris rufus. The sequence continues at coordinate 447,677 of VZRZ01003356.1, read as the reverse complement.
AGCGCCTGTCAGCTCCGCTGCCCGTGCACTTTAACATTTCCCAGCTCTTTAATATTTATTACCTCTGCTGCTTTGTATTACTCATCAGCTATTCCTGGCCATAGGAAATGTGCTGGGGTTCTGGAGCATGGACGTTCCCTGTTCTTTGAGGAGGCCAGAAGTACAACAGCTCCTCACAGACACACACTCACTGCTGGGCCAGCGCTGCCTCCCGGGGCTTTGGAGAGACAAGAGACTGAGACAAGCCACACCATCCCCTCACAGTGGCTTTCCAAAGGCCACCAGGGTGTGTTAAGCCATCAGGAGAGACGACATGACCTTTTTGGAAGGTATAGGAGCCCTTCCATCAGTGTATTCTGCTGATCCCTGCATGCTCAGGAAGTTCACCTGAGCATCTTTCCCTGCTTCACTGGCAGATATTGTCCAAGTCTCTTCCCAGCCCTGTGATTAACCACGGGCCTTCCAGCAGCTTTGCTTACTTGCAGGATTTCTCCCAGCTGCTGGGGGCTCCCAGTAAGGATATATATAATAAAATGCAGCAACTCAGGCTGTGCAGGAGCCTATGGGTGGCTGCACTTGCAGTTGTTTCATTTCATAGGTAACTCTGAGTTAAGACTGGTTCTAAATAATATTGCAAAGAGGACCACTTACTAAGGGTCATGTTCAGAAGAAGAACCAGCCCAGGCACAGCACTACAGCATTTTTATCTTTTTCCTTTTCTCCTACTAATCTAAAAGGAGCTTTCTGCTTGAAGCTTAATGAAAGTGAAGCCACCTGACCACGTCCCTGCTCCAGCACCCTCTGGGCACAGCTGAGTCTTCTCGTGCCAGCAGCCAGTTTATCCAAGTGACACAAATGAGGTCACAGGAGCTTTCTACCAGCAAGCAGCATCTGGGAGGCGAGGTATGGAATCCTGCAGCTCAGCCCAAGGGAGGGATGTTCATGCACAGTTAGGTGCAGAAATGGAGGCAGAGAGGTTAAGTGACTTCCCCCGAGCGAGTGGTGGTTGATGGGGTTTAATTTGGAATGGAATGGAATGGAATGGAATGGAATGGAATGGAATGGAATGGAATGGAATGGAGTGGAGTAGAGTAGAGTATAATAGAGTAGAATAGAATAGAATAGAGTAGAATAGAATAGAATAGAGTAGAATAGAATAGAATAGAACAGAATAATTTCAGTTGTAAGAGACCTACAATGACCAGCTAGTCCAACTACCAATTCAAGAGGTCCTTGTCTCCCTGTCCCTGCTGGATGGGCTCCTTTTGGAAGTATTTAATCCAAAGGAAAAGAAAGTCTTTCATTTTCACACACATCCCTTCAACCTCCTGCTACTCCAAAAGCTTCCCCAGCCCATTCAGATGCCTCTCACACGCCCGCTCCAGCCCAGGAGCTGCCCTGCCCTGCCTGGAGGATGTTTGCATTAACATTGACCATTGAAGCTGCTTGGACCAGATCTGTCCCAGAAGCACCAATAAATTGCTGAACACATTGATCCCGACGTGACTCAGGAGCCACCACTGAATGATCTCCCTGGGCACCTTCCCCTGGCTGAGCCCAGGCAGAGTTTCTGCTCCCCTCAGCAAAGCAGTGGAGGTCTCTTCCACCTTGCACTTCTCCAGGGGCAGGCCAGCTTCGGTGGCACGTGGGGGCTATCGATTTCTGTAAGGAATGGGTGGATTTTCCCCTCCTGTGCTCACACCTCCTCCCTCTCCCGTGGAATAATTCAGCTCCTCTGTCATTTACTGCCCAAATGCCTCTCTGAAGTGCAAACACGCCACCTTTCCCTGCTGGCATTGTGTGCTGTCTCCAAAGCCCTGACCTTGGCTCTGCTGCTGTCTCCTGGTCTCCTCTGATCTTGCCTCCAGGAGGGATTTAAACCTGTGCAGAGGGGCGAGGATCCCAGGCAATGGAAAATATGAAAGTTTTTCTCCTCACAAGGAAAGTGCATGGCCAGAGTGGTTGGGAAAGCTCAGGCTCTGTGTTGGAGGCTGCAGAATTGGCTGGGAAAGGTGGTGGAGCTGCCTGCTGGGATGGACCCGGAGGAGATTCCCACACTCCAGGGATCTGCTCTCATACAGGAGAAGAGCAGATGTTGTGGTTGTTGAGCAGCTCAAGGAAGCCCAGCTGGTGGGGGTTGCAGTTGTGGGTTGAAGAAAAAGAATCCTGGTGTGCACCAGGGTCAGGTGACAAGTTGTCTGGAGAGGCTGTGGACTGGAAGTGTCCAAGGCCAGGTTGTATGGGGCTTGGAGCAGCCTGGGATAGGGGAAAGTGTCCCTGCCCATGGCAGGGGCTTGGAATGAGATGATCTTTAAGGTCCTTCCCAACTCAAACCATTTTGGGATTCAGTGAGGAGTCTCACCCCTAGTCCAAAATGCCCTTTCCCTGCCTCTCCCAGCTCCTCCCTGGATGACTCCTTCCCACCACCCACTTTTCCGCAGCCAGGTTTCTATCTTACCTGAAGTGCCACAGCCCAGCTCCTGCTTTTGGGACCCTTCTCTTCCCATCACCCCACCTTCAAGTGACCTGTCCCGCACCCTGCTGCTGGTGGCTCTTGGCCACGGCTCAGGGGACACCTCTGCAGCAGAGGGATGTGCCAGCTCCCTGTGCACATGTCCAGAGATCTCTTCAGCAGTGCCCAGGTGCAGACTGAAACCTCCTGTCAGCCCTCCTGCCCCTGTAAGTCCTGCCTGGTCCCTCACAGGAGTCAGGACCCCAAACATCGTGGGATGTGGCATCTGTCACCTCCTGTGTTTGCAGAGATGTTGGAAAGACCTGTAACAGATCCAGTTTGGACAAGCTCTGAGAGATGTCCTGTCCATAAACCTGGGCTCACAGAGCTCAGTGTCCCACCTGCCACAGCAGGGAGCTCGGATTTGACATAACTCCTGCATTGCAAACTCCAAAGCAGGCTCAGGTTCCCCTTTGCCTCCACAGCCAAGGACTGGCTGGTTAAAAATTTGGAGCTGACCTTAAGCATGGCAGCCCAGGACACAAATCCTTCAAATCCTAGCCTAAAACTTCAGGTATTTTTGCCCTAAAACTTCAAGTTTTTGAGACCTCTAAGCAGGTAAGACAGGACAGGCAGACACAGGAAGGCGTGGCCAACACCAGTGGCTTCCTTAGACCACCAAAAGATTCATCATTTCCTCTTTCAGCCTCCCCTGCCTCCAACACACCATCCCACAAGCTGGCCCACACCTCAACACCCAACTAGGAATAGTCCCTGTGTGCCTTCTTGTGCCAGCCAAGAGAGTGGGTTCAGAGCCATTTCTGTAGATTCAAATTCCTTCCTGTGGGATCAAACACCTTTTTGTGGGTTCAAACCCTTTCTTGGAGGTTAAAACCCCTTCTTGTGGGTTCAAACCCCTTTTTATTGGTTCAAAACCCTTCCTGTGTGTTCAAATTCTTTCTTGTGGATTGAAATCTGTCCTTGTGTGTCCAAAAACCATCTTGAGGTTAATATCTCTTCTTGCAGTTTCAAACCCTTTCTTGTGGGTTCAAACCATTTCCTGTAGGTTCAAATCCCTTCCTGTGGGTTCAACCCCCTTTCCTGTAGTTTCAACCCCTTCTAGTAATTTCAAAACCCTTCCTGTAGGTTGGAATCCTTTGTTGTAGGGGGTTCAAATTCATTCCTGTGTGTTCAGATCCCTCTTTGTGGGTTCCAATCGCTCCTTGTGTGTTCAAATCCCTTTTTATTGGTTCAAATCCCCTCCTGTGTGTTCAAATCCCTCCTTGTTGGTTCAAACCTGTTCTTGTGGGTTCAAACCCCTTCCCATAGGTTCAAATCCTTTCTGGAGGGTTCAAATCCTTCTTAGTGTGTTCAAATCCCTTCTTGTAGTTTCAAACCCCTTCCTGTAGGTCCAAATCCTTTTTTGCAGGTTAAACCCCTTTCTTGTGGGCTCAAATCCTCCTTGTGGATTAAAATCCCTCCTTGTGGGTTCAAATCCCTTCTTGTGGGTTCAAATCCTTGAATTGGTTCAGTCTCTTCCTGTGGATTCAAACTTCTTCATGTGGGTTCAAACTTCTTCCTGTACATTCAAATAACTTCCTGTAGTTTCAACCCCTTCCTATAGGTCCAAATCCTTTCTTGTAGGTTAAAACCCTTTCTTGTGGGTTCAAATCCCTCCTTGTGGGTTCAAAGACCTTTTTGTTGGTTCAAAACCCGTCCTGTGTTTTAAAATCCCTTCTCATGGGTTCGCATACCTTCTGATTGGTTCAAACCCGTTCTTGTGGGTTCAGACCTCTTCCTCTGTGTTCAAATCCTTTCCTGTGGGTTCAGACCTTTCCCTGTGGGTTCCAACCCTGTCTTTGCTAGACGTGAGGGCTTGACCTTGGCCGTCGCACAGCACAGGCAAACCCGTCAGCCCCCTGAGCCAGCCGAGGAGACGAAGCTCTCAGGTTGCTGTGTTGGGGCTGCTGGGGAGGATATCCAACACGGGAACAGCTCCCAGGACACGGCAGTGTGTCAGGAAGGCTCTCGTCTGCTGGCTCCAAGGGTGGCCCAGGGAGGATTTTGCCGGGGCTCGATTCCCGGCCGCCGGAATCGCTCGGGTGGCCGGGTGCCAGCGGGCCGGGTTTCCACCGTGGTCTCATGAGGACACTCTGCTGGAAAGAGGATGCTGCAGGCCTGAGTCATCTCCAGGCTCTGGAGGGAATTAAAGTCTCCACCTTCCACCCCCCTGCCTGCGTGTCCTGCCACTTGAGGTGACAGTTAAAGGCAGGACACAATCCTGTGCTTTTTAAGATAGCTTTGGGATCGTAATCCTTTCCATGTGCTTTCCTTTTTCTTTGGGATTTATGGAGTATTTTGTGTCAAATGTTTCCCCCCTGTGATACCCCCAAGCCCCTGGAGTGGCCCTGGATGCAGGAGGGGTTTGCTCTGTTGTTCACAGTTTTTTTTGTGAAGCTCAAGCTCCTGTGACTAAAAATCTTCCTGGAGCCACCGCAGTAGACCCAAATCTCCTCAAATGGCATTTCCTTTCTTACTTCAGCTGTCCAAAACTGGGAGAGCTGATCCAAACTCATCATCTCGGTTCCATCTTTTATCAACAGAGAGAAAGAGATTTCCAGAAACCACTTATCCCATCTCAAGATAAATGTCTGCAACACCTCCTACGGATTTCCTGTCTCCTTCCCTTGACTACAGAAGGGTCCAGACGACTGACTGAGAGCTGATGGCTGATACCAGATGTCTCCCATCTCCTTGGCATCACTTCTCTATCAGATGCCTCTCATCTCCTTTCTGTCATTTTGCTACGGCATTTTAAGGAATCACTTGCACTTCCCCCATGGAGAAGATCTGGGGGACATGGAGGCTGTGGAAGCACCATGCCGACAGGTAGGAAAGGAATTTTCCTACAGGGAGCAAAGTTCAGACTGAAATGGAATGCATTCCTGTCTGACAGCTGGAATGGCAGCTCCTAGAGCTGCTGGGATATTTTCTGTTCCTGCCATACTCGGCCTTCTTTTTCCCTGTGGAGCAAATGCACAGCCGCAGGAAGGTGACACATGCCATGAGTAGTTCTTGTCTAGAACAGACCCTATCCCATAACTTCCATGTCCTTTCCCCACCTGGAGGAATAGTGCTGCCTTACAATGGAAGTCCCCTTGGAGATCAATCCCATGCATAATCACAGAATCAGGGAATCATTGAGCTTGGGAAAGACCTTAAAGGTTGTCAAGTGCAAGTGTTAACCCAGCAGGGTCAACTTGGCCACTACGTCATGTCCCCAGGTGCCACATCCACACAGCTTTGAAATCCCTCCAGGGATGGGGACTCCAGCACTGCCCTGGGCAGCTGTGCCATGGCTGGGCAACCCTTTTGGTGAATAATTTTTTCGTAATATCCACTCTAATGGTCCCCTGGATCAACTTGAGGCAGTTTCCTCTTTTCCTGTTGCTTGTTCCCTAGGAGCAGAGCCTGACCCCCACCTGGCTGCAGCCTCCTGTCAGGGAGTTGTGCAGAGCCAGAAGGTCCCCCCTGAGCCTCCTTTTCTCCAGGCTGAGGCCCCCCAGCTCCCTCAGCTGCTCTTCATCAGATTGGTGCTCCAGCCCCTTCCCTATCTCTGTTGCCATCCTTTGGAAATGCTCCAGCATCTCCTGCTGGCTTCTCCAAGGCATCCCTGAAGAAGCTGGAGACCAGGGACAAGACTCATAAGCATCTAGTAGTGTTTCAGGTGATATAAAAAATATCTGTGGACTGCTGGCCGGTAGGATACAGGGCATGAAGAAGACCTCTGCCCTTCTAGACCCACATCTGAGGGTGCACTGAGACACCCAGAGCCTCTGGAATGGTTTGGACAAAAGAAAGGAGCTCCAGGGTCTCAGTCCAGAGGGGGAATCTCTCCAGCAACAGGCCATGGAACCAGGCAGGCCAGGTCCACCCTGCCATGGACGAGGAAGCAGGGTCTCCTCCTCTTCCTCAGGCTATTCATTGCTCCATCAACATGTTTCTCATGGGGATCTTGCCCCTGCTACCCAAACCATCTGGAAGAATCCCTTGCAGTGAGACTGACAGCACAGCCTGCATGTCCCTGCAAGCCACAGGTGCCAGAATCTTCTGTCCTTGCAGCCTCCAGGGCTGCTGGTCTCCCCGTCACCAGCCCAAAGATGTCCCTGCTCAGTGCTTAGAATTGAGCAGCACCCTAAGAAGGCTTGGGATCTTGCTCAGTGGGTTTGTATCAGCAAAGAGTGGGACACAGGCGGAATAAATCTCCCTGGACAGCTTTGCTTGTTATGGCAGCAAACAGAGAAGGCTGGGAGGTGTGAGGGAGCAGGACAGCAGCCGTGTAGTGGAGCCGAGACACTGCCCACAAATCCTTTGCTCTGGTGTTGGAGCAGTTCTGTGATTAAGTGCAACCCCTCCCTTTTTTGCCCTTAGGGACTTTTTGTCAGTTCTGTAGGAAGCCAAATCTGATTCATATTAGTCATCCCCAACTGGTCATTCAACTCTTGCATGCCATCAACCCTACATTAAAGTTATTCATAAACAGATCCTGTTTTCCTCACCCATTCAACCTTCTGATCACTACTTTAGTCATTCTTTATTTTAGCAATGGATAAAATAAACCCATGCCTGCCTGCAATGCAGGGTTGAGAGGCCCAGGCACGGAACCCAGGAGTCCTGGCTCCCAGGTATCTCTGATATTTATATGATAGCAATGTTAAAAGGCTTCTGCTGAGATCAGAGTTGGATTGTGCCGAGTCCGGAGCACACACAGAGTAAGAGACAGCTCTTGCCCTGAAGGATTTACAATCTAAACTGACAAGGACAGAAACACAGCAAAGGAAAGGATGTGTTATTAACAGCAGGGGACTGAGGCACTGAGAGATGCAATAAATCGCCTGCAGTCACAGAGGGAGCTTGTGGAGGAGCCAAAACCTGACCCTTGGTTTCCCACCGCTACTGCCTTGTCTCAGCCATCCGGGAAGGAGCACACTGGGAATCTGGGTGAGTCAGGAGCTTTGGTGATGGGTCAGGTGAGGTCAGGAGCCCTGCCAAAAAACACAGCCCAGCATTCTTGTCCCTGCCCCAGCCTTATTCATGCAGGGCTGGGAGGGAGGAGAAAAGCCCTGTCTGACACCACCACCCCGCGTGTCACCATCATCCCAACTGGTTTTTGTTCCCTCAGACAGGTCCCCTCAAACCCTGTTAGAGGGCTCAGGGCCGAGGCTGGTAAACCACTCCAGGTAGACTGAGATAGACTGACAGGAACCACAGAATCAGAGAATCATGGAATCACCGAGGTTGGAAAAGACCTTTAAGGTTGTCAGGTCTAACGTTTAACCCAGCACCACCACCGCATTCACCACTAACCCATGTCCTCAAGTGCCACATCCACACATTTTTTGAACACTTCCAGGAATGGTGACTCCACCACTTCCCTGGGAAGCCTGTTCCAATGCTTTATGACCCTTTCTGTAAAGAAATTTCTCTTAATATCTAGTCTAGGAAGGGGAACCTGAAATCACTTTTCATTAGGGGAAAGCTGCCTAAAAGAGTGGGTTTCAGGGGTCACTTGTGTGAAAGAGTGACCCTCAGCAAGTCTGCTCTGTTGGGCATAAAACTGTGCTGAGACTTGCTGATAATTTCTGAGTCTTGTCAGAACATCTCAAAGTGCAATGGGATTGTCCCACCTGTGCACACCCACCCTGCAATGCTCCATGTCCACACACCTGAGAGGAAGCACCTGAGGAAAAATAAATTCCCTCTGTCCACTTATACAGAGGCTGCTGCTGCATTTGGCCTCAGGCTGCACCAGGAGAGGGTCAGGTTGGTCATCAGGAGGAATTTCTCCATGGAAAGGGTGGTCAGGCTTTGGAAGGGCCTGCCCAGGGAGGTGATGGAGTCCCCATCCCTGGAGGTGTCAAAGAAAGGCCTGGAGGTGGCACTCAGTGCTCTGGGCTGGGTGACAAGGTGGGGATTGGGCACAGCTTGGACTCCATGGTCGTGGAGCTCTTTTCCTACCTCAATGACTCTGTGATTCCATGATTTTTGAGATTTTGCTTCTGACATAATTTCATGTTAACCTACCAAAGCTCTGTGACACTCAGAGGTGGATGTGAACCATAGCAGTGGTGCAAAGGAGACTTTTATTATTCAGTGGAACCACCAAATCTGAAGAGTTTAATATTAGGTATGGCAGTGTTTGATTTCAGTTGGTAACAATCAGTAAATTTGGGGGTTTGACTTATCACATCCATCCCTGTGTCTCATTTAGGTACTTGTTGTCCATCCCTGGTCCATTCTGGATGTCTGGTTGTCATGGAGTCACAGAATCATTTGGGTTGGAAAATATTTCTAAGATCATCCAGTCCAACTATCAACCCAGCACCACGTGTTCACCACAAAACCATGTCCCAGGTCCCACATCTACACAGGTTTGGGGACTCCAAAACATCCCCGGACAGCCCTTTCCAATGCCTGACCACCCTTTCAGTGAAGAAATTGTTCCTAATATCCAGTGCAAACCTCCCATGGCACAACCTGGGGCTTTTTCCTATCGTCCTGTCCCTGTTCCCTGGGAGCAGAGCCCGACCCCCTCCGGCTGCTCCCTCCTGTCAGGTAGTTGTGCAGAGCCAGAAGGTCCCCCCTGAGCCTCCTTTTCTCCAGGCTGAGCCCTCTCAGCTCCCTCAGCTGCTCCTGGTGCTCCAGCCCCTTCCCAGCTCCGTTCCCTTCCCTGGACATGTCACGGCACTGGTTTCTATTCTGAAGCCACAACCATAGGGCTCCATTCTTCAGACAAGCATAGCCACGGTGTAGGAAATCTGGATAAATTGCCCATGGTCTTAAGCAGCAAACCCCATATGTCTGAGATCACCCTGCCTCTAGATTCATCTTTTCGTGAGTTTCCCTTTCCCTGCTGTCCTAGAATTCAGGCTGGATTAGGAATGGTTTTGATATCAATAAATATCTTACTGCTGTGGGTGCTCTCAACATCTGTGTGTGAACCCTTTGATGCAGCCACAGCAACAGGGAATCCAAATAATCTCATCTCATCCTCTCCCTTGTGGGAGCAAACATTCCCATGGATCATTTGTGTCCAATCCTGGAGTCCCTGTGTGCTCCTGAGTGCAAACAAGCACTTTTCTTGCACAGAGAAGAAGCATCAGGTGAGGAATGGGCAGTTTTAGGGCTCATGTCATTTATTGGGTCAAGAAAAGGGATTGTTTGTAGCATCGAGCTTTGTTCTGGTCTCTGGAACTTCATATAAAGTAATTAACCAAGAATTTCAGGGTCAGGCTCTGGCCCTGAGGCCAACAGGCAGAATCTGGCCACATCCATGCTCTGGAACTCTCTACGCCTTCCAAACCACGTGGGCACATCCAGAGTCTGCAGGGACTGGGATGAGCAGGGCGGGGTACAGACAGCTCCATAGCTGTGCTCTCATAAAACAGGATGTAATAACATCTTACGTCGATTCACTGTGAACATTTCATATTGTCAGTGCTCCATGGGAAAGCAGCTCCGACACCAGGAGCTTAAGCCAGGCTGAGAGAGCTGCTGCCTCACAAAGCCTTAGTCCTGCATGGGATCCTGTCCCAGGGCACTGGGAGCCTGCTCAGCCCTGGACAGCTCCTGGAGAAGGGTAAAGCCTTCAGGATGTGACCCCACAACTCATTATTACAGCTTTAGGAGGGTCCCTGGGTCTACTTTTCATCACAATACAGAGGGATTATTTGTGTACAGCGCTGCTGATCCATCCCAGCACCAAAAAACATCTCTTTGGCTCAGGCAGATTTTGTGTTTGGCTTTTGCAATATGCCCCCCTCCCTCTCCCCTGGCCTCCCCTGGTGACAGTTAATTTAGGACATCAGCCTTTGAATGAAAAATAGTGTTTTTTGGAAGCACCAACTGAGGGCAGCTGTCCATGCAGGAAAGGGCGATCCCTGCTTTCAGAAATATCAAGGACTTTGCCCAGGAGGCAAAGTCATGCCTGAAATTCCTGCTGTTACCCCCAGCCAAGTCAGGGAGCTTCTTGGTGATTGCCACAGCACCACCCCCTCCAGAATCATTTAAAGAAAACACAATAAAACCCAGTAGTTACCCAGGTTTTCTTCACGGACCAGGCTGTTCTCAGCCACGAACAGGTTCCCTAATAACAGGATTCCACTGTGATGGTGCCACCAAAGCCTGGCAACGCCACTCAAGAGCCCCTGATCTTAAATAAAGTATTTTCCTTCCCAGCAGTGAAAACTGCAGCGCCTTCACCCATTCCACTGAATAATGGGAGTGTTTCTGCAAGCTTGCCATGGTAATTTAAAATCAATTTTACTTTGGTTTCCCATTATAACTTTTGCTATAGGAAATTAACACTTTAGTAAATCACCTATTGCCTGCAAAAACAACAGAGTGCAATAAATGGTAGTGCTGTGAGGTTTGGTTGGTTTGCAGTTGAAAAAAACCCCCGATGGATATAATAATGTAATGGTGTGATAATTGAAATGTGTATTTTGGTAGAGTCAGAGAATAGTTTAGGTTGGAAGGGGCCTTTAAAGGCAATCCAGTGCCACACCCCTGCCATGGGCAGGGACATCATCAACCCAGGTTGCTCAGAGCTCTGTCCAGCTTGGCCTTGGACTCCTGAAGGATGAGGTGTGGGGGGGATGAAGGTGATAAATGAAGCTCACTCCAGCCTGTGGCCCAGCCAACCATGTTAGAGAAGATCTGAACCCAGGTCTTCTGCTGTCTCAGTTGGCTTCACCAACTCATTACAGGGTACAGCAGAGAACCCTGTTCACCCTCCTGCTTCGGGAAATGATGCTCAAACCCCCTGGTGATGCTGCTGTGAAAGCCAGAGCTGTACCTTCCATGGCAAATAAACTGCTCCATTGCTCCTGGAGTTATGGGGCCGATTTTCTGATGGTTTTCTGCCTGCTTTCCCAGCAGTGAGCAGGAATTACAGAATATATCATTTAACTCCAGCTCTTCCCACAACCACCACTTTAATAAAACACATGCTAAAGAGATGATGAATAAAAAAACCCAACACTATCTCTGAGTTCCCCCATTTAAATTGCTACAGCCATTCAAAAGCCAGATGTTTCCCACTGTCCAAACCTCCAGATTATCCAGCCCAGCTCTTCAAATGCACAGGACAAAAAAAAAATAAAAGGCATTAAGCTGGGCCTTCATCTCCTCTCCCAGTGATTCCTGCTTTCAGCCCTTGCTGTCAGCAGTCCCCTCCCAGCACCAGCAGAATCAAAGGTGGAGCCGGCTCCAACATGAGGAATTACAAAAGCACCGGCTCCGCTCCGCAGCCGCGAGTCATTAGGAAGTTCCTGCCTCTCTCCCAGTTGCACATTAATGAGCACAGGGAGAGCTGGGGATGGTTTGGCTCTGTCTTTGAGAGCCAGCTCGGGAGTTGGAACCTGCGGTTCTGTGGCTTTCACAGGAAAAACGCTCCCCTCCCGGGCTCCCAAAAATCCTCATCAAAACCGGCGTGCACAGCCAGATCCAAAGGACAGAGATGAGGGATGTGGGGATGGATGATGGATGGCTCCTACAGAGCCCAGTTGCAGAAACCCCCTCTGATCTCTCCATGTATCTCCCCTTGTTTTCTCTAAGGCATTTTGGGGCGGATGTGTGAATTTTAAGTGTAAGATGGCTTTGGGATTAACACCAAGGGTGCAGGGCATGAACAACAAATGGACAAGCCAGGGTGGATGTTGAGCGTGGGCTTAACAAGAACCTCCTCAATGGTCTGGAGATCCTGGATGGGATAAAAGCTCTGGTTTGCCTTCCTCACCCTGGGAGTCCTTGTAAAACAAGGGCAAAAAGGTAAAATTGGGACAGAACTGACTTCTACCTCTTGGTCTCCCTCCTCCCTGTACATGCCAGGATATGGGAGATGCACCTCATCCCTCATGGACATGCTTAGATACTTCAGAAGATGGAGTATAGAGACACAAGACCATCGTGAAACCAAAATAAAACACTTCCCATGAGCCACAGAATCCCAGGATGAGGCAGGATGGAAGGCACCACAGTGACTCATCTGGCCCAATGTCCCTGTTCAAGCAGAGTCATCCCAGAGCACAGGGCACAGGATTGTGTCCAGACAATGCTGGAATATCCCCACCGAGGGAGACTCCACACCCTCTCTGGAAAAGCTGTTCAGTGCTCAGTCACTGCACAGGGAAATTCTTCCTCACGTCCAGGTGGAACTTCCTGGGCATCAGTTCCTGCCCATTCCTCTTGTGCCATTGCTGGGCCCCACGGAGCAGAGCCTGGGCCCTGCTCTGGGCCCTCCCTGCACACAGGGACACACAGGGCTGAGGGTCCCTCTCATCTTCTCCTCTCTTTCAGCCAGTTCATGGAACCACAGAATGATTAAGGCTGGAAAAAACCTCTGAGATCTAAGTCCAAGCAGGAACCTAACACAGCCAGGTCCAGCACTAAACCACATCCCCAAGCAGCACATCTAGGGGACAGTTCTCAATCCAGCTGATCCACTCTTCCAGTCCACATTTCCTGAGTTTGTCCAATAGATATCTCGGGAAACTGTGTCAAAAGCCTTGCTGAAGTCCAGGTACACAAAATCCACTGCTCTCCCTCCATCCATCCAAGACTTTGTCTCATCGTGGAAGGCAGCTGGGTTGGTCAGATGTGATTTCCCTTTAGTGAATCCATGCTGACAACTCCTGATTGCCTTTCCTGACACTGGTGTTTTCCCACTTAAAGCATTTCCTCTTGACAAATGGGCATCTTCCTTTGGGGGACAGCAAACAGCTTCCCTGGAAAATGCCTCCCTCGTGTTAATGAGCATTTTGCAGACATGCAAGGACCCCACCCCGTGAGTGAGAGCACACAGTGATGCACTGAGAGCCCTGCAGAGCCTCCTGGGAGCTGGCATGGTATATCCTGGACTTCCTGCTGTACAGCAAGTCCTGTGGGATTGCTCATGCAATCCATAGAGTTGGACGGACAGGCAGGTGGAGAAGGAAAAGCAGTAATAAATTAAACCTTCCTCATCCCCATCCTCTCTCATCCCAAATTAGTGAGAGGCTGCCTGTGCTGGGGGTGTCACATCCAAGACAATCACAACTGACAGTGCCTTCCAGGGACGCTGTCAAAGACTTTTAGGCTCATCATTCTGGGAGGGAAAGATTTCCTGACCGACTTTGTGGGAAGCAGCCCCTTTGCAGACACGCTGGGAGTGCCACCTGCTGCCGGTGTGGCTTCACCCCGGGCTCCCAGAGCCTGACAGGGCTGCAGGATGGTGCCACCACCCCTGGAGGGGAGGGCTGAGTCACAGAGGCAGGAGGAGAGGTTGGGTGAGGAGCCAGGGATGGGGAGGGCTGTGTGGAACACTTTTGTTGGGTGGATGGTGGCAATACTGTGGCCACACCTGGTGGGACGGGGAGATATCCTTGGCTTCTCCTCCTGGTCCATGTTTCTGTCATGGTTCGGGCACTGCAGGTCCACACCAGGCATTGGCAGCACCTTGGGGTTTGTGGGGAGAGGATGCTCAGGGTTCCAGGTTATTCCTGACTCCAACATCAGATGTCTGATGTCAACTGGGAATCTTCTGCAGGCCAGGGAGAGCAAGGGGGGAGTGCAGGGGGTGGCTCATGTCACAAAACCAGCCTCCCACAGCGAGTCAGCCTCTGGAGGAATCCAGAAACCCATGGGCAGAGGAGTAGCAATGGCTGTCAGGGCTTCTGAGGGCTTCAGGGACTCAGCACCCACATGTCCATCCACCCTGGAAATGCACAGTCACTTTTTTATTCATTAGGAAGGAAAAGTTGTGGGTTTTTTTCAAAGTGAGACCCATCTACAGAATCACAGAATGGTTTGGGTTGGACAGGACCTTAAGGATCATCCAGTTCCACTCCCTGACATGGGCCGGGACACCTTCCACTATCCCAGGTTGCTCCAAGCCCCATCCAACCTGGCCTTGGACACTTCTAGGGATGGGGCAGCCACAGCTTCTCTCGGCAACCTGTGCCAGGGCCTCACCACCCTCATAGCCAAGAATTCCTTCCCAATATCCCATCTAACCCTGCCCTCTGGGCCAGCCATTCTCCTATTCAGAAATTGCCTCCATATTCACTCAAATCCCCTTTCCCACACCACTTTCATCTCTCCCGGGATTTTGCCCACAAATCTCTTTATGCAATGATTCTGGAATTAATTTTTAAACAGTGTTTTGATTTTT